>JAMQGT020001085.1:0-359492 GCA_024447675.2 Pterophyllum scalare | reverse complement strand
ATTGCTGTTTTCTCCCAGGAGTTTGCAACAAACTGCTCAACGCTTCCATTTTACTGTAAGCACCTTCATCGGCTGAATCGTCTTGGGCCCCCCCGACCCCAGGGAAAGCCTTGAGCAAACGTTGTTGACTGGCTGTTATCTGGAATGGGGTGAAACGTAATAACAGGGACTGATAGCTGGAACGACTCCTCCTCATACCTGCACTATCTCCCAGGATAACCTCAGTTTATAGCCACGATGTTTCAACTGTAAGATAAAGCCGGTGATGAAGTGCATTTCTCTACACATACAGAAAGCCCACCGAGAAGATTTGTGGTTTAGCCGGAGGAAAACAGGACCAACTGTAATTAATCTAACAGCTGAAAACAGGTAACAGCATTACTAAACTATTGCCTGTAAGCTGGAAACGCTGCCATCATAATGAATAAAAAACAGATGATGGCAAATCATCTGTTCTGTACTGTAGTTCAACGGTGCTGCTAGTATTTGTACAAGGAGCAAAAAACATAAGAGGAGGTGATGACATTAGTGGTGAGAGTGAGGTGACTTACAGAGAGGATGGTGATTAGAATGCCAGAGCCGCTAAGCACACCGTCGCTAATGGTGTCTCCGTTTTTGGCCGGGTACTTGACGGACTCATCATCGCAGTAAAACCCTCTACGGTAAGGCTGAACCGCGCTGGTCTCAATGACCAAGAAAGGAAGGCCGGCTAGTGTGGAGAAGCAGTTAGCGGCACAGACAGAAACGAGGGAGGTGGGGTTGGGTGATGCAGAGAAAGATAGAGAGAGAGAGAGAGAGAAAGAGAGAGATGGAGGTGCTGGGTTAATGACACGCAAATTAAAGAGGTCGTGGGTGCAAGCAAGAGGTAACGAGTGAACATGTGGGAGCGGCTCGGTTCATTCTGCGGCTGTTTTCTGTGACCAATTGAGAAATTATTCCAGTTTTGTTAAATATTCATTAGTATTAGAGGTTTAAGTTGGCTTCTGGACAATTCACAATTATTCATAGTGAATGGTTCATCTTCCAAACCTCCAAAGCAAGCCCCACGGTGCTTTCAGGGTCATATCTATGCATATATCCAGATCCAGGGATCTGACAGAAACGTAGGAAATTATGTTTTTTGGACCATTTTCTTAGATTTTATAGAACAGATAATTCTTTTATCATCTTAGGAATTTACTGGTAATTGCAGTATTATATAGTCCCATTTCCAAAGTGTAAAATCTTTAATTTTATTGAAGTAGTGAAATAAATGGAAACCAAGGCTGCCTGAAAGGTAGCAATTAAATATGAAAGTTAACGATAATGTGCGACGGAAAATGGTCGGCAGTAACGTACAGCATACGTGATTTACAGTTAATGAGACAAAACCACTGAGAGCCGGTGAGCGCCTGCTGAACCAATCATATCTTTGGAGGCGTCACATTCCAGCCATTAATGAACCGAGCGTCCCGACGCGCTCTCTCGTTTTCTTACTTCACCGCACCAGAACTTACTGAGACCACAGGCACAGTGAAGCCCACTGCCGTGAGCACTGTGGTAGACACTGTGCTGTTCTTATAGGGCAGTCTGATGCTGCTGTCATTGCAGGAGAATCCTCTTTGGTAAGGCGGGAAGGCGAGTTTGTGCAACAGCACAGCAGCGAGCATCACTGCATGGTTGGACAGACACATGAGCACAAAGAGACAGTTGTGTCAACAGACATAAAAGAAAAAGGACAAACACATTTAAAACTCCCAGAAGATGCATTTACAGTAAGTTAACGCACTCATCACATCCTGTTCTCCAAGCTCATCTTGATGTTATCATAAAAAAAAAAAGATACATCCAAAACAAATTAAATCATCACTATTTTACGGACTTGAGAGAACCACTTACACTGAGAAAAGCATCAACTGATCCCAAGTTGCCATTAAGAGAGTAAGATCTGTCGTGTTCTTAGCAGGCAACATTTCCGTCAACTGACAAGAAAAAACACACTATCAGTCTTCCTTCCCTTCCTGCTGAGGCTTTCAAGTACACTTAAAAAGACCCTCTTAAAGTTGCCTCGGGGGGTGTTTTTGTGTCCGATCGATTTAGTGTCTTTTGGCACTTAAAGTGGCAAAAAGATCTTATTTATCTCCCGACAACAAACAGAGTGGGTGTGACTAAGATGCAAGCCAAAAAAAAAAAAAAAAAAAAAGACAGCTTATTTTCCCCATTTCCTAAAAGACTTCAGTGGAGGACTTTGATATTTGAGGGTGGACGCTGTACCCAGGGGAGGCCTCAAATCTCAGAGAATTTGGAAAACGCGCTTTCAAATTACTTCAAAGCGACATTTAGCTTTCAAGTCACTCTCTGAATACATCTCCAATCTGCCGATACAAAGAAAAACAAGCAGAACGGTGGTGGTAAGGGGGGCTGGAGGGGCACGATTTCTCAAACTAAATGTCGACACATGCTTCAGTCACTGCTGAGCCCCTTACATCCACACACACACATATACAGCTGACTTGGGCCTTTGAAGGTCCAGCTGGATCGGGCTCAGGTTACAGACAGAACTCTGGCACTCGGGACGTCGGTACTCCTGCCACATTCAGCAAGATTCACATTATTAACTCTCTCGCTGTTACTGTTCTTCTTCAAACAAACACCTGGATGGCTCTGAAGCAGGTCCAGTTAAAGGGAAAAAGAGCAGGGTGGGACATTAACAGCTCTGTAACTGTAAAAATATACTACAGTTTAAAGTCTGCTAAATCCTGAATGTCTGATCCCTTCAGTTTGGTTAGTCTGGCTATGAAAAGAGCAATATAAGCCTTTCCAAAGCAGGGACTTAGCCTGCCCAAACTGCTGATACAAAGCATTCAGGGAGGGGGGAGAAAAAACCCACAAGCTGAAAATGCTACATGTGAAACACATTGACCTGAGAGCCCTGACCCCTGCAACCACATCTAAACACATTCACACACCCACAAACCACAAGGCCAGAGATGGATAGAAAGAGAAAAGAGATGGCAAACGAACTGATGAACTTAAAAGTTCACAGCTTTTGAGGATCCTGTGTGAGGTCAGTGGTTTCAAAAAGCTGATTGGAAAGAAAGAAAACGGAATATGACCCCTGTTTCCCAGACTTTCAGCTGAGTTTTTCTTCCACAGTCCTTTGACCCCCTGCATCCGTCTAAGAGCTGCAGCATCAGCAGCGAGCGTGGCATCTTGGGATTTTCCCCTCCTACCCTCTTCCTCTTTCCTCTCATCTAAAAGTCAGGGGGGACGAGAAGATGGGAGGGAGGAGGAGGAGGGGGGTGTCCTCGTCACTGCCAACAACAACACCAGTCAGCAGGCGTGAGTCTGCCTTTTGCGCTGGCAGCATCAGCCCAAAGACAACAAAAACAAGCAGAACGTTGGAAGATGTATGTTTTTCAGTTTATAATGTCTTTCTCAGGTGTCTTCTTCATTACGCCTCCCCTGAAACAACCGAGGAGTCCAAACTTAACATAAGCAAGCCCTGTAAATGAAGACCGATGATGACTTTTTCAACACATAACTGAGCCGAGAAAGTCATCATCGGTGTAATCTCAAAACACGGCAGGAAACTTATTATTAAGATCTGACAGTCCCATGTCGCTGTAGCTTGTGGAAACTATAATATATATGCAATAAATGCACACTCTGAATTAAATCTCCCACTATATTCCGGAGGCGTTCGCCAACACACCAAACGTGGCTATTAAAACAAACAGACGCACTTTTTCCACTCGCAGGGATCTCTCACTGTCTGGCGTAGAAATGTATACATGCACGTCTGAGGCAGTTGTGGCGTATACACAGATGAAGTTGTTTTCACTCACAGCAGCAGCAGCAGCAGCAGACCCCCTCCTCACACAACCCGTCAGTCCGGGCTTGAGCTTGTGCACAATTTCAATGTGTGAGGGGAAACCAGGTCTGCCTGCTTGGGTTCAATGAAAATCCCATTTGCATTGAAACTACAGCTGCACAGACTATCTCTGCATGCCTCTGTCTTACGACTGAGAGAAATCAGCCATGTGTACGTCTGCTACTGCTACATTTGACTAATCATATTGTTTGACAAGTTCAGTACAAATACATTTATTAAACTTGAATAAAACTTTCCTGGGCCGTCTGCGGACCAAGCTCTTCACAGAAACAGTTTCCCAAGAAGCGATCTTGGAACCCCTAATTGCTGCCTAACCAGAAAGCAGTGGTGTCAGACTGAAACTAAGGCTCATGTTTACCATTTTTAAAGGGTCAGGTTAACCAAATTATAAAAATAAAAGGAAACTTTCAGTTTCGGTTTTGCTTGCAGAGGTTTTGAGACACTTTCCTCTGGTGTGTCCAATTACCATTAGTCATTAAACAGATTATGAAAGTCTGGGCTTTTCTCAGTTCTTGTAATTTTGGTGAGCAAGCCTTCAGTGTTAAAAATTTATCCTAAATCCACATTGCATATTATAAAAATTTAGAGCTACAGATGCAAGCGCCACCTTATTAACCGTCAGTCACCTTTTTAGCTCTTTAGTGGGGCAAAGGCACGTGTAAACGTCATTAGGCGATTAAGTGGAAAACAAAGCCAGCTCCTACAGCTTAGGGCAACATGAACCCAGTCACCCGGTCAGGGGTGAGGGGCATTTCTGCCCAGATTCAGTTCCAGTCAACACTGAATCACCGTGACGTTCTCGTCCAGACCGCCGCCTGTTGTTATCTTTACATGTGCTGGTGGTCCACAGGGAGCACATTACTCAAAGTGCACGAGAGAGCAGGAGAGCGATACCCTCGGATGCAGTTTTCCCCAGAACTACAATCAGTGTGTGAGGATGAAGGAGAAGCGGTGATTACCAGCACCGGCCCGACATTTCCTCCTTGCGGTCGCTCTGTTCAAACCACAGCTTTGGCCAGAAAAAAAAAAACAAAAAACAAAAACACAGTTGGGTTTGTTATCAAGCTCTTCTGTGGGAAGTCATGTACATATAGAAGAAATCACGGGGATTTACCCTCCACAGAGACAACAAACTACGCTGAAACTAAATATAGCTTTTCAAAGAAAGACTGTTTACACTGTAAACCATCGTTAACAATAGCCTTACTGCTGCTTTTCCCATGCAGATGCACCAGTTTTATCTTACCCGCTGCTGTGGTGTTTGCAATCATGACTTTACACTGATATCAAACTGAACAACACAGTGGAAACATATGGTTATATCACAGCAGAAAATGAAGGCAGTGGTTTGAACCACACAGCAGCAGCAGCAGCACCCCCCCTTTTTTTTAAAAAAAAAAGAAAGATGTAAAAAATGGGACTTTCATGTTCAGAGTGTTTCACCCAGTGTGTGCAGCTGCTGAACATCACAGGACCACAACTGATCAACACACACTCACTCAGCTCTGACCTTTTCACCACTTCCCTTAATTACACCACACACACATATTATGCCAGATGTTGAGATGTGAAGAATTCCCGCTGCTGTGGAATGTGAGCCATTCTGGAAAATATAATGAACAGTCAAAGCAGAGGTCCACACAGGTGTGGGTGGAGACCAAAGAAATATATATATCCCTCTTGGAGCACTTTATTAATTACTTTCCACTTTGACTGCACTTTTTCGGGGGTGGGTGCTCCTGGGGAGTTCCACTGAGTAAGCTAATGTAATTCTTGGAAAACTATTTGCACCTTAGCAGCTAAATAAACAGGCAGCAGTAGGTAATGCTTGGCTTTAGTTAGAGTTTGTAGAAGCTGGTGTAGTTGAATTATTCTTCATAGGAACATTACCTAAAATTACTTCACAGTGTCTGTTTTTTTTCTGAAGTATTAAATTCACATTTAGGAGGGAAACGTTAAACAGTAATCTTATTAAAATTATATAAGAATACAAACTACAGGAAATCTACATTTACAGGGCAGAGAGTTCATCTTAAAATCGCCCCAAGTAATGAAACAATCAAACTTGCCGCCAAACTCGCCGCAGTGAAGTCACACGCTTCAAGTTATTAATGAGGCTCTCACCTAAAAACAAGCAGAAGAGATCCACTCCGACCAGCAACTTTCTCCTGCTGTGGTGTTTGCAGTTGTTGTTGCTCAGTGAACTCCCGCCGTTCTTCGTCTCGGCTGCCATGGCTTTCTCATATATCAAACAGCGTTGCATTTAAAACGTTTTGCGTGTCTGGTAAAAAAGCAGAGTTAAAAAAAAAAAAAGATACTTGTTACCAGCCGTTGAAGTTTTGAGTTTACTTTTATTTCACCCTCTGAAACACGTGTCTCGCTGAATCCCGAGTGGGAGCGGTCACGCGAGTCTGTATCTTTGGTCAATCGGAAAACGCACGCTCTAAAAACTACTCGCGCCCCACTCCCGGATCACCATCCTTTAACCATCTTTACTCCTTTCCGCTGGGCTGGTCAGGTCCCGTGACAGCCTCCCAAAACGCCACTCCTCCCGCTCCTCCCCCTTCAATTAGTTCCATGTGCCCGGCTTCTCCTCAGTGCCTCCCCTTACTCACCTCTCAGGGATCCGGGATCTTCCAGTCGACACAGCGGGATCAAAGCGAAGAAATAAGGGCCGTAAAACTTCAAATTATGGAGCAAGTCCTCATTTTCCCCACTCTGAACATCTCACAGATTGAGAAATTCAGTAGGAAAATTTCCCAGATTTTGTATCCATGCATCCAACAATTTCCTTCCACTTATTCAGTTCAGAGGTGGTTGGGCTGGAGCTAGCGGTAAATAGACTGTATTTATGTAGTGCTTTTCTAATCGATTGGAGCACTCAAAGTGCTTTTTTACTATAAACCTCTCACCCACTCACTCCAATGGATGCAACAGGGGCTGCTTGGATATTTAGACAGACTACAGGAGCCAGGGATCGAACCATTAACTTTCTGATTGGTGAGAGTTTATTTTCTACCAGACAGCATAGGAAAAATAGAAAAAAAATGTCGAATTTTCAGCTGAATTATGGTTGACTAAATATTAGCACTAAAGCAATGCTGGGCCAATGTTAAAATCTGACAGTGATTGCGGTGGCACTGGAATAACACAGATTTATAGCTGCCCCAGTTATAGTTCATTTATGATACATTTATTTATTTGTAGTTGATCAGGTGACAAGTCACTGATTTATAGTTGATGGAAAATTAAAGCACTGAGTCACAGCTCCCGCCAAAACCTATCCCAGGTTATTAATCACCTTGAGGCAACTTTGTGATTTGGCACTATATAAATACAATCAAATCTATAGCAGGGCTAACACAGAGAAACGATTCACACTCGGCCAGTTTCAAAGCACCAGTTAACCCCCCCCCCCCCCCACACACACACACGTCTTTGGACTGTGGGAGGAGTATCCGGAGTGACAGAACATGCAAACTCCACACAGAAAGGCCACAGCTGGCTGGTGGATTCAAACTCAGCAGGTCCCTTGCTGTGAGGGAACAATGCCAACCCCCACCATGACTTTGACTTTGAATAGAAGACTGCACCTTATAGTGATAAATGAAAACAGTACACAAACAACATAGGAAACCAAATGTCATAAAAGCTTAACTCAATGTCAACTATTTATTAGATGTAACACTGAAACAAAAAAAAGCAAACATTTCTGCAAACATCCATAACTAAGCAACCACAGGTGAACACTACTGTTACTGGTATTTAGACAAAGTGCAATGGTTCAATTTGTGCAACATCTACTCCTCTTACAGTGAACTTAGAGTAAAAGGGAAAAAAATGAACAAACTTTCACAACAAATAGAAGATGAAACTGCAGTTCCACAACAGTGCCATCACAAATCATGAGGTTTTTGTCTTCACAGCAGAGGGCCAAAGTCACAATTTCACCTCCACAGTGTGGCGATTAGGAGTCAGCGTACAGCGGTGGGGGAGGAAGAAGTTCCAGCTCTGTGAAGTCAACTTCTTGTTCACTGCCACACACACGATGCCAAAGAACATTAAGTACTACAGTGCACGCTTCTATGGGTAAAAATCTGTGGCTATGACTAAATATCAAACCAAGCTAGGCTTCACTTTATGATTAGAAGGAAACAGACGACACTTACGCATACGGAGGCTCCTCGACTGCACTCAAGAAGCCTGGATAAAGCCCAACAGATACAAATGTCGCATCAACTTTAAACAACCATCAATGCAAAAACACCACCATGTCTCCAGGTCACTTAAAGCAGATAAAAGTTCTTCAAGTTATTTTCCATTAGGGAAAAAGTCTCCAATCAGTGTTAACACTCCAGTGCATTCAAAGGGATTTGTGAGTACCCTGTTTTTAGCTTCGACATTATCAGTGAGGGTGACATGTGGTGGCAACAGTGGAGACATGGAAGAGGAGGAGGGAGGGGGGACAGGGGACAACACTTACTCTGATGTTCGTCACTAAACAGGACACAAGAAAAGGAAAGAGCAGTGCTGCTGAATATTAAGACAAACAGCCAAAAATACTCAATGCATAAATATTGTCTGAGGTCAAAGGTTAAAAAGAAAGAAAAAAAAATACTTTGTAAAGGTCGCTCCTCCATCATCAGAGACATCACCAAGTTCATCTTTGGTCTGGTGAAAGAAGACTGCGAGTTTCTGCAGGGCTTCGTGTTTGATCCTGAAGGGCAAAAGCAATGGTGCAAATTCATTTTTAAGAGGTTTACTTTTGTCCACCTTCCTTATTCTTTCACAAGAATACAAAAACCACTGGAGGTAACAAGACTCTGCAGGGTGAGAGTAGAATCTAATTACAGCATCTCCTGGATTAAAGTCTCTGCTCAGTCTTACCAGACTGAGCAATTCTTCTGAGGGGTTTTGTTTAAGGCTACTTTTTGGACTCACTGGAACAGAAGACAAAACTTTTTAGCAAGTTTGTACTGCCCTGAGATTTCAGTCAAAGCTTTGTGATGAAAGGCTCAAAAAGCTTTCTTCTGCTGAGGTAAAAACCTCTGATGTAATGCTATCAAAGAGAATTCCATAATTTAATGGTCTAAGGTTTTGGCTTTACCTAAACTGAAAGTTGACCATAAAAACGGAGCACTTTATTCTAAATGAGACCCTGGTAGCGGCCAGTCTTTGTGTAATTACGTTCCACTTAGAATTTAAAATGTCCAAATATTTTGGGGCTGTTTTACTCACTGAACTCTCTCGTATCAGTGAAATCTGGTAACACTTTCGAGCTTTGATCTCTCAGACATTGGCCAAATATTTACCAGTTTAAGCATTTCCGATGCTGTGATTTGGTGCCTTTTCCTCTTTGTACATGATTAGAAATTGAATAGTGTTTGGATTTATACAGTTGCTCACACAAAAGAATCAACTAGGACTGCTCACAGCTGATTGTAATTGGAGTTTTTTCATAATTTGAAATTTTGTAAAAAAACCAAACAACTAATCAAGAAAAATCATACACAGGTTAACAAAAATAGAACCCAGCAGCTAGTCGCCTTCTTGGTTCGGTGCTTCAGCTTTCTCAGACTTATCAGCTAAGATTTTTAGTTTGTCATCCAGTGTGTTAATGATAGTTTTTAGTCTCTCCTGTAATCAGCAGAGGTCTCCAGAAACACTCCCTAAAATGGTGCATCTCTAAAATATAGCTTCTAGGACCTCTTGTCAAAAAAAAAAAAAGTACCTCATTATTCATTTGATTTTTTTCCCCTCTTCCATCTTTAATATTTACTTGCTCATTAACACAGGAAGTGATCCTAAATTAGCATACAACACGTATCCACTTCTTAAGAAGCAGGGCAGTGATGTTTATGAAGAGTTGAAAGGGAAATAATAAGCATCTGCTCCATGTGTTTGAGACTTACTGTGAGTGCAGGTCTTTCAGGTTGGCGTCATTCAGTGTGTTCTGGGCACCGACGTGAACACATGCTGTCAAAGCGAACAAATGAAGGGCAGAGGTGTAAGCGGAAGGGTGAGACAGGAATGGGGTTAGTTATAACACAGACTGAAGAGGGAGGAAGTAAGAAAGACATATTGTAAAAGTTTACATCAAAGGCCTGTTACAGACTGCCGTTGCATGAAACAACCAGAGAACCCTTTAAACAAGAAGGCTGGAGAGGGGTGGGGGGGCAGCTTCTGTTAGCCCGTTTCAACTTCAAAAGGGGAAGGACGTAAACTGTACTCACACATCTCGGGCACTGACGCAGTTTGCTGAGAAAAGCTGCTGCACAAATTAAAGAGAAAGCATATTTACTTTTCATTTGTCATCAGTTTTAGAAATGACACGGCTCCAAAAGCTGCTTTGAATAAAAGGCAAAGATCTTACTGGCTCTCACTGAACGGTGAGAGGGTCTCATCTTCGTAGGCCCACTCCTCACTGTCATCTGTGACTGTGTGAAGAAAGAAGAGGGAGGGGCAATTAAGCCTGGTAAGCATGCTGATGAAAGCCCATGAATTCCTTCATAATCATAAAATAACACACATGGCAAGTAGTTAAGTTACACAGACCAGTTATTGTGATATGATACTGGCTGGCACCCAGCCTCTGTGCAGCAGCACTCTGTCAGTCAACAAGTCAAGGTATTATATAGCACTGGACCTCTCGCTAGAAAACTGACTACTGAGCTAAATGCCTTCATGTAGAGCCTCCGGACACTTACAGCTGCTCGTTAGAAGAGGATGGTTTGAGGCTCTGCAAAGGGGGGAAAAAAAGTGAATCATGACACACTATAGTGGGATAGGCAAGTTATTTTTTAATTTATTTTTAAATTGAGAAACTAAACATTTTTAAATCAGTGTGCTACCCAGTACCTGCTTCCAATGCTTATGTTATCTCCCTCCTGGTTGCCTCCTCGCCCTGCTGCTTGAGCCTTTTTGCCTAGTTCCAGCATCTCCTTGATATTTAGCTCCACATTCATGACTGAAATATAACCATCTGCAAATGGCATGGGGAGAGCATGAGGGGAAAAAAAGGCTTAACACTCCTGTTAGTAATGTCTGCTGGATCCATGCATGTTATTAACTAATGGTTCTGTAATTATAAATCAACTAGACCAAATTCTAATTTTATATTTAAAAATAAACCTAAACTCACATTTGTTGTTGGTGTCTCGGGCCAACCATTTGCCTTTGGGGCAGTTGGTGGTGCGGATGATGCTGACCGTATCCCCGCTCTTCACAGGCAAGTCATTCTTGCGGACCTTACTGGCCACCATCACCTTGGCATGATACATGGGCTCTTCATCCCCAGTCACCTACAAAGTCATATAATCGACTGTATCTAAAAGATGGTATTAGCCACTATGACATCATTAATGGTTTTAGACAACATTTGTAAACTTCAAAATTTGCATTTTGGCCACTGCCATATTTTTCTTGTAACCCTTTTTTGTTTGAAGCCAATATTGACCATATTTTGATGAGAGGGTGAAGTGCTAATTTACCAGCTAATGCTTATAAACTTGGTTAGCAAGCTGCATTCATAAACTGTGCCAGTGAAACACACACACACACACACACACACACTACTGATTAGCACTAAAGATTACAGAACACTACCTGATTAGATTTAGCTGCCTGTGTCAGAACAACTGTAAAATCAAAGCACCAACACCCCCAACTACACAATACAGATGGAGTTTAAAAAACAAAAAAAAACTCAGGGATGCACTCAGGGTTGTGCATAGAGGCCAAAACTGTACCAAGCTGTAAACATGGCTTTAATGCTGGAGAGTTTCACATTTTAGCATGGGACTCCATAAGGATCAACTCCCCTGAGGAGACAGCCACTTGAGAGTTTTTTTTTTGTGCTTTTTGCATTGCATTAATTTTTCAGTTGCAGCAGCTGCCCCTTGGATGTCACACATCCACTTGAAATTTGTGAAATTAATCTAATCAGGCAAGCACTGACTGAGGTCACAGATCAACCAGACCTATGTGTCACCCTCTGCTGGCTATCAGAAAGAAAGGTCTATGGCATTTAAGCATTGGTTTTACTTTTCAGACCCTACGACTAAAATCCTTCTTAGCAATAAGATGCACTGTCTCACAAATATCTAAGCAGCATAAAATGCAAAAAACAAAAATCATTTACAGCTTTGAAGAGCTTGCTTCATTGGGTCTATGTTTGAAGTTTTTTTTTTTTAATGCAGGAAGTTTCCCAACAAAACACACCAACTGATGACTCAGAAAAGCTGAATGAACACCAGCCACCATAGGGCTTCCAAAGGAAACTAAAATCAGAAGTAGCTCCATATCAGAAGAAACTATCCCCCTTACTTTGAACTTCTTTTTCATTTCATTTTCCTTCTTCTCCCTCTCTTTTTGCTCTTTTTTTTCCTTTTCCAATCGCTGCTTCGCCCTCTTCTTCTGTTCTTTATGGTCAGCGGGGTTGGGAGTGGTCATTATGCTAATAAAAATATGAAAAAAAATTAGGTATATGAGTATTTTTTTTTAAAAATCACATAAATAAGAAGTTTTACATGTCTAAACATACCTGTGCATAGGATTATGGGCCAAATGTTCTCCTGATACACCAACCCTGCAGTTTGATAATCAAAGTAAGAGCAATATGTCACACCATCAATGACAGGATAAAGATCATGTAATTTTTTTCTTTTAGTGTGTGTGTGTGTGGGGGGGGGACTTACCATGGATTCTTCAGCCTTTTAACACATGACTCCTTTTTTGGGGGAAAAAGGTCATAATTTGCTAGAGGTTCCTACTAAAATATATTTTTACTCTCTATGATGGTTATATACTGTGATCTAAAAATGAGCTACCTTTAGTTGGTTGTCAGCATACGGATCTGTAAGACAAATTAAAAGAATTACTTAAGGAGAGAATAAACATCTGCAAGGGATCTTATTTTAAGAGTAAAATTAAGTACTTACTCTTCAGGCCGCCTTTTCGTTTATTTGAGTTATGACCCAAAGTGAATTTGTTCATGTTCTCGACCTCTTCATACACATTAGTATATGTTTCATAGCAACTGTCCTGTTGATGTACACTGAAAGGGAAATATATACATACACGCACACAGGAATATTGTAGCACACTGTTAAATTAAAAGAAAAAACTGCAAACTGATTCCAATTACTATAAAACTTACCTTGAGTGGCTACTAAGCTCTGTTTCCTCTGGGAAAGACTGGCACTCAGCGACTCCCACATCAGTTTCATCAGAGGGAGATTTAGGAAAAGACTCTACAAGCACCTCTTTGCTCTGGGGCCTCTGCTCTGGTATAGCAGGCTCTGGGAACTCTAACAAGTTTATTGGTTCGGGGAAGCAGGCTGGATCAAGGGGTATTATGTTTTCACTGCCAAGGTTCAGATCTTGGATGATGGAGCTCACACTGGCCCCTGCAGGATCACGCGCTGACAAGTCAGGTTGTGGACGCTCAGCGTCGACAGCTGTGTGAGGGTTAGTGCTGACTATGTCTAAGGCCTCCAGTTCCAGTGCAGCAATATCAACACCTCCGCCTTCTGCCGTTTCTATCTCTGCATTCTCAAAGTCTGGAAACTCTGGGGCATCGAGCAGAGGGTTGGAGACGGGTGGGTGCTCAGACTCTGGCTCTTCAACTGGTGCTTGGCTAACACTTGGTGACAACACTATAATAAGAAAGTAAAAGCAGTATTTGAACAGATGTTTGGCCTTACCACAAAGAAGAATAATGTGAACTGCAGAGAGAATAATGCTAAGTCACTGATGCTTAAGCAAAATGACTGGCCGCAGAACTGAAGATACAAAAAGAATGGAAAAAAGAGAAGGAAATCTCTATAAACAGACTGATCTCTTTCCAGTATGTAATGGTTTAACCTGAGATGTTATTAGGAGTACTGCTAATAAATAACTTTTGTAACTAATCCAGGTCACTATGTGAACAGCAGCTGAGGGTTAAAACCCATGAAAAACTTGCCAAATCTTTTCTGTCAGTGCCAAACAGCTTATTCTGCTGTTGAATCTTGCTTGGTGTTTATTTGATTGAATAACTGTTGGCTGAAGAATGGGATGCCACCCCACAGCAGTGTGAGACCAGTATGAGGAGTAGGTGCCAGGCTGTTGTGGGTGTGTATGGTTCTTCCACAATGTACTGAGGCCCCTGTTTGTTAAATGAATAAACTGTTAAATGGCCAATATGTCTTGTTTTTTCAGCCTTCAATCATCCAATTGAATAAACACCACTAAACAAGAGTCTATATTGCAGACGTATGAAATACATACATCCAATCTGCAACTGGAGACATGCAGGTAAACTGCCTACATGACAGTAAGAGGACAGGATTTGCTGAAATGCATCAGTAAACCATTGTTGCCATTTTGCTGTTGACTTATTGACATTCACATACCAGTAAATAGTGGCACATGGTAACGAATAAGATCTACTAATGGAGGTCTGGGGGGCTTTGCCGGCACTGGCCCCAGTGTTCCCAGATCAGGCAGAGGCTTCCTTAGTGGGACACGTGGATGAAGTTGAACAGTCTTCACCAGCAGATTTTCAGAATTATCTCTGCTAAGCAGCTTTTCCAATGGTGACTCTTGGGGAAACAACATTTTATAAATATTAATAGTATTAGCAATCCAGATATAAATAATACTGAATATTTAACATTAGCATATTCAGTATGAGGAAACTGCAGATTCTGACAGGAATGTTACTCAGACATTTTGACACTCTGAATATAGCTTACTGCGTATAGAGCTGTTGGCTTTGAAGAAAGGCCGGGCTGAAATACAGGCCAGGTGTGGAAGGCACACTGTTGGGGATGTGGGCGAATCAGTGGCCTTCGGTGGTGAAGTGGACTCCTTGTCTGTGTTGTCAGGGGAATGCAAGCGCTTGGGTTTGGAGGAGATTAATATGTTTCGGCATGAGAATTTCTTCTTGGCCCTTTCCAAAGTGCTAAAAATTTTATCGTCAGAATCAGCAGTGGTCTCTGCTGAAGGAGGGGTGACTGGGACATCTGGGCTGGAGAGGGGACACTCAGTGGTTGATTGGTCACTTTGGAGTGAAACCCCATCCTCTGTGGTTTGTTTTTCCACTGATGGCAACTCACCAGAAAGACCACATGGTCTGGTGGTCAAATCATCATATGTGGGCTCATCTCCACTTTGTGCGCTGACCCTTGACGCTTTGACCGCCCTGAACGGAAGCAGCAAAGCCTTCTTCTTGATTTTGGTGTGTGGCAAGACTTCTCTGCCTGGCTCCGGTTCCATTTTGTGCTGCCTTCTCGCTGGCATTTCTGTGTTCTGATCTTTTGGAGGCAGAACAGGAAGCACCAAGGGCACATATCGAGAATGCCTCGCTGTGCCTTCTCCATTAGTAAGCTGAGATGACGGGGAGGTCCGCTGAGGTTGCGTTGGGAGGGAAACCGGCCGCTTGCCTCCAGACATTCGCAACGCATCTCTGAAAATGACACGAGGAAGTGCTGGTGTCTTGTTTTCTGCAGCAGTATTAAAACTGCTAACCACAGGGGTGCAGTGACCTCCAGGTGGAGGAATGCGTTTGGGTTTTTCAGCAACAGCTGGCCGGCTGGTTTTGGACTGAGCCAGGAGAGCCTCTTCCTGAAATTTGGCCCTCAGTGCTTTGAAGTTGATTGGTCCCTCCTGAAAAAAAATAACCATTAAGGACAGGAAAGCACACTAATACATAGATGGCAGACGGTCATTTTAAAGGAGCAAGACCCACTGCTGACATTTTTCTTATTTTCTCCACTTTAAGTGATACAAATGCTCCACCACTCCAACAAAAGCAGGCAATGCTTGCATATGCATTATTAACAAATTGGAATACAAATATACCTCTATTTCTACTTCTAACTTTAAGAATATATGAATTACACCTGAAATACTGAACCTTTTTGGGTGTTTAAAGTATATTGTCACAGTGGAACTGTGCATATGGGGACAGCATGTTGTGGTTTGACTGGAAGGTTTGAAGATGAGGAATGAGGGTTATTCCCAACTGTAGAGTTTGATGTAGGAGCCAAGAAATTGTGTTTGCTTGTTTTCCCCCAAAAGATGGTAAATGCAATTTCTCTGGTTTAAGCTTTTCAGATGTGAATATTTCTGGCTCTCTTTTGTCTTTATCTATTATTGTAAGCTGAATATTTTTGGAGTTTGGCAAACCAAAACTGCAACAGAACAGAGACATTTTTCACAGGCCTTTGATAATTTTATACCGAAGTATTTATTGGTTAAGAATAAGAACCTTCTGAACAGATTCAGTCTTCATTCAGCCATTTCTTTAATCAGTAATGGAAATATCAATGTAATGTTTCTCGTTAGAGATATAGGACCACAAATTGTTAGCATTTATTTCCATGCAATTAACGCAGTTGGAAGCAAAATAATTGCCAACAGTAATATCTTTTTCTCCTTCTTTCTATCCCACTAAGCCATACTGAACATGTGTATTACATGGGAAGCTCATTAAACTGGCAGAAAGAGGAGTAATCCACATAAATTAACTTCCATTTCAACTGCCCTTTAGCCAATTAAACCTGCTCTAAAAAGCCTTTAAACTTTACCTCTTCCATTGTAGCTCCCGTTTTTCATCACTGTTCAGGACTGCGCATTTGAAACACAGCTTAAACTTTAATGAAGCGCCGCTGTTCACTCTTTTGATAACTTTACCATGATAAATCAAGAGACCTGACAGTTCGGGCTAATCACGCTGAAAGCTATAACAAACAATTTGAAAGGGCCGCTGAGTGACGCACCTGCGTGCTGCGCCCGACCTACGTGCGCGTTCACGTTCGTTTGCTCGACGAGCGTCGAAAGGCCCTCGCCCGCGCGCGGGGCCTGTGCCAATCTAGGACATGCCCAAGGAGCGTCCTCCATCTAAAACCAGTTTTTCCTCCAAGCTAAAATTGTAGTGGTTCTTCCTTTGTCCATATGTACCTCTCACCTCTCCAACAAGATTCATGAAAGGTACTGTGTTCTTGTTTGCTGACAGACACAAATAGTATTGCAAACACAACCCAACCTCTGCTTTGACCTTGTTATTGTCATCTCTATTATTTAAATAAATGGATCACAGCACTGCACATAGTGAAGGTTCAGTTTTACTACAATGCCACAGTACACGTGCTTGTGTTTATGGGGATTTGTTCTGTCATCATTAAAAAAAACAAACTTTCCTAACTGTTGTAATCACGTGTGTTTACTCTTGATCAATCATTTACTGTGGCTGGTCCAGACAACAGTGTCAGGAGTCCCCTCAGATCCCCTCAGGATCACAATATCTGATTTGTGATGAGGCTTTGAGTCTTTTGGAATAGCTATTCAGTTTCACTATGGGGCCATTTATTCGTCTCCTCTTTGGTTTGTGCACACTGTATCTGTTTATCAGTTTTAACATAATTGTGAACGCATCCAGGATACCATGGACCACTGCTAAAAACAGGTGCAGTATTCTTCAATTGACCACTGCTTGCATTTACACCTTAATCGCTATTATTTATTATATCCCATGCACCGTGGGAAACACAAGTGGAACTAAGATAATGATACCATTATGTGGGCCAGTGGGGCTGTGAGGAGGGCCAGAGCTGTGAACAGACCGACACCTATCAACTGTAGGGTGGGGAGCTGGTCATCTTGGACACCATGTAACGCCTGCACGGACAGAAAGGTGACAATGCTTTTGTCACTAAACTGCTGGAATTAAACATTTAAATGTGATAAATGAAAATTTTGCTTGGCATGGGTGGCTTATGCAATATCTGGCTACTGCAGCTCTTTTCCAAACACTATCACAGTTTGTTTTGCAAAGTAGCTCAGATCAGTACACTGATGATCAATATGACCAAAGGGAGCACAAAATTAGCTGCAGTTGAACTCTGTCCCTGATGTTCCTAGCAGCTCTCTCAAGACTTTATAACTCATTCACAATATAAAATGCTGTGTGATTTTATTCTAAGGATTGTTCCACTATAAACCCAAGAAGTAACAGTAAATTATTTCATTAGTGGTATGAGGGAATGGATATACTCAGAGAAATGAATTCATTTTAATCTTGGTTTTAGTTCAGTTTCCGATACTTAGAGAAACCCTCGCAGTTTGGTGGGACCGAGTGTGTTGATATACTCTGGAGGATGGAGACATGTCCCACATCAACCACACAGTGTGTGGTGGACGATTACTGTGGAGAGAGCTTCACCTGCAAAGAAACAGGTGAGGCCCATCCATGACCATTCAAATGCTCACCAGCTGAAGGTGATTTTTCCATGTCTGTACACTGACGTACATGACATGCAGTTTGCATTTGTGTCAGGAAGTCAATTTTTGTACATGTGAATGTGTGTGTGTGTGTCTTTTCTTGCTTTGTTTCCAGGGCGCTGCATCAGCACTTCGCTTCGATGTAATGGAGAGTCAGACTGTGACAGTTCTTCTGATGAGGACGGATGTGAAAGTTTAAACCTGAGAAACGACAAGTGTTCCTCCCTCATACCAGTCCCTGGTGCGGAGCGTGGCACGCAAGGGTAAATAATCTGTTGTGATGACTGCTGGAGTTTTTCATATTAGCCTACATACTGTGGTTTATATCACCTATGGAAAGTGGTATAATATGGGACTTCATTAGTAACTGATGATGTCACAGTGGCTGCATCCATCTTTTACAATGTATATGCCTTGAAACTGGTAAAACCCTGTGACCCTGGTGTGAGGCATCCACAAAGGGTAGCTTGGTAGTTGCTTCAGGGGTCTAAGATGTACCTGTGCACCAAGTTTGGGGTGCCCAACTCCTGATTGTGTAGGAGAAGTTGGTGGCCAAAGAAGCAAGAAAAGACAGAGAATTTATGTATTATAGTAACATTTAACCAGCAGTCAGTCCAGGTATTATAATAATACTAAGCTTTCTGCAGTTGCTGAAGTTGCATAATGAGAAATTCCTGTTTTTTAGGGGTAATTCAGACACGTTGGAAGCCATTCTACAAATGCTGCCTAAATGATGTTAAAAGTTTGGCTGGCTGGTTGTTGCTGTGGATGAAGCTGTGGAATGCCATTTGCTGAAGCATCAGCTCGTTCCCTTATCCAACTAGTACAATGAAAACTAAACATGTGTGACGCAAACCACAAACAGACATTTTGCCCTCAAAGTAAAAGTTCCTTTTGAACACAGGATTAAAAAGAATGTTATAAAATAAAAAGAAGAAAAAAAAATTACCAGTCAGCTTCTTCGAGTGTGCATTTTTAAACTGGGCAAAAATTAAATGACTAACCTAAAAGTTTTGATAAACATCAAAAATTCAACAATCAAAACTCACTTTTGCCCCATCTAGCCATAATGTATTATGTGTGAACAATCATAACAATAAAGTAATTATTTTAACAACTGTCAAAGCACATAACCTCCTGTGCTCTGACAAGTCAGATGAGTTGACCTGGAACTGTTTGGCTTACTTCAGCACTCTGTATTACAAAATGAAAACCTACTCGCTCCACAGTGAGAGTATAAAGGCCACCTTACAGAGACATTGCCGCCACTGGTGGCATATTGCACACACAGTGCTACAGCGGTCACGGAGCATTGTTTCCGGATCTTTAGTGTGAGCAAAATACTAAGAGAGCCAATACTGAGGTCAGAGAGCCAGCAGATGTAATTCTGCTTTCAGAAATTAATTTTTTAATCGACTTGTTAATTAACACATGTCAAATGAGTGAAATAAGATTTGATGCTCTGTGAAGTGGTTGATATAAATTGCCATGTCCACATGATTGAATTAATAAATTACGTACAGGCCCTGTGCTGTAATATTCAGTCACATAAATCTTTGAAATAATAAAGTTTGCTACGACTGAAGTGATACAAAAGAGCTGACTGACTGACCTGGATTTCCTGTTACCCATAATGCCAGCAGGTAGAAAGAGTCTGTGTTATTTTTTTTAAACAGAGAAATTTAAAAAGGCATTACATGTAAATCTGAATTGCAACCCTGATGGCACTCCAGCAGTCACACCCATAGGTGATCAGCTGTGTAAAAGTGAGAGAAACATACATATTATATTCAGTATTTATGCAATTTGTACATTTAAGTAACCCCTTTTTAAATGTTGCTGCTGTAGCCAACAAATTTCAAAAGGCCCGTCTATTACTCTGTTGGATAAATCTGTGATAGGACGTGAAGATGGACAGGTTGCTAGTCTATCACAGGGTTAACACAGAGAGACAGACAGCCATTCACATTCACACCTAGGGCCGACTTGGAATTGCCAATTATCCTAACCTGTACTTTGGGTCTGTGAGAGGATGCCGCGGTTCCCAGAGAGAACTCATACCAGCACAGGGACTTCACACAGAAAGGCCCAAGCCTGGATTTGACCCCAGGATCTCCTTATTGTGAGGCATTCATGTTTCACCATAAAAAAAAAACAATATTCTTTGCTCCAGAAACTGTTTTATGTAGCTGCAAAATGCCAGTCCTATTGCATCTTTGATATACCTTCATATCACACTATTTTTTACCTTGAAAAAATGTAGACCTATACCTAAATTTAATGACTTAATCTGAATTCTTCTTCTTTCTTGTAGCTTTAGTGTCTTAGCTGAAGACTTAATGGATCATGTACTTGACCCAAGATATTTTGGAGGAGAGTGTGAATATGTCTATAATGGTGAATGGAGAAAATTCACTTACGATGCATTCTGTGAGAACCTGCACTACAATGAAGATGAGAAGAACTACCGGAAACCTTACAACTACCATACTTACCATTTTGTGGTACTGTAATATTGTGATTTATTATTTTATTCTACTTAAAAAAAAAAAACAGGTAGCCTGAACAAAGATATTTTAACATAGTTTGTCCTGTTACAGGCCCAAGCATCATCACGGGGCTCTTCTGAATATTATGATGACATGATAAGCCTGCTGAAGGCAGATAAAAGAATGTCATCATTCAATGCCGGCATCACGGTTGGGATCTTCCAACTGGAAGGCGGGCTGAGTGGCAGCCGGGAAGAAACGTTTTTCAAAAACATAACACAGTATAAAAGCGAGGTATGATCTGTTCACCCAGAGGCCAAAATATTTTACATTGAAACAAGAATACAGCATCAATTTGACACATGCATGGCACAAAATCGGGTCTCTGTCAAAATGAGCCCACACTGCTTCAGTAACGTTAACGTTGGGCCTTGTAATTGCAGGCCAAAGTACAAATGAAGGAAACAATTTCTCATCTATCATTATTATTTTAGCTGTAGATCGTGAATAGCAAAATAGGCTGTTTGTTCACTTAAACATTGAGATCCATTATTTAAGTGAAATTAAATAAATATCGGCTTATTCAAATGATTGCTGTTATACAGATGAAAGATATAGAGTGAGAGAAAGAAAGATGCTGTTGGATGAGCTCCATTATATCAGTGGAGAGAGAGAGAGAGCGGTGCACTGCGATCTCTAACTTCCATCTATTCTCTAGATTTTCTACTTTGTACTTTTTTCTTAGAAAGTGTATTTGCTACATTAAGGGATCTCATCTTCATTCTTACCTGTTACCCACATTCTGAGCGGCCAAATAACGGAAGGAGCAGAGAGACCATGACTGAGCCTCCACCGTGTTTTACAGATGACTGTAAACACTCACTGTTGTACCTCTCAGTTCTAATGTGGCATACCTCAGCCTTTTCTCCCTGTTTCCCTTACTTAATAACGGTTTCTTAACAACCACCTTCCCACTGAAACTGTTGTCTCTTTCTCAATGCATCTCACCTCCTGTGTCAGATCTTTGCTGGATTTTTTTTTCCATTTCTTGACAGATACATACAGACACACTGCACACCATGGCGAAATAGGCCAGGTTTTTCAGCTAATAGCAAATTGTGGGTACAAAAATACTGTTTTATGCCTGGCATTTTTCTGGCATTTTTCATAGATTCAACTAAAGAAATGGGAACAAATTATGCATTTTTGCCTGATTGAACAGGCAGCCATATGCGGCAAAGGTCAAGGCAGCGGCCCGGGTTCGATTCCGACCCAGAGCCCTTTGCTGCATGTCTTCCCCCACTCTCTCTCCCCACGTTCCTGTCTAAAAATTCTTCACTGTCCTAACAAATAATGGTGACAAATGCCCCCCAAAAATAATGCCAAAAAATGCCAAAAGTCTGGCTCCTTGAAAATAAAATATAAAGAAATTAGGGGTGTCTCAAAACTTTTGCACAGTTCTGGATTTCACCTTTTTTTTTTTACTTCAAAGTTAAAAATCTTCCTGTTTTATTTTTTTCTTCCTCAGGATTTTGGGTTCATTCGGCTTCGTTCTGAAGTGCAAACAGCTCACTTCAAGATGAGAACTAATAAGCTGATGCTTCATGAAGATTTCTATGTTTCACTCATGGAGCTCCCTGAGCAATACAACTTTGGGATGTACTCTCGCTTCTTCAACACATTTGGCACCCACTACATCACAGAGGGAACCATGGGGGGAACCCTGGAACACGTCGTGATTGTCAACAAAACAGCTATGAAAAACTTACGTACTGGGAGTTTTGTGATCAGGATAATCTACCACATGACTGCATGTGGTGTAAAGTAACCCTTGTTTTATCTCTTCCCCAATTTTTACAGATATTGACAGTGAACAAGCTGGAGGATGCTTTGGTGCCTCTTTTGGTCTCAGCAATCCGATCGGCAGCAGTGCAGCAATAGAGCCCAAGTTGAAAGGGAAGTTATGCGGTAAAGATGGAAAATTCACTAAAGGTGAGAAAGGGAAATTCTAGTTACACTAGAGCTAGTTACACTTCCCGATAATATGCACTCAGCTTGAATATTTTTTTCCTTAATTTCTTTATTTCTAACTCTTTCCATTTCATATAAAGTAATGTTGTTGTAATGCTGTCAGAGCAAAAGGCTGATAGTTTGCTTTGCTTTCTTTTTGGAAGCACAGTAGAAGGAGGCAGTTTATCTATTGTTCAGGACGTTGTCACAAAAGTAAAGGGAGGAATCACAGACAGCAGTGCTGGTGTGATGGCCATCAGGAACCCTGATGTATACCAGAAGTGGGGGGCATCTCTTAAATATAACCCAACACTTATTGATTTTGAGGTAATTCATTAAAAATCAATATAATGATGTATAATACAAGCTGAAGAATAACTCTTACTCTTAAACAAAAGTTATAATTCTGGGTATCATTTATGATGACACACTGACAACATCTGCTTGTAATTAATTTTTTTGCTTTTCTTCTTGTCTGATCTCTGTCCTATGTCCCCGATAAACTAGATCATGCCAATTTATGAGCTCATACGCCTCAGCACAGCTGCTGACCATGTAGGTAACAGGGTGGCCAACTTGCAGCTAGCCTTGGAAGAGTATCGCAACAGTTTGACCCCTGTCGCTGCGCCCCCTGCAGGAACAATGGGATTCCTGTCCTCTCAGGCACTTCTTGTAAGTGCATCTGTGAGCTAGGCTACCTCGGAGATGCTTGTGAAAAGACTACCCGAAGAGGTGAGATATAAAAACAGTCAAGATAAACATGTTCAAATCACACATAGAATGTTTCTGAGATTTGTGGGGCTGAGTACAATAACTTCAGTTTTCTCTGAATTTAGAAGCAGGAAATTAGAGGTCATCCAGGCCTTTATGTCTTTAAAACTTTCCTGCAGTTTAACTAATTGATGTTTGTCATCTGGCTTCATGGATAGATAAAGCTGGGTATCATCTGCATAGCAATGAAAATGAATGCTATGTTTTCTAATAATACTGCCTAAGGGAAGCATGTATAGTGTAAATAAAATTGGTCCTAGCACAGAACCCTGTGGAACTTCATAATTAACCTTAGTGAATGAAGAAGACTCCCCATTTACATGAACAACTGGAGTCTGCTAAATAAATGTGATTCAAACCACTGCACTCCTTTAATACCTATGGCATGCTCTAATCTCTGTAATAAAATGTTATGTATCAAATGTATCAAATGCTGCACTGAGATCTAGCGTACTCTTAGTGCCAGTCACCAAGCCTGGATAGATGGCAGGGTTGTGTCAGGAGGAGCATCTGGCAGAAAATCTGTGCCAAATCAAAATATGTGGGTCCATCTGCTGTGGTAGCCCATTGGAAAAAACGGGGAGCAGCTGATAGTACATTTCTTTTTTTGATAAACTGTTGCGTTTTGCAGCCTAAAGCAACATAATAGCTGTGACAGTGAAGCCAATCTGGTGATAATTCTCTGTTGGTTTATCATTCATATTCAATGAGCCATTTAATCTGTTGTTAGTGACACTCAAAAATTTTGAGCTGATGATGGGTCTACATGGAAAATTCATGCAAAGAATTTGAAATACCTCATGATGTAAATACAGGAAAGGTTACTGTAATAAGTTACTATAATCAGGAAGGTGGCCCCCAAGTGACCATGAATACCAGACTTCATGGCAATCCATTTAATTGTTAAGATATTTCAGCCTGTATGAAAGTGATGAATGACTTAGTGTGCAGACAGACATATATTTCCATTGCTTGAGCTGCTTACTTGGCTGTATATACTGAACTCTCATTTAATAATGAGAATAGTCTGTCTTTATGTTATGTTACTGATTCAGACCCTATGAGATGTGCCCAGTCGTTGGTAGGTGTTTACTATCTTTAACTTTACTATCTCTTTCATTTTATCAACAGATACCAAGACAAATGGATCATGGTCCTGCTGGGGGGCCTGGTCACCCTGTACATCGAGGAGGAAGACCAGAACAAGAGTGTGTAATAATCCTCCACCTGAGGGGGGTGGAGCCACCTGCTTGGGCTCTGCATCTCAGACCTGGCCTTGTTAAAGAGTAAACACGTGTTAACTACTTAGAGAACACTTTTTTGCATTCCTTTCTAAACATTGGAGTGCTCAGAAATAAAAGATAAAATTTGACATTCTGGATTTCAAAAGTAAAAATAAAAATATGTTTATGCAGATTTTATGTGTGCATTTGTTTATATTAAAATGCTATTTCTTTGTTACACCACTCAACACTGACCTATGAATAAATCAAGCATCTAAAAAAGGCATCTAACTCAAGGGATGAACAAATGTCAATTCTACACATAACCAAGAACCAATTTTGCACATAAGAGCTCATTTTAAATTGTATCTTTAGGCACTTTCTTACTAGAATCCTGTCAAAAAAAAACAAAAAAAACAACAAAAAAACAATTTGTTCACATTTCTTCAGTTGAATCTATAGAAAATGTTAAAGATAATGCAGTTTGACAGGCATAAAATAGTATTTTTGCACCACCAAGGTGAATCCCAAAGAGTTATTAGCTGGAAAATGGGCATGTCTCTGCACAGTGTACAGTGTCATCGAAAATTTTGAGGAAAGTGGAAAAGTGGAGGAAGAATTGGCAAGCAGATGAACAGTATCCGAAAGTCACATTCTTAAGAAATGTGAAGGAAAAAAATCCAGTAAACCTGGAAAAATCCAGTAAACCAAATTGTGTCTGGTCCTTCAGTTGATCCATCTACCGTTCACTGAAACCTCATCAAGAATGGTTGTCCCACTACCCTGAGAAGGACAAGCAGAAGAAAATGGATGGATAGATTTTTCAATGAATTGCTGCACCTTTTCTACTTTCTTCATATATAAAGAAATGAGGAGTGGCTCAAGACTTTTTCACAGCAGTCTTTTATGTGACATTACTTTTATTACATTTTTGTTAATTACTTTAAATGTGAAGGTCAAATCTTGTTAATGAAAGCTGAGTGTTTAGTTAAGAGCTGCAAAGAAGGGACAAATAGGATCAAGACAAGACATACATGGTTTAACATTTTTTATGAAAATACACTATATTCCTAAAAGTATTCACTCACTCACCCAAATCACTGAATTCAGGTGTTCCAGTCACTTCCATGGCCACAGGTGTATAAACCAAGCACCTAGGCATGCAGACTGCTGCTACAAACATCTGTTAAAGAATAGGTCGCTCTCAGGAGTTCAGTGAATTCCAGTGTGGTACTGTGATAGGATGCCACCTGTGCAGCAAGTCCAGTCATGAAATTTCCTCACTATTAAATATTCCACAGTCAACTGTTAGTGGGATTATTACAAAGTGGAAGCACTTGGGGAATGACAGCAACTCAGTCACAAAGTGGTAGGCCACATAAAATCACAAGGCGGGGTCAGCAGATGCTGAGGTGCATAGTGCATTTCTGCAGAGTCAATCACTACAGACCTCCAAACTTGGTCTTCAGATTAGCTCAAGAACAGTGCTTAGAGAGCTTCAAGGAATGGGTTTCCATGGCCCAGCAGCTGCATCCAAGTCTTGCATCACCAAGCGCAATGCAAAGCAACGGATGTAGTGGTGTAAAGCACGCCACCACTGGACTCTAGAGGAGTGGAGACATTTTGGACAATTCCATGCTCCCAACTTTGTGGGAACAGTTTGGAGATGGCCCCTACCATGATTGTGAACCAATGCACAAAGTAAGGCCCATAAAGACATGGATAAGCGAGTTTGGTGTGGAGGAACTTGGTGTGGAACCTGCACAGAGTCCCGACCTCAACCCAATTATGAATGAATTATGGGATGAATTAGAGCAGAGACTGTGTACCAGGCCTTCTCATCCAACATCAGTCTCTGACCTCACAAATGTGCTTCTGGAAGGACGGTCAGAAATTCCCATAAACACTCCTAAACCTTGTGGAAAGCCTTCCCACAACAGTTGAAACTGTTACAGCTGCAAAGGGTGGGCCGACATCATATTAAATGGATTAAGAATGGGATGTGACTCAAGTTCATATGTGTGTGAAGGCAGAGGAGCAAATGCTTTTGATAGTACAGTATAGTGTATATAAAGAGATCAGGTATTGTGACTTATATAAGAAACATTATGTCACACTGGGCAGTCAAATACAAGACAAACACACCACAGACTGAGAATCTGCTGTTTTATAAATCTTTATGGCATCTTTGACAGAGGATTTTAAAAGCAATCAGTCGACTCTTGCTGCAGCCCTCTGCATGTCATGCCTCCATTGCTGGGTGCAGGGTTGTTACACTGTCGACTTCTTGTCCTTTGCCCTCCACTGCAGGATGACCACACACCCCAGCAGCTCCAGTTGCCGTCAATGGCTATTTCTATCAAAAAAAAATCATACCACATCTCATGTCAGTGTCAGTAAGATTAGTGCACAAAAATAAGACTGTCAGCAGATTTATTTTAAAAATTTGGTCTCTTAACCTTTTCGCCTATGAGTTTCCTCACAGGCCCTTCCAGTGTAGCCATAAGGACACACACAGTCACACCTTGTACCTGTTGAAAAGGAAAAACATTATTCCTTCACCAGCATCACTAACTGCCATCATTATAACCATCAACATGTAGGCTGTTTTCCTTGTTTTGCATCTGAAACTTAAAAAAACAAAAAAAACAAAAAAACAAACACACACACCAGAAAAATGGATTGTGATTAGACATGTTGGAGTTATTTGCTTCATGAGTCATCATTAAATTTGATGAAAGACACTTAACGTCCCAATGAATCAAAGCAAAGCTAAACTCAGCTTAAGAAAGAAGGCACCTTTGTTTGAATCTTGGTGAAAAATTACTATTATCAACAGCAATCCTCCTCTGGGTTACCTCTCAGAAAAGCCACTCCATTGTTGAGACAGGGAGCACAGCGGCATGGACTGTCTTCTTCCAGGTACTCTGACAGGGCTCTCTTCAGGTTTCTTTTCAGCGTGGCATGCTGGGAAAAGTCTCTGGAGGTCACCAGCTCATACAGTGGTCGTGTCTAGTGAGACATAAATCCTGTTATGAACCCGGATCTTTTTAGTCTCTAAATGAAATTCTCTCTTTTTTTGGATTGGGCTTATTGGGAAGCCACACAAGTGCTGAAATGTGACAGCGCTGCAGCAAGGCAGCTGATTTGTTTCTGACACACTGGCAGCTTGGCATCATTTTCTGTTTGCGCGTGCCTTTGGTCAGCTCACTTTGTACTTTGCCTCTGTGTCATTGTGCCAGCATTTGTCAGGAATCAATTAGTGAGGTCAGATTCCTCGTGGATCGCTCTATTACAGAGTTGAGACTGAGAAATGTAAACAAAAAAAAAAAAAAAAGGAACCAAAAAGTATTGCTTGTGGAATTCTGGAAGCAGGAATTCAGACAGAGAAACTCACCGTTTGGCGAATGAAGTCAGGGTTGAACCGCACACCTTCACCCCATAGCCTCATCAGCTCAGGGGTGGGAAGCGTCTTAGACAACAAAGCAGAGACAGATTCGCTACTTCCACCTTTTACAACGGCATTGAAGTCCTCCACCAGACTGTCATTCTTCGTCTCATCTGGAGAGAAACAGAATGACTTCAGTTTATTTGCCCGATGTGAAACAGACAACTTGTTGCAGACTGAAAGAAATGTGATCAAACAAGAAACCTCACCTCCCATCTCATTCAACAGTTCATTACAGGATCCACCGTCAAACCCCAGTGATCCCTGAATGCCGTCTATGTTCACTCCAACCTTTAAACCAAACTGTACACAGTTCTTGTAGTCTTCTAAAGAATAATCTGGGGGGGAGAAAACTCACTGAATAAAGCAAAGCCTGGTTCAAACAGTCTTAAAGTGCTGACGGGATGATCTAGATTTTTTTGTCACATCTGGTAAATATGGAAACACTGACTGAGCACGTCTAACTCCAGTTTGTGAAGGACTTCTACCTTGCTTTGCAAGCCTCTCTTTGTTCACAATAATGGTGTGCTCATATTCTCCTCCAAGGGCAGCCTCAGTGATGTAGTGGGTGCCATAGTCTCTGTAGATCTGCCTGTATTCCCCATAAACATAAGCCTGTGGCAGTGAGCGTAGGCGCTGCAGAAACTCAGGATGAAGCATTAAATCATCTGGCTTTAGCATGTACTGGGCCAACTCCAGCTCTGCCTTGGCCCTCACAAAGCTGTAGGCCTGGGGATCAGAGAAGTCAGGTCAAAGTTACCATGCTGCTTACTGTCTAAGAGCACAATGGAAGTTTTTCACATGTGGCTATTTTAGATACACTAAGAAAGCAGAGTTGTGTTTGGCCCCACAGAAGTCTGCACACGTGCAAAAAAAAACCCCAAAAAACAATGACACCTCACCTTGCCAGAGGCACGGCGAATCTTCTGAACTGACTTGCTGTATTTGCTATCACTGTATTTTAAGCCAAACTGAAAAACGCCTGGAATGGCAAGACCAATTGAAAAGCTGGTTTTGCTCCAGCGCTCCTTCATAGTGTTGTCCATGTAGTCATAGTAGGACTCAAAAGCCTGCAAGCTGAAAATCGTAGGAGCCTTTGGTCTGCAGACAGCAAAAGCATTTTGAATGTTGGGTGTTAAAACTAAATGTTAATGCGTTGATTAGTCATATTAGGAACCTTTACATACATATACCTATACATACATACATAATGTGTGTGTATAAAGCATGTATTCCTGTTGGACAGAAGTGTGTTTGTCTGCTATTTCCACCTGTAACGTGTACTGTTGTACATTGTAGGGCTTCCTGAATCTGACATCCTGGATGTAGTGGGGCAGGCAGCTACCTGCATAGTATCTGTTATCAAGCACCACTCCTTCCAGGTTACTGGTCAGGACGTTTATTCTGAAAGAACAGCAATAGTTCTAGTGGTGTGGAGGTTGGATTTAGAAGAGTAGAATGTTTATCTAAAAATAAAACATTTGGACTTGCAGAAGAGACACACTAGTGGAAACCTAGCTCACCCTTTGGCAAGGTTTTCGATTCCCCAGTACTCCTCGGTGTCCTGTCTGCAGGGCTTGGGAACCCTCCTACAGCCTTCTTCATCTGACATGTCCCCACAGTCATCCTCCCCGTTACACTGCAGAGTTCTAGGAATACAGCGACCTGAAGGAGAACAGAGAATTATATGATGTTTAATCGTGAGTTCTTTCCAGATGGACAGTGCACAGAATAAGGTGTTCAGTGTTTTGTATCGCAGTTGCAGAATCTGATCATAACACTATAGAACACCAAGGCTGGTCAGAAGGCTGAACCACCTCAACTGACTCCTTTCAGTGTGGAGGATGGGAGCTCCTCCTGAATGACCGAGTTCCTCACCCTATATCTAAAGCTGAGCCAGTCACTCTTGGGAGGATGCTCATTTGCACTGCCTGTACTGTGACCTGTCCAGCCTCTCGCCCAATGGCAGCTGGGATAAGCTCCAGCCTCCCCCGCAACCCTGAACAGGATAATTGGAAGAGAATGGATACATGGATGGATGGAGTGTTGAAGATACCTGTTTGCGTGCAGAGGAAGCCCTCACATACAGGAACATTGTCACAAGTGTAGCGGGCTGGAACATCACAGGCCTCCTCCTCCCTGCCATGAGAATTGCATATCTCCCCTCCAAACTGAGATCGCTGCTCCACTTTAGCATAGCGATACTGTAATGTTGAGGGTCACAGAAACACAGGAGAATTTGCCAGTATCCAATAAAGGTGGCTTGAAAACTGCTCTGGGGGAGCTATCAGCTGAAATCACATTAGCGGGCTCTTTCCACTTTGTCATGTCAAGGTTATTAATCCCCTTACTTGTAAAGTGGATAAAATAGAGCACTGAAGTATATCAGCTGAGGCCTTTAGCAGGCGCTGAGCTCTCCGTCTTCCACAAAAACAGGTCACAAGTGTCAAAATGTTGAATGCTCCAGATTTAGCTCTTAATCCCAGCGCTACAGGAATGATTCATTCAGTCTAATTTAATCTAAGATAATCTGACTGCATCCAAATGTAATGTTTGAGTTGAAAGACTTTGGTTCAAGTTTAAAGTTTCAGGAAATATATTTGCATTTTTGCCTTTTATTTGTACTTCTAAATTAGCACCATGAAATGGTGAGCTTGGCTCTGTCCAGAGATTTAAAAACCACCTGTACAGGTGATTAAGGGGAATTCTTCTTACATTTAGAATTAGCCCGGCAAGTTGTTTTGCATGTAGGCTATCCACTATTTGTGCTAAATCAGCCAACCGCTGGCTGTAGCTTCATATTTATGGTTCAGACTTGAGAGCAGTGCCTTCTGCTCATCTACTTTCAGAAAAAAAATCATTAAAAAAATCTTTAATATCTCTACTTGTTTGCCCTAACTCAACCTGTAACCAATGGGGGATACCCATTTGTATTCAGTGTGTCCAGGGGTGAAGTCTGGCATCACATGAGGCTGAATCAGAAGGCTGTTCCATTTTTGGACAAACAATGACCATTTTTTTAATTGAAACATTGCATTCAGACTGAAGTTCTTATTTCATTAGCCAGCCGGTCAGCTGCTCCATGCATGCAGCACACTCACTGCTTATTCACAGCTGCATGAGTCAGACACACTGATGACATCCAGTCATATTTGTGCAGGTTTTTCCACATGTTCTTGCTGATTTCTTGCTATCACATGACCATTATACTTACTCTCTTCTTCTGACAGATGTCACATCGTGACCATGCACTCCACTCTGATAAAACACAGTCCACTGGGTGAACTACCACTGGGCATCCCACTGAGCGAGCTTGACGAATGCTAGGGTCTTCATTGTTTGCTGTGGCTACTGCAACTTTACTGTTACACGCAGATGAAAACCACATCAAAACAAAGAGACAGCAATGCAACAATGGAAGCAAAGGTCATATGGTTTCTGAAAAGTATCTTATCATAATATTATAGCTCATGAATGGAATACAGATTTAAGTGTCAAATGAGGTGCATTGTTTTTAAATAAAAAAATAAGTCTGTCAGCTTGTCGTTGACAGAGAAACAGTTACGTCTATTAATGGCAGTGGAACTTAATCAGCAAATGAAAATGGAGTTCATCAGCTCATTAGTTCATCAGTTCATTGTATTTAACAGAAATCTCCTACCTTAGCAGCACCAGACTCAGAGTAACAACGAGTAGACAGCTGTGCAAAGTGACTGCACTGCTCTGTATTACCACAGAAAGCATGTTTGTGTGTTGTGACTGACTCGAATGAGGCGAGGACACTCTGCTCTCTATGTAAACACCCCTTGATCAATATTGGACTGTATATGAACTCACTGCTCCCATTAAAGCCAGACGTGGAGCTGAATTCAGACTATTGCAGGCCTTCAGGGCCACGGAGCCCAGTGTCGTGGTGCCGTCTGAGTGGGTTTGACACAGACCTCAAGTTTACTTAAACGTTACAGAATTTGCAGAGTTTGCAGTTTATTAGTCAACCAAAGAGATCTGGATGCATTTTAGTTTTCTTAAACCTTAGTCTGTATGATCTTTAGCAATAAGTAAACCTGAATGCCTATAAAATATATCCTATCATAAACGCATTAAACATATACCAGTGTTGAAATATCAAGGCTTTGTAATGATGGAAATTCCAGCAAAGTCATTTGATTCATGCTTGCCTACGTTTGAACTTTGAGCTTTGTTTATCTTCGCTGGTTTTGGGAATAGTACAGATGGCACAATCACATGTGCTCAGTGAAAAGTAATGAAAGTAAAGAAACTCCTCTTCCTCAGGATGAAAGTGTAACTTTCTTAAGGACACCTGAAAGTCATGTCCTTAAGAAATAGGACAAAAATCCAGCAACAACCTGACAGGAGCCTGAGAGATACATCTGACCCTTCAGTTGATCCATCTACTGTTCATTAATGTTCAGTAATGGTCTCAGTGGCTGTCAAGAAGCCATTCTTAAGGAAGTGAAACAGGGAGAGTAGGCTGAGATGCATCAAATTACACAAGAACTGCTCAAAATCAGTAGCAGCTTTTTTAGCTGCCACTAAAAAGGTCACCACTTTCAAAAAAGGCAGCTGACCATGAGTTGTTTGCAGTTTCGGCAAAAGTAATTTTTGTGGCTTACACGCCATTAGGAAATTTTTGCATGTGCGCAAGCGCACACACACACACACACACACACACACACACACACACACACACACACACACACACACACACACACACACACACATCAGTAACAGCAATTGCAAAGGTGGGAATCACATGGTATTTTATTTGTGACTGAACAGTGGCATGGGTACAGTGTACGGGGGAAGTCATAGACGTACAAAAGTCCTTTTTTTTTTTTTCTTTTTCATGACAATTCTTAATTCCATAAATAAAATTTACAAAATATTTTGGGACTATTTCTCATTTTTCTTACACAAGCAGGGGTACAGTTACCATTTGTTATTGTAAGTCTAGCAGTTAATAGTGATATCTCTATTGTTCGTATTATATAAAGTTGCCTGTCTTTTCAACCAACTTACTTCAGTGGAGCAGACCTACAATATGCCTAAGTGCTTTGTTACAACAATGACCTGCTTACTGTATACAATGACAAATGAAAAAAAACAAACAGTGACCAGACAATAAAAGTAAACCTGATAAGGCATCGAAATGCAATCTACTGTCTCTGAGCTTGTAGTTATTAAGCCGTGTCAGTGCAGAATGGGTTCATTCTGCTCACCTATTTAAACCAGATATGGTTAAACCAGATATGGTTACGAGAGGCAAAGTGTAAACAACGCGACCTCAGTCGCCAATGTCAAATATTGAAAAGCAAAGAGATGCAGGAAAAATCTGCGTCCTAAGGAAAAAAAAACGTAGTTCTTGCTTCAACGCCTTCGCTCGTATCATTTCTCAAGTTCAAAACGAGCAAAACTGGGTGCAGCAGGTTTTCATTTTTAATGACCATGTAACACAGATTCACAGTTCATTTCTCACTAACCGAACAGAGGACAGTTTTAGAAATTAAATTTAAAAAAAAAAAAAAAGAATGTCTGCAAAAGAGAAACAAATGTCCAGACATCAAAAATGGAGGTGCTGGTAGGGCATTGTTTGAGAGAAACACAGGTAGTTGGCATCCAAGAGGCAGAGAGCTATCTCATGGCACAGAGGCTCGGGTATCGGGGAGTGGAAAGATTCTTATTTACAAAATAGATGTTTGGCAAATTTTGATTTCCACATTGATGCCTCAGAGTCATATGGATATCTGCAATGACTCAGCGTCATCAAGTGAGAATTCACAGCTTATAAAAACAAAATTAAATGACTTCTTTTGTTTTCTATTCATTTCAGGCCTAGAAGGAAGCTGCAGAGAACAGTTCTGCTCACAGCTGAGTCCACTGAATCCACAATACGTCTGTTCATGCAAATGGCCGAGCCGGTGGAGCGACGCTATGAGAACATTTGGCAAATCCTCCTGCTGTGCACAGTGTTTGCTGGTGGCAGCTGACAAAGTGAAGGTCAACCACATCCAGTAGGACGCTGCTCCTCTCTTCAAAGTTTCCAAAAAATAATTTGCATCATCAGTGTAACCATGTTGTTTTTTTAAAAGTTTTTATATCATCACAGATATAAACTCATTAATCCCGAACAGAAGGACACATTCACCTCCTGTTGTCAGTTTCGGTCAAAGCTCAAAGGTCACTTCCTGGTTGAAAGGTCAATTGACTGGACGATGAAGCCAAAGTCTGCAGTACAGTACAGTACAGTAAGCGGCCTCGGGAGGAAAGCAGATCCTAGGATAGCCAGCTTATTACGTAACTGCCAAAATATCCTTTAAAGGTTGAAAAAAATGAACAAGTCTGTATCAGGCTGTGAGATTCTCCTGCTCACAATTACTCATCTCTCTTTTCTTCTTTTTCTTGTGAGCTCATGTTTCGGCCTTCAGAGCTTCCATCACCCTGCAAGACAAACAGCAATAATTTATAAATCACTTAGGCGTAGTGGTGCTATTATAAATTTCATCACCAGGTGGCAACATTGCAGCCTTCCTTATTCTGGGTGACTCAGAGAGCTGAAGGACAGAAACAGTGATTTAAACCAAGGCCCTTCTGCAACTGGCCACTCAGTCACACGGAAACAGGATATACTGACAGGTGGAAATATAAGGCTAATAAAGAAGCAGAGAGAGGCAAGGGCAGTAGCACAGAGGATGAAAAAAGCTGGGAGGAAAGGACCCAAATGAAACACAGTGAAGTCCGCTGATATTTAACTGAGAAAATCAGAGAAAGGAGGAAATACCCACTCGCTGTCTGATATTCTCTAGCTGTCTTCCTGTGGACATGTCTGATCCTGTGGAGGATCAGCAGCGTCACTGGGCGCAATGGCAGAGCCCTGAGAGGGAAAACGCAATAAAATTTCTCCTTTAGACGTGACACATTTATCAAGATCAGGCTTTCTTCAGCTTGTTAGGAGTGTCGCATTTCCCAGAAAAACAGGAAAACATTTAGGAAAATGACACCAAGTTTAATTACCTTGAAATTTTGCCTTATTATACATGATCTAATCAAAGCACTTAAATCGTTTTTGACCTTTCATGTTTAATTGACTTGACATTTTTCTAGAAAAAAGGTTAAACTCCCACCGAATGTACCGAATGTGGCCATAATAATCACGACATTCTAATCTGTGTAATTACATGTTACATAATTGAGAACAGGTCACCCACGTGGCAGTAATGGATTGTAGCGTCATGCTAGTCAGCTGTTAAAAAAATCTGAGTCTAAATGACCGACATGAGACCCCCGAGGGGCCGTCCTCACCGATTGCTCCTCCTTAGTGTTGCTGGAGTTGCCCTCAGGGTCAACAGGGGAGTGATCTGTGGGTGGGTCACTGCCTTGGGAAGGGGGGCAGTCTGAAGATGAGCTCTGCTGTGGGGCTGGAGTGGATGCTAAAAATAAATAAATAAAAGAAATATGGAGTTGAAAGAAAAATGGGACATAGCAAAAGGACTGATAGATGGACTTTGGCTTTGTAAAGAAGGTGGAAGGTTTGCTTTTTAATGCTCATCTGCTTTGTGAGTATTCTGGCATCGTGGCTGGTAGCACGAATATGCTATATCGGGAAGCGGCAAATTTAAAACTATGACCTTTATTGCTTGTCGTCACCCATCCTTTTCATCTAATGTGCTTGGCATTCTGTCAAACTAAGCACAACTCTCTTCATTTTCTTAAGGTTAAGAGTTTTTCTGGCGACACGGCAAAGTCTACAGCAACGCTGGTAGTTTACTGACCTCATGTGGACTGCATAATGTTGATTCAAATGCTAATGTCTGTGCGCTAATATGCTTAAATATAACAATTCTGGTGTTTAGGAGGTACAGTAATGATAGTGTGATAACATTTGCTGATTAGCCCAGACGCTGGGTGCCGATTTCTACCATAGATGGTATAAAACATGGATGAGGCTTCTGGGTTGGAAAAATGTGGCCAGTGTGGAAGTGCATTGAACCAGCATTCTATCAGAAGGCCTCGAGAAGGCGATAACTGTGGTTGCAAAAAAAAACCTTCCGGTTTTATAGAAGTCTGTGGGAAAAATGGCTTTCTGTCTTGACCTCTGAAAACACTTTCCTGCTGAATTTATGGCCTCAGCCACTCATTTGGGTTATAATAAATAAAAAAATTAAGCAAAAAATTGATTTTTATTCAAGTCTGTTTTTGTAAATCTTGGTCATATTATGTTTCAAAATGGAGGATTATCCGTGGTTTGCTCATTAGCTGACGACTTGTGACTGACATGTTGTCTGCTAGTTGGCAAGCAGTTTCAAAGACCCGTCCCTCCCATCACATCCAGTTTTTTAAAACCAAGATGGCGGCTGTGAATATGCTAATCTTGAGACTTCAAAATGGGATTTTATAAACTAACAGATGACATCAAATCCATCTTTTATACTGTCTAGGATTTCTACACAGACTGTATAGAAATTATTCAATTCAGTTTTATTTCTATGGCACCAAGTCACAACAACAGTCGTGTTAACGAGCTTTATATTTTAAGGTAAAGACCCTACAATAATGCAGCCAAAATCCCAACAAACAACCTACTATAAGTAAGCACTTGGCGACAGTGGGAAGGAAAAACTTCCTTTTTTAAATTGTTTTTTGGCCTTTTGCCAAAAAAAAAGTCGATACAAATTTTGGTTTTAGTAATTATGCAGAAGGACAATAATTATAAACACTTACGAGATTCAGTAGACGGTGAAGTCGATGTGACCTGGGTCTCAGGGTCATCCTAGAGATATCAAGGTCACTACAGCTCCCTTCTTCTTCCTGGGTCACAGCAGCTGGAGGTGGCAGCAGCTGACTGCAGGCCAGTGTGTCCGGTACACTCATAGGCACCGGATCCACACCTGCTCACCGCTGCTGATACAGCACCGGGTTCCACACCTGCTGCTCCTGATGTAGCAAGGACCCTCACCCGCATCTGAGTCTAGGCCTTCTTTGCCCAGGCTGAGCTGCTTCTGGAGCAGGGTGGGGTCGGCTGTGTGCTGGGGGCTGGTGATGGCTGAGGACGGGGCTGATAGGTCGCAGGCCTGGGGGCACATGGTGGTTATGGGTACCAAGCCTTGGAGCATGGCAGCTGGGATGGCGTGGCCCCCCACGCCCACTGTCTGGGCTGGCATGTAGGCTGCCATAGCTGCCCACTGCTGCTGTGTAGCAGGGAAAATGTTGGCCTGGCTCCAGATGACCGGCTGACCACCAGGGAGGACCTGAGCCACCTGGAGAGGCCCCTGCACAGGGAAAGCCAGAGTCTGAGCCTGGGCAGGAAATGGCTGCTGAGCCCACTGTGCCGCCTGCACCGGGCCCATGGTCATATAACCTGAAGCAGGAGCAAGAAGAGTGACAGAGGAAAGAAAGGAAATGATTAAAGCATGAACAATATGAAAGAACGAGGGAAGATTATTACTGTGAACACAGAAAGCATTTGGTCTCCTGTGATCACCAGTTTAATGCCTATTATCAAAATGGCAGACATTCATCTATAAATACTTCCATCTTTAACAATGAGCCATTTCATTCTGAACTGAAAAGCAAATGAGATAGGAATTTGAGGAGATCATTCTAAAGTTTAAGAGTGGTGTATTTTCTTGTCATTTTCATACTATAATCTTTCCAAATCATGTTTTTGTCACATTTACGCCAGCATTTGTGATAGCAGTCAGAAACAGGGGCTTGTGTGAAAATGCTTCGGTGCTGTAGTGCTCCAAGACATTAACTGATGCAGTTGCCACATGACACATACCGCATTAAAAATGATAACTCATATAAATTTTAATATAAGGTTTATAGTACAGCTCTGATGACACATTACCGACTTGCTACATTTGTTAGCTTTTCATCCACTTCCGTATAAGAGTAGGATTCTTTATAATCTTACTGTGAATGAAACCAGTTTGGAACACAAGCACAAAGCTTTGTACATGTAGTATGAGAACAAAACAATGTTCCTGCATGAGGCCTGTTGACTGTTGTATTATGAGTGGTGTTACCTTAGACAGGCACACTGTGAAACAAACTATGTGCATGTTGTTTCATGCATTTAAAAGGATGTTGCTCTTCAGTGAGTTGATGTTTTAAATGATGTTGGTTTTTTTTCAGTTTTTCACAATGTCAGTTGTTTCAGTAGAATATGCAAAAATCACTGCAGTGGTCCTTCAAGCGACATCACTTTGCTGTATCTCCTCACAGGTTTACAGCCTAATTAAGCTGCATACTCAGTGTGTGGTCCTTAAATTCACACGCTGCTAAATCTTGGCAAGATTTTTCATGAGCTAAACATCAAAGAGTCACATCCCCACCAGGCATTTTTCTTGTTTCGTGTCTTGTATTGTGGAAACGATGAAGCGTTTCAGTCTGGGTATAGATACCTGACGGCACAGAGGTGGGGCTGAAGGGGCGTACAGCTCAGCAGGAGTGTGTTGTTGCTGGCGGCTGCTCCTGCTGGGGTCCAGTGTGTTGGCAGGTGATGGGGGCATCTGGGAGGAAATGCATAAAACACACACACACACACACACACACACACATGTGCGCGCACAGATGTCACCGCTATCAAAGTCAGCTAAAAGTCACCACATTGCACATTATCTTTGAGTGCAGTTTCTGTCGCGTATTGAGGTCACTTAGAGCTCAGTGAACGGCCTAATGAAATGAAGTGACATTACAGGTTGCAATATCTCCAACTTGAATCAATTCCATATACCTAAAAGAGGGTTTGTGCAAAAGTACTCACCGAAGGGAGGAGTGGACATGTCGCCAAAAAGATCAAAGTGGTTGATATTCTGTTAGTTGAACCAAGGGATAAGGAAGAGAGAAAGACAAAGCCCAGTGATACATCACGGCAATGAGACTTGGACAATCATGAAACCTTAAATTCATCTCCAAATAGGGTATTGTGGTTGCATGGGTGGATAGGGGTGGGGAAGTGAATACTACTCACAAAGGCAGTTTGTGCTGTGGATGGCAAGAAACAACTATCCCTCGATTCATTATCAGAAAATGGATCTAAAATGAATCTTCCGTGGCTCGCTATAATTGAGTGGGTAAAAGGCTATTCAGTTCTATAAAACAGACTCTGATTAGATATTCTTATGTGTGCCAATCAAGAGGAACCCCACTCTCCCCCATGAGAGCTTGGGCCGCTTTATCATGCTGATTTCCCTCTGTGAGCACAAACACAGGAGGAGCGTGTTTATATCATCAAATGAATGAAGGAAGAAGCTCCTGGAACCACCCAACTGAGACAATGAGGCCACCTCACCCTATAGGCAGACGTGACCCCTGCTCTAGCCCCCGCTGTCCTCCACTCATGCTACTTAACAGAGAGGGGATGTGGCTATGGGAGAGACTGTGTGATGGCTAAGTTGCATGAAATGTCTCTGGGAGCCATGCACAAGCAGACAATGATTCACCATAAATGCACAAAAACAGACAGGACACACAGGATTCGCATGCTATAACAAAAACAAACAAACAAACACAACATGGTCAAACAAAAGAGAGGAAGAGGGAGAAATCGCAGCAATCCGTGTCGCTCCGGATGGGGTGTTTATGTCCTCCTTCAATAAGCTGGGACATAACGGATTGTATGGTTTGCACTGCATTTTGAAACCATTGAGGGGAACAGAATGAGTCAGAATTTGGAGAGAGGTAAACATTGTACACAGAGATCTCTGCCCGCTGGCACTGACACACATCAGGGGAGCTCGAGGCTCTCAGAAAGCTCCAACTGAATGAACAGACAAGCAGTAACACTTAGAGATATGGAAGCGCTGCTACTTATACTGGCATGGGCTGTTCAGGTGAGATAGCAACAGGGGCCAGGACCATTTATTTGTTTGATATGCTGAGCAACAAGCACAGAAACAGCAAAGAGAAGAAGGAGAAGAAGAGCACTTTGCTGCAGCTGTTTTCAAAGGTTACATGAAGGTTTTTACTGGGTAAACGTTTGACAAAATTGGCTTGAATATGTATACATATATGTTTGGGTTTTTTTCATTTTCTTTTTACAAGCGATTTGAGAGATATAACAGTGTAGTCACTGCATGGTGGTGAAGAACTCATAAATCCTACCAAGATGAGATGAAATCTATTTTCAGCTAGATGACATGAGAAAGGGGGAGGGGGAGTCAAAAATGCTTTCTGTGCTGTTTTCTGGTCAGATGCTGTTCATTAAAGTAAAACTTTTATGCGGCCTTGTATTGTATGTAACTGCGACTACACTTCATGCAGCTCAACCCAACACCCACCCCACCCACAAACCTCTCATCCTCGACCTCTGAGGAAGATGAAGCAGCCACCCCTTTGTATATCTAATCAGTCCTCTGCACCAGTCAGTTGGGACCAGCAAACGGACTCTCGTCATGACATGAACCAGATTCTGCAAAGGATTTTGGAACCTGCCTCTGATGTTCTGTGAAATTGCTGACATGCATGACTTTGGTTGACCAATCAATTAGTCTGAACTCTTTAAGCATGCTCGGCATGACCAATAGCTTTGTTTCATCGCTGTCACAGGAAAAGCAGATGCACATACAGACCCCCTGTGTGACTTGTCCTTGGCTTGAAAAGTGTGTTTTAAAAGCCTGTCAGCTGTAATTCATAACCAAAACCATTGATTACAGTAGATTCAGTTACTAGAAATGGATGGTGGCTTAAGGCACTTCCTTCGAGAGGATCTTAAGGAGAGGTTTGTAAGTAGAAGAATAAAAAAAATAAAAAAATAAAAAATAAAAACACCTACAGTCATGAAATGGCGTTTTGGGACATCATAGATCCCTTCCTTCTGCTGACTGGTTGGGACCTGCATTGGATTGGAGGTCGATTCAAACGTGAGTCACATTCAACACCTTTTTTCTTCTTTTCTTTCTTTCTTTTTTTTTCCTGGCTGCGTATTTAAAAACAAGAACTTACAAGAACTGAAACATGTCTAAATCAATTTCTGTCTGGCCCATTTATTTAGAAGCATTCTCATCGTTTAGCGCAATAGGATTATGCAAATTTTAAAGTTGTGCCGCTGAATCAATTCTACTTAAATCAATATTGATTGCAAACAATGCCTGAAAAAGGTGCGTGCTGGTTCTGTGAGTACTAAAAAGCACCTCAACTAGTTCATCTGAAACACTCCTATATTTTTTATATATATATATATATATATATATATATATATATATATATATATATATATATATATATATATATATATTTCTCAGCTCTGGCCTGTTTAGTTTATTTTGCTCACAATTATCCAAACTATCTGTTGCTCTTAATCCCGTTGTCCGTCACCCTCCCCCCTCCCTCCTCGCTCCTTCGACTGGTTAACTTTTGGTTACGTTTTTCCCTAGTCTATTGATCTTGTTTCACTCTGAGATCAAATGGCATGGCAAGTGATTAATCTCTCACTCTCTCTGCATCTTTCATCTTCAGAAGAAGGCAAGATACAGAGAGGCAAAAAGAGGAGGAGGAAGAGAAGAGAGGGCAAAAGAGAAGGGAGGCATGGGGGTAGGATTAAACCATAAGATAGCTCCCCGGAGTCCTAGCTGGAGCTTCAAATGGTCTAAAAACCAAAAGGTCAGAGTATTTGGTATATAAAAGCAGAATGTTATACAGGCAGTGGGTGAACTGTTCAGACTAAACAAGTGACCTTCACTCTGACATCTTTTTTAAAAAATAAATAAATATATATATATATATATATATATATATATATATATATATATATATATATATATATATATATATATATATATATGTATATGTTGTTTTTTTTAATGGCACCATCTTTAAAGTTATGGCCTTTAAGATTTTCAACACTTTTTTATTCATGATCTTCATGATATTTTTCAGCATAAGTCTGCACCATTTAGTAGATATCGTTGTTAGTTTCTATTGCAGGCAAAAAAAAAAAAAAAAGATTAATTTACAATGCATCCTTGCACATTTCCAGTCCCTCAGCATGGTCCCCATCGTTAACATATCTGCTGGTGCTCATTATGTGGTGATATTCAGTATGAAGAAATGTGTTTTTCCATGAAACTTTATTTCCTTTCACCAGCAGACTGAAATCTTAAGAATTACAACTTTTAACATCAGCTGTACCCCTTTTAACAGATCTAAGAGCTTTCATTTATGGAATTTCCTCTTCAGGCACATAAGCTTGGTGTACTTATGAAAAATCTGCACTTCATAACTTCTTTAAGATGTGCTATGAAGCTATAATGTTAGTACTGCTTCTATTATCTATCACAGGGTATGAAAAGGGAGGAAAAAAAGGGGGGCAATGCTTGTCTTTGTACCTGATAAACGCTCTCCTCTGACTGGGGGCCACGGAGGGGTTCGTGTCCAGCCTCAAACACTATGTACTAAAGAACAGAAGTAGTGGGCAAGGCGTATAGGTGCAGAGAATAATGAGATGGAATAGACAGAGAGAGAGAGAGAGAGGTTGGCATATAAAACAGAAAGATAGAGGTAGTGAAACATGACAAGAATACATGAAAGCACAGGGGAGTGAGGATGGTGTCAAGTGGGAAATGAAATGAGATCAGGAATATGAAGAGTATAAAAAATGGGGCATGGGAAAAAGGAATGGGGAAGATGAAAAGAGGAAGAAAAAAGAGTGAGGTGGGAAGAGGAAAGAGCACAAGTATAACAGGTCAGGCAATAGTTCAAGGCAATGTGGAGGTTTTAGCTAGAGGTCTTGCTTCAACCTCAGCAATGTGATGCTCCACCTCACACGTCTAAATATCTGCTTGAGATCCTTTAATGAAGTCTTAAAAATCTGTCATTTATTCCTTTAAGGTTGATGTAAAAAATATGCCTCTATGGATCTCAAAATAAAAGAACTGTTTCGCATTTTTGGGAAATGTGCTTTGTTGTCTTGTGTGTAGAGAAAGATGAGAGAACTGCTACTTGTCCACATTGGCATGCTAAAGATTTAGCTGAAGCCAGCTAGTTAGCTTACCGTAAAGACCAGGAAACAGCTAGCGAGGCACCAAGGTCATTAATAAATAATACATGTTATATTATATGTGTTTATATTGGTACAATCACTGAACTATAAAAATGTAAAACAAACAAACAAACAAAAAAACTGTAGGACAGTTTTTCAGTGGACAGCGCCTCATGAAAGCTAGCAAAGTTGTTCCAAGGATTAAAAACACAAAATCTTACATTAACAAGTAAGCTTGAGAGGTGCTAGTAGGGTGATATTTGTTATCTTTAGACATAGCCAGGCTAGCTAGTTATTTGTGTCAAGCTAGGTGGCTTCTGGTTCCAGCTTTAGATACAGCTACATAGAGACCACAGACAGTATGAAACAGACACATTGTCCGGGTCTGAGACGTGAAGCCAATGCAAAAGGGCCTCAAGCCTACTTTCTATCTGAAAGCCATCATCTGGTGAAAGTGGGCTATGGGTTGTTAGGTAGTTGTGGCTGCAAAAAGACTTGCTTGAGAGTTTTATCGGGCACACTGGAAGCGATGCAACCACCAGTCATGAGGGAAAACGCAACTGCCATCAACCTCCAGCAAGCAACCTCTTGCCAACTGGTTGAGGAATCACATTTTTCTCTTTTGGCCTGTGGTTGACAGATATCACGGACCGATCTCTAAGCTTGCGTCACTGTGTTACTAGATCCTGCAGCGTCACGCATCCAAAATGGTGGACAAGGTAACGTCGCGTCATTAGCCATTACATGACTGCAAAACCTCAATAGAAATCTTTCTTGATGAGCTTATGGGCTCGTTCCAGGTCATACTGAATAAAAAGTCTATTTTGCAAATCTTGGTTATACTGTATTTAAAAATGGAGGACTATCAGTGATATGCTCATTGGCTAATGACTTTTTGTTAGCCAATAACAATCTGACAACCTATTTTTTTTTAAACAAAGATGGTGACAGTGAAAACACTAACCTCACGGTTTCAAAACCAAGACTTCAGAAGTCAATGGAAGAAGTCAGGTTAGCTACGTCCACCTTTTATACTGTCTATGGGACAGACATGAGAGTTGTATTGGTCCACGTATCTAACTCTTCACAAGAAAGCAAACAAGCAGATTTCCCCAGATGTCAAACAGTTCCTTTAAGAGTCTGGGAGCAGGCTGGAGTTTTGTCAACCAACATCAACATAAATTGAAAGCTGCAAATGGAATGGCCATACGTGAAAACACACTTCAAGAGCAAAGAACAGAGGTGAACTTGGAGGTGGTTGGACGTACCACTGAACATAGCATTCAGAGTAAGAGTTAGTGTTGTCTGTATTCAGTGTGAGCAAACACAGAGAAAAAAAAATGTTGAGCCAAATAAATGCACAGGGCAAAGGGGACGGAATAACAACCAGTCAAGGGCGGGGAGAGGGGCATGTCTTTGGAAGAAATCGGAACATTGACACAGATCAACTCAAAAAATATGGTTTTACAACACTGCACTGGCAAATGGGTGTTGAATGGTTGAACAAAACTGTCCACTAGATGGTCTACTGTGTATTACTGGAATGGTGCAATATTATGAATCATTAATTCAAGCATGTCAGTGGCTGATATAAATTAAGGATTATTTGTTTATTTATTTATTCCAAGCTTAAAGAGTGAAAACAGCACCAGTGAAGGTAGACAGCATCAAAGTCAGCAGTGTTTTGCTCCTGCCTACGGCCTACGGACCTACCTGGTAAACCGGATCATCCACTTCATCTTCCAGGATGGTCTGTGTTTGTGGAACAGAAGGCAGATGACACATTTTGTTTTTCAGTCTCATTAGAGAATAAATTGAGAGAGGATGGAAAAAAAACATCACCAACAGCAACAACAGCAAAAAAAAAAACCACTCATCTCAGCGTGACATTTCCTACAAGCAAGCACAATCACACAGTGACAGCGTGTTGCTTTTTAATCAAACGGTAATTTGGCAGATCCCAGACAAAACAACACATATTTCCTAGAAATGACGGTAATGATAATAATGATAAAAAAAAGAAGAAAAAACACAAAACCAGCAAAACCTGTTGCATTTCCATTGTATTTAGATATTCAGAACAGAAATCAACAGTCCAGGCAAACACACAAACAGCGAACTTCACGCACTTCAGAGGACGCTTCAGAGTGTTAAGACATCTATTGTGTGAATGAATTACAGGTGGAGTTGGAATGTGTGATCTCACCTCTGAATGGAAAATGAAACTGAGAAAAAAAAAAATGCATAGAATTGGCTCAGATAGTCCTACCTGGTACACCGCCTGCTCACACTGTTTGTCCTTCTGGGCCTTCTTCTCCATCTCCTCCCGCTGTTTTATATCGTAGATGAGTGTGAAGAGGTCACGCAGGTCAATGATGAGAGGCTCCGCCTGTATGAGAGAATAAGATGGAATAAGGTAGTAGTGGATACAGGACAGGTTAGCTATAGATGGTGTATAATTGAAGTATCTCCACTCGTGCCACTTTGATTATTTGCATTCATCTGCAACTTTAAAGTAGAAATGGTTTTAGTTAAAATATGAAACAAATCAGACCTAACCCTGTTTATAAGTTGCAAACTGAAGCCAAAGTAAATCATTTCTGTGTTTACTTTCATGCATCATGTCAGTCAATGTCAACTTTATTTTCATTTCTGCCACAAACTCCACACAGAGAGAGGAAGAGGCCTGGGCCAAGGTGGAATCAAACCCAGACCTTCCAGATGTTATTCTAACTGTGAGGCGGCAGCGCTAACCACTTGGCCACCGTTCAGGACATAAACGGTGTCTTGTCATTCAGGATGGAAAACATGAGGATTTTTTTCCCCCATTTTTTTCACTCCATATTCTGAAAAGTCTGAAAACTGAAGTCATTCTCAAGGAACTTGTTTCTTATTCTACCTGAATTCTTTCTCTTGGCCTGCAGGGGGTGTCTACTGAAAAAGAGAACTGATTGTATAGAGGTCTGTGAGAAATGACCCTGTTCTCACTTGATTTATTACCTTAGTAAACACTTTCCTAAAGAGTTTATGTTTTCGATTGCCAATTTTAAGTCTTATTTAATGCAGAATGGTGGTTCTTTTGCAAATTACGGTCCCAGTTTGAATGAAATATACAATAAAGTGGGCAATATTTGGGGTGTGGCTAAATTGTGACTGTGATGAGCGTCACTTGGCTCCTCAGTCAGTCCACCCCTCACATCCTGTTTCAAACTGCTCACCTCTAGGCTTTCACATCAAGACAGTTTTATAATAAACAGTCTATGCTTATGATTAGTTAAATATGCTTTTCCACAGAAGCTCCTAATCTGTGGCTGAACATTAAATGTCCGTGTTTAACTGTTAGACCCATGCATTTAAATTACTTAGTTTCAGGTTTCTTTACTGATTGAGTCCATTAAAAAAATAAAAATAAAATTGCATTTTAATGGAAGAAAAGATAGCTAATTGTGTTTTGCTTGAACCATAATTTAAACAGTTGTAAGTTTGGAATTACATCTAAGGATTTAACATCCATGTTGTGGAAAAGTACTTACAGACTGCGCTGTTTTGATGGCCACAAATCTGTGGTGGCCCTCCTTCCCACAGACATAGCCAAAGGCCCGGTGATCTCGGGTATCCTTGGCAATGTAGCTGATCTCGTGGACTGAGTGGTGATGAAGAAGCACCTGGATGTCAGAAAGGTGAGAGTGTTAGATACAAAAAAAAAGGCCCCGTGGGCCAAGTGCCACATTGTCTGTATGTCTTCTTTTACTTTAAGATGCAGAAATGAAAACATGATGTTTGATTTAAAATTCTGCCTTTAAATAAAAAAGAAACCCTTAGTACTGTACACTGAGCTGGGAGACAAAGTAGGTCAAAGATACTTAAAACCTCTTTGCATATTGTTGAGCCAAATGCAACACAACACAGAGTGAGCTTCAAAGGGCGCTCACATCTCGGCACATAACTTTATGGATAATGGAGCTACAGAACTAGCATTCATTAAAGGTATAATCCAGTTGCATGATTTTAATTTTGTGCCATTTTGTGATATCAGCAAGATCTGAGACGCTGTTCGATAAAGAACACCAAATTAGTAAGCGAGATGTATTAGCATTTACAAAAATATGCTTTTGGTTGTATGCATAGGAGTAATTCAGCTCTTCACACCCATCTGCAGCTCCTCTCTTAGCAGAGACGCACTTAGGCACCGGGGAGGAGCGCTTGTTTGAATATTAGCCCATATTCAGCGCCGGGTGTCGCTACTAATGCCTCAGATTAATGTAAAATACAAAACTAATACGACTAGCGTACTCAATTCAGCGACCGATCACGTCAGCTTTACATGAAGTATTTCCATCTAAATGTTTGCTGACACAGCCTGTGCTCAAGAGATCCCCATTTCTACCTAAATAAGTCAAGAGGGGTATTAAGTGTGGAGTGTTATTTACTGCCAGTAATCAGTAAATAAAAAGAAGAGCATTAGGGGGCATGATTTCCAAGCAACAAATGAGCTTGTCAAAAGCTGGTGAGCTGAGCGGGTCGTGGCGGGAGGCTTAATGTTCTTTTCATTAGAGGCAAAAGACGCGCCGCTATCGCCACCAGTCACATTGAAAAGAGATATTATCAAAGATGAGTATTTTTTTCATCTGTTTATTTTTTATTTTTTGGTGGGGTGAGGTTGGGTGGGAGCTGGCAGCCATGGGACAAACGCTGTTGCATAATTATCAGTTTAGCTCTAATGACAGCTGAGGTGGAGCCGGCAGTGTAATTAGCATTAGCGGCAATGATCATTAAGGGGTGGAACTGAGTGCTAATTATCGGTTAGCGCTGATGAGCAGAGTGGGCCTATCTAGCCAACACTACGCCGCAGGACGGGGAGAAGGGAGCCCCTTGATCATCCTGTAATGGAACAGCAGGCCTCTGAGTCCGCCAGGGGGATGGAAGCCAGGATGCAGACGGAAACAGCCCGTTTCATAGCATCACCATAACATTGCTCACTGCACTATCATTAGCAGACAGACAGGGCCTGAGTGATCTTAAGTAGGTCCTGCAGCATTCCCCTAATTGCACCGGGGTAAATGTGAAACCACTTGACTTAGGGTTATATATCAAATGCAAGACCTACACTTCAGTGCTGTCAAGTTTAAGTTTTATGAGCTAAAGGGCAAACTGTCCTGTCTAAATCATGTTTTTGCAGTGGTATTTGGAGCAAAGATTGAAATTTGGTCAATGCACAGAGATGTGTACAGATATATCAGCTGTGCCAGTCAGGCTTATAAGATGCCGGTGTGAACTGAGACGTGCAGGCGTCTGCCCTCTGGATGTCCTGCACTGTAGGTTCACGGTACAGCAGCTGGCACAGACCTCACGGTGCAGCCCTGCCAAGGTGGGCCTGCTCGCTAATGTGCTACTCACCCCTGATCTTTCACAGTAAATCTTGATCCCGCCGAAAGAGACCGTCAAGAAGACTCTCTGCTTGTGCTCCCCTTTGGAACGTGCGGAGGAAGCCATTCCCTGCAGGAGATTAAAGGGAACGACATGAGGAGATAAAAGGAAATGATGAAGACAGCGAGCCTTCTTCTCTTCTGACTCAGGTGAGTGTGACAGTGGGAGATGCGGGGTAGAGATTGGGAGCAGGGTGACAGGAGTTACATAAAGTGTGAAAGGACAGAATGTTCTTTCATGTGCTTTTTCTTGAAGCTTCACTCACAGAGGAATTCACACGCCACCTCGTGCAGCAAGTTATATTATTATTGCCATTTCCCCCCCTAAGAACCATTTTTCTCTCCCTTTCTTGATGTAAGTCTACTGCACTTCAACGTGGCAATACACAAGTGCTAGTTAACAACAATAAGGTGAGATTTGCTGACAGAATGGATTGTGCTGCTGACCGACGTCAGCTCGCCTCGGCAACTTCACATAGTTGCTGACTGAACACCCAATCCAGCCTTTGAAGTGCCTTTCCCCCCCCCATGGATCTCAGCAGCTCCTTTTTCTCATATTCTCAGCTCTGATAAAGAAAACAATTAAAATTTCCACCGTGTTCACTTTGATGCGACCTGTGTGCTTGACATGTCTTTCACAGAACAACGCCTGAGAGAAACAAGAAGAGAAGAGAAGAGGAAAGACGAGATAAGAGTAGAAAAGCTCGCCTTCTGTGCTGAACATGTCCGGCAAAACTGCAACCCCATTTCTGATCACAAGTGGTCGGCCTCCTCTGTGCATCAGACAAGTCCTTTTTCTTTTAAAGCCTGGCTAATATTGCAACCGCAAACCCTGACTTGCAGTAATCACTATCAAGCTAGAAAGGAGAAAAAAAACCCTGTTTATTTATCTTTTACAATTTAAATAACTACACAGTAAAAAGACTGAAAGGATAACAGTACCTAAAGAGGGAAGAGGAAGGATAAAGAGCAGAACACGCAACAGGGATAAGAAAGAGATGAAGGAAAATGAGAAGGAGGCGGGTGGGCAGGAGAGTCGATGGATGTTGTCAATCAGTCATCGGCATCCCCATTTGGCGGATTAGTCCACATGGCAGCGAAAGGCAGCTCAATAGAGACCTGTACCCCCTCTCTATCTGCTGTCCAGATAATAGCAGGTCTGTATCGATTGCTCCATGGACTGTAACTGGCTGGGAGCTGGTGAATACTGGAGTCATATGGAGGGCACTGCAGAAATGTTTGATCAAAGCAGTGAAAAAGTTGCATTATTAGACATGCTATATCATTTGGAAAGGATATGGGTGATGAGAGGTTTTGCCTTCTGGCTATACTGCTTTTCCTGTGGGACTTCCCACACATTTAAGCTCTAAGAATATGCATACAGAGTTCAGTCACTTTATCCTATAGCCACCTACTGCAGGGATGCCTGTGTGCTGCTTTCCCCCACACTAGATACACATTACCTGACATTCATTTTGTAGAATGTGAACACAAATGAAAAGAGGACCTTTTATGTTGATTACAGAGTTGCGAAGTGGGAGAGGTTGCTGGATCCAGAGGTGTTTTCTCCCCTTTCTCTGTTTCCATTTCAGTTATTTTTTTTTAAACTGGGACTCTTCGTGATATAGGTTTACATTACACCTGTCTGTTTACAGTACATCATTCAGCTTTGTCTCTGAGAAGTCATGTTTTATCCATCAATTTGGTATTAAAGCATTACTAAAGATACAAAACAAATCAGAGGTGCGAATCAAAACATCAGTCAGGTCAAAATGCTTAGTTGTTGCAGTTTCTCTCAAAACAGATCACCATCATTGCCAAATTCAAATAAGCTCAGCTAACATACAACACTGAACTGGACCTCCTGATTGTGTTTGTGGTGTTGATGCTTTTTTGAGGTATTTTTAAATGTAATTATTTGACAAAAAAGCACGACATGCTGTGGGCTTAACAGTACTAACAGCCCATGTAAGCAGACTGTGCTCCACTTTTACTGTGTAAAATTCTGGTATTTTGTTTGTATTGCTTTTTTATTGTTGACAAATATATAAGTCTGTGTGATGCATGTGTACAGTGTTTGAGTGGACTTTGATAACCAAGCTAGCTAATGTTAGCTAATAACTTAACCAATACAACTCTGCTCTCTCATCTAATTATGATCACTTTCTGGATGCAAAACAAACAAAAAACAAACAAACAAGCAAACAAAAAACAACCACAACAGGATGGCAAATGCCACATAGCTAAGGTTGTGTCTTCCAAAATGCCTGTCCATCTTTTATATACAGTCTATAAATTCAAACAAAGTTGGAAAAAGAGAGCTGAGTTAAGCTCCTGATAATAACAGAATCCACTTTACCATATTCTAAAATTAGAAGTGACTTACTCTGTACCCTACTCTGTCTTTATTTTGATGTCTTCTAAATGAAATTGAGTCAACCTGTTTTCAACCAACATTTTCAACCATTCTGTTCATACAGCATGTGTAGCCTCAGTAACTTAGGAGGGAGGCGCTCAGGAAAAGGTGATTTCATCGAGATAATTCCTATTAAGCAAAAGTTCATACATCAAACTGTCCCCATCCTATCATAATCCTCGCTGCCCTTCATACCTGTTTGTTGTTGCTTCTTGTGCCCCACACCCTCTGCTTCATTTACCTCTCTCCTGCTGTGCTTTCCTCTTTCTCCCCCCCCCCAGAGCTGCCACTTCCTTCTCCACACTCCCACCATTTGCCTTACTTCTCTGATACTTATTCTCATTTAATAACAATAGTGTGCAACTCACTGATGCCATAGTATGCACGCTTACTAAGTTCAAGAATACCCTACCCTTTCATCCACAATCACTAGTATAAAGACTTTTTACACAGACATTTTCTGACTTTCTCTCTTAACTGTGGGGCTGAATTTGATCTAGTTTACTTTCAATATTTTGCAAGGAACACTGGCTGAAGTATTATCTGGGTCATGTTATCGCAGTTTGCATATGTGCCACAAGTATAACATCATGGAATCTGTTGTAAAAATAGACTGTGAGTGACACGAGAAAACATACAGGCGACAGATCAGGGGGATGGGAGGGTTCCTCTTCTCGCACATGCTGAAAAGTGAAAATTTTCTACTTAACTGATATACCGATTTAAGCATCTCAGAACAGGGAGCCAGTTTGCCCCAGAGGTAAAAGAAAAAAAAAGACGTATGAATAAATGCAAAGGGCTGTGAGCAATACTAAAAATAAAGCAGCCTATTAAAATAAAGTACAAAGCTGCTTCCATTTTGCACAAGCCAAGCTTACAGTAGCTTTCTACAGGACAAAGAGCTCTGGAATAACATGGCTGGACTTTCATTTGTTCCATGTGGTCAGTTCAAACAGACCTTCAGTGAGTCATACAAACAATAAGACAGCTCCTGTGATTTGTTCAAGAACAGGCAAAACAGCCATGTCTGAGCATGCCTTTACCAAATCTGACTGAGATGAGTGAAGATGCTCAATGATGTCACACACACGCACATGCACACGCGCGCGCGCGCGCACATGCACACACACACACACACACACACACACACACACACACACACACACACACACACACAAAGAAGTCTGCACCTTCAGCTTCATCATGGAGTCCTGGCACAGCTTGTCCCCACGTGCGGCTGTCACCTCATCAATCCCAATCAGCTTGGCCTTGTAGCGCACGCCATCTCCGCGGAAACGCTTAATAAGCCCCGCCTCACTGCGGTCCTGACCTGCAGAGGAAGAGAAAGAGAAACAGACAGAGCAGAAGAAATAAGAACGAGAGAGTGATTACAGGAAACGAGGATGTGTGAGCTCAACTGAATCGTACAAGTTTAGTATCATGCCCGTCTTGAGGGTACAGAGGCTACTGCGTGTAGTGTCTGTGTGTGTAGGTGTGTGCGTGTGTGTGTATGTGTGTATGTGTGTGTGTCTCTTCGGTCCGGTATTAATATTTATGGAATAGGAAACGCAAAATGAAGAGCAAATTAGCAGCAGCGTGCAAAGATGGAAAGAAAATTGAACTTGAAATTGAAAATGAAGTTGGATAAAGCCAGTCGATCTAAATGAGAAAACAACTGGAACACCGAAAACACTCCACGCCACAATCACCTGTCGTAGAGCACTGGAGGGCATTCAGACATAAAGACAGGATTGAAGGGTTCAGGGTGGCTGAATGGGGGTGCTTACTTCCATGTTGCTACCCATGCTAGGAGTTCCCATGGGCGCTATTGGTAATGACAAACCAGCCTGAATGGCTCCTATTGAGAGGAATCTTCTCGGTCCAGCGCTCACCCACAATCCACCCAAGCCCCCTCTGTGTGATGGATGTAGGGTGGTGGCAAGATGGTGGTGGGATGATGGTGTGAGCCGTTGGGGGCAGCAGGGGGGTTCGAATGTGTGTCTGGATGGCCTCAGGCTTTATACTATCATCCCCTCCCCTCCCTGTTTCTGATTATTCTGTCTCTGCAGCTGCCCTGACATCTCCTTGACACTGACACCTTTCTCATTTTTGTCTTGGTACCGTCTGCCGATGTACTGTTTTGATTATATGGGTTCATGCCTCAAGCGTTACCTCGCAGGTCTACAATGTATAACCTGTGTGGGCTTTGTCAGTCGCAAAACAGTGGCTCCCGCAGCCTTCACACAAAGAGATAGCAGGATTTCAAATCAAGGTCACCAGCACCTTGGAGAATTTAACAGTTTTCAGGCCTCTTCCTCATTCAAATCTAGGTCAGGAGACCATGCAGTACATCAGTTAGCGGCACATTAAAGGGGCTGGCTAAGCTGTGGGCGACAATGAGACAAGGTGTAACATCCTTAACAGAGACTGTCAGGCAGTACTGCAAAGCCACATTACACCAAAATCAGCTTATTCCACCCAGAAATGGTATTGCCAGCCACATTCAACCAAATTTCTTCTTCCAGCTCTGCAATTTCCCAGGCAAAACCAAAAAGGAGAAATTAGAAATTATGGAAAAGGGCAGATTAAGAAGCATGTGGAAACGTAGAGGAAAAAAAAAAAAAAACCCTGTCTTAGTTCAAATGCAAGTGCTTGTCTTGGCTGTGCACACTCTCTCACTAATTCATGAGGGCACAATTCTCTAAAAGGGGGAAGGGCTTGAGGATGCTAAAGTCATTAAAGTCTCTAAGCAAGCGACTGTCAAATCTGGGTCTAATTCAGACTTGTTTCGCTGCCAGACAAGTTATACAGCTAATGGGCGCATCTAAACATTAACCACAGCATGTAAAGAAACAGGCATTCAGATTTAGTGAAAAACTCCCTAAAAATATGAACTGCAGGCACATTTGTGCTATTTCTAAACCCTGGGAACTCGAGAAGGTGGACATCTTTGGTAATTACTGCTGTTCCCGATTCAAACCACCCTTCACAAACTAACTGCAGTCTATTCACACAGTATTATGTATTCCACCCTGATTTTACTGACTCATATACTCTGTAATGTAATGTAAAATACATGCTGCTCCAGATGCATTTTAAACACAATCGGTCCAATTCAGTGCAACTCTCTCAGATGAGCTCTAACCAGATGTTCGGTGCCATTTGTTTCTTTACATACTGCATACCATTTCCCCCTAATAACACTTCAGGAAAGATTTAGAGGTTTATGCACAGATCCTCAAAAAAAAAAGTAGGCCTTGCATACCGAATGAGAGTCTTGAGTCAGTGGCATAACTCGTACGCTACGTGCTCTGGGTTCAGATCCAGATGAGCGAGTGCACTGTATTTGAAAACTAAAGAGCTGAGGGGCATGCTGTTTCATGTTGTTACACACTGTAAGAGAGGAGAAGTGAGAAGGTGTGTGTGTGTGTGTGTGTGTGTGTGTGTGTGTGTGTGTTTGTGACAGGAGGTGACACATACTCCTCTGGCTTTCTGGGTTTACCATTACCCAAGGTTGAATGGTCCTCACAATGATTCTGGCCCATAAGGCTGATGCTTATAATTTTTTTGACAGTGGGTTGCCTGAAGTATTGTCTACTGTTTGTATCCTGGCACAACAGTCCTGCCATTTGGGGAGACCTGGTGGTCTGAAGTCTATGTGCCCATGGTTAAAATGTAGCCTCATCTTCTGATTCCCAGAGTTTTCAAATTCCCTAGATTCTCAGTACAGTAGATTAAGAAAGATTTATTGGCATAAAATAGCCAAAAAGATTTAGATATCCAGGATGTCAGAGGCTTTAAATCAAACACTATAATCTCCAACCTGACACACAGGCTTTGCACCAGAACCATGGAGAGAACAATTACTGTTCGCCCTGCTCCATACTGTTTCAGGGCTCGTCTCTGATCACAGTGTTGCATCCGTCTTCTTGCCACACTAGAATGGGGACAGCAAAGGGACAGATGGCGGCAGATGGAGAGTCAGAAGTGCCCCTCCAGATATAAGGACTTGGCAACAAGAAACTTTTTGTTGGGGATCTGGGCATAGAGGCAACTTAACCTTTGAACCTCTCTGGGTGTGTATCTGTGCCTGCCTGTCTCTTTCCTTTAAAGTCCTTGTCTGCCAGTAACCCCCCCACCCCACCCACCACCACACACACATACACACACACACACACACACACACACACACTCACACTCATACACCATCTTCCAAACTATAATGAAATATGCAATAGCAACCAATATTTTCACTATGACTAGATAGGTATTTCCTGTCAGCACAGGAGGCTGAAGTAGCAGCAAAGAGAATGCACGTCTGAGAAAGGCAAATCTGTCCATGCCATCTGCCTCCCCATGTGCACAAAATAAATTTCACAAGCCTCAGCAAACACACAGAAACACATTTACAAACCTCAACAGCAGCGCATGCTCCCCTCATCCAGCCCGCACTGATGTTAGAAAAAAAAAAAATCCTCAACCCGACTTCGGCACTGAACAGAGTATCGAGATTTTGGTTAAATGGCTGATCAATAAAGCAGTTTCAGAGTTAATGAAGGCTATTGTGCAAATCATCAGTGCACTGGATAGATCACTGCAGAGTTACATGGAGGAGCTGATGTGCCCTGGCTGGCATTTGGAGAGATTATACTTTAGGTAGGGGGTTGGGGCTTGCTATTGCCAAGCTGATCGGGAAGCAACATGAAGAAACAGTTGGAAACGCATACCTGCAAATCATTTGGCAAGTAGTGTTTGAATAGGCTGGAATGGTTAGTATTTGTATTGCCTCTGAGAGCATGGGAGGCGACTTGAACTGCTGCTCGTCTATTTGCTGCTCTCTGCCCTTCTCCCCTCCTGTCAGTGTCTCCCATGTCTTCCGCTCCGTGTATGTCTTTTTGAAATGAATCTTTTTTCTTTTCTTTTTTTTTTGGTGCACAGATTACAGTGGGAGAGCAACAGTTGCTATGGAGATAGAGTAAAGTCGTGAATCTAAAGCAATTCTGACGATGGGTTGAGGGGAGCTTTGGTTTTTATGACAGAAGACTTCGCTCCAGTCAGGTTTGAATTTTTTTTCAATGTTTTGAGATGAATGAAGAGGGATGTGAGTGCATCCCCAAGACAAAACAGACACGCAAAGCCCTGCACCCTAAATGCTCCCCCATTCATTACAAACATATCACAATGAATGGAAATGGTGAAGAAGCAGGCAAATAAGAAGTGGCTCTGGCACCAGGATGAAGTAACTGAAGGGTCAGTTAAAAATGGTTAGTTGGGCAAATCTTTTTGTTGTTGTAAGGGTAGCTTATTTCTACTTTTATTTTTTCATTTCTCAAGTGGCAATATTGTTGCATTATCTATAATATAATACCTGAGGCAGATTGCCAGGTCACCGCCAATTGGTCCGGCAGTGGGAACACAAATCAGCAGATCAAATTTTGTGACTATTTCTCAAACAGCGGCGAGACTGTTGGAATGAATCGTGTCTCTGTGAGACTAAATAAGAGCATCACAAGTCTCTTGTTTCAAAGTAAAATAATACTTTTTTAACATAATAATATTATTTTAAAAAGCACAGCAGCATCAAGGTCATTAACTAATAAGCACAATGTTTTGTCTGTCTTGCTGACCAAAACCTTACTTTGCTGTTGTTTCCATTCATTGGATCATTACAGTGGAAACATTAAATAAGCTTTGAAAGTTCTACTTACAACCATGAAAAACAAACAAAGCTCTCTGTCATTCACTCTGCAAATTAGCTCAACTTGATGGAAATGGGGAAGAGAAGAAGAAAATACACATGAGGGACCGCCACTGTCATGCCCTGTTATGGTACCAGGCCCAGAATGGGCCTGGATTATATATTTTTATGAATGTAAATATCTACTCACCAGACACTTTATTTGTTTTGGCCTTTTTGCCTTTATTGGATGGCAAACAGTGAAGATAGACAGGAAAGTGGGGAGAGAAAGAGAGAGGGGAAGACACGCAGCAAAGGGCAATGGGCTGGATGCAAACTTGGGCTGGCTGCACCTCTCTGCATATGGTCGCCTAAACACCCACTGTGCAACCCTGGCACCCACCAGACACTTTATTAAGTACACCTTGCTAGTACTGGGGTGGACCCCATTTTAACCTCAAACTGAACTGTAACCTCAGTTTCCTGTTCTTAGCTGACAGGAGTGGCACCCAGTGTGGTCTTCTGCTGCCGTGCTGTGCGTTCAGAGATGCTCTTCTGCATACTGAGTGGTTATTTGAGTTACTGTTGACTTCCTATCTGCTTGTAGCAGTCTGGCTCTTCTCTTCTGACCTCGGGCATCAACAAAGCATTTTCACCCAGAGAACTGCTGCTCACTGGATGTTTTCTCTTTTGCAGACTATTCACTGTAAGCCCTAGTGATGGTTGTGTGGGAAAATCCCAGTAGATCAGCAGTTTCTGAAATACTCAGACCAGCCCGTCTGGCACCAACAACCATGCTACATTGAAAGTGATTTAAATCGCTTCTCTATTCTTATCTTATTCTTCTCTATTCTGATGCTCAGTTTGAACTTCAATAGGTTGTGTAGACCTTTTATACATGACTAAATACATTGAGTTGCTACCATGTGATTGGCTGATTAAATATTTGTGTTAATGAACAGTTGTATAAGAATATGTGGAGGGTGAATATATATATTTCCCAATTTGAGCAGGCCCTTAAAAACAGCAACAAACCCCCCCCCCCTTCTCATTAACTCACAGTAGAAAGGTAAATAAGTGTGGTTTTCAAAATGCAAAACTATTCATTTAAGTTTGTTGTTGTGGGAATGCGCTTAGTTGCCAGGCTCATTAACTGACAGAACTGCACTTTTATTTTCTTTTGCAGTATTGTTCCTGTAACAGCATGGACACTGCTGCTCCCGTTGAGCCATTTTTATAATCCTTTACTTACTTTCCTTCACTGCTGTTCAGGTGCCACACAGCTGGGATGAGCACTGAACCACCAAACTGTTAGGCCCAAAGTCAGAGCCAATTACATCAGTGACTGTGGGAGGGGCTGCTGCAAGAATTTAACCGGTATGAGTTTTTGTGGGTGCATCCCGAGACTGCCTACCCTGACTTTTTTCCCTCGAAAGAAACTCAAGGCTGTGTAAAGTTCAGTCCTCAAACCTGTCAAAATGTTCTCAAAGGGCACCGAGGCAATGGGACCATAACCAGTAAGCAGAGTGTAGAAATAAATCAGAGTATACTTCCAACAAAATTAGTTCATCACTTTGTTCAGCAGCCCAATGTTACTGCAGTGGTGTAACTTTTTTTTTTTAATTGCAAGAAAACAGATTCACTTTATGTTGGTCTGTCCCTTGTTAGTTCTTTTGCAAGAAGAAAAGCATAAAATTATGGCAGCCATATGCTTTACACACACGAATTTCTCCAATTATTCTCATCCATGTGAATATAAACAATGCTTTACCTACTGTAAATATATGCCATTAGCCTGATTCTTGATAGGGCCCTTCACCTGGCCCCAGCTGTCTCAGAGCCATCATGTCTGCTTGCATTCATGATGCCTGATTTCCATTTAAATGGATCCAAATAGTGTGCTTGCTGATTGTGATAATAGCCCCTGCAGCACATGTGATTAACATGGTAAAGTCATGGGCTGATAGCCTGTGCCGATAAGCCACATGGCCACGTGTGTAACTGCCCCCTCGCTCTGCTCTCCCCCCTTCCACTTAACTCAAATCGATGGGCCCTCCTCCAGCCGGGCCATTTATCTGAGCAAGTCGACAGAGCCGGGGAAACAGCCGCAGAGGACCTGGCCCCGTGGCCTCGTTACAGTGAGCCCACAGAAGCCAGATTTACTAGACTAGCTGGAGTGACTTTATTTGTGGATGGAGAAATGAGCACAAATGCCAAAATGAAGATGTGGTGGTGGTGGGGGGCATCCTCTTCTTTCTCACTTTCTTCTCCCTCGCTGTGATTCCCACTCTCTTTTTCTGCCCCACCATCTCCTCTTCCCTCCCCTTCCCAGCCTTTTCAATCCCATTTCAATCTCCCAGTGAACATTCTGAGAATGCCTCGTCCTATTACTTCACTTATGCTGTTCATCAAAGCGACAGAGTGCGAATTACCCTGTCCATGACACCTAAATCACGTCGCTACCAAACCCTGGGGCTACATGGAATAGCTGTTACTACATCTGGATCCCTGGGATGAGACAGGGAGCCTCTTGGCAAGCTTGGCTGAGTGAAGCCTTTCCCATGTAACCTAGCGTTATTTAACTCTATCCGAACAAGGTGCAAAGTTATATTCACCACCTGACTAACATAAGAAAGCTTTCAGTTTCCCATTTCCTCCTGTCATGTTTCATATCTTTTGAGTACTTCTCCTTCAACATTATCTCAGACTCTTATCTCATTCCACAAACATAAACACCATACAGGCCTGATATACTGCACGCATCTATGTTAACAAAAGTTCTGGTGTTGCAAAGGTGAGGGAGTTTGTTGCAGTCTAACATACCTTTGATCCTCCTGGACTCCTTTCGCTGGCTGGTTTTGACACCCGGCTGGAGCTCGGCCTCCGCTGACATCCTCCACCGCTGAGTCCCTTTCCCTGCTCACAGCAGATCCACCATGGGTTAGCAGCACTCTCGCTAATCCTCCAAGCTCCCAGTGTCCAACTCCCCCCACTCTGGTGTTTCTCACTGTTGCTCTTTGGTGAAGAAAATCTCCTTCAAATCCATGGTGAGATGTCTGGTAGTCCTCATTAAATGAAGATCCAGCGCGAATAACTACACTCTGTCACTTTTGGCCCATGGTGTTGGAGTAATCAGTAATGATAAAACAAAACATGAAAAAGTGATTGAAATATGAGCTGGGCGATCCTCTCGAGAGCAGCTTCAGATCAGATTTGACATCTTCTGGAGTGTACCTGAGTTCTTTCTTTGAAGGTCAAGTATCACATGGTCCAGTGTTGCTCTTTTTGTTGGGTTCACCTATTGCTCAGGAGTAATTCCCCTGCGGGGGAGACTGCAACATTGATCGAATAAAATATTTTTCTTCAGAGTAGGTCACGAGTGGATATTTTTCTTTGGTAGAGTACTTTATATGCAGTTTGACAGCCCATCACAGTCACTTGCTCTGAGCGCTGGAAGACAAGGAGACAGGGGTGATGGTTAATTTCAAGACGAAGGTGGTAAGAAATTAAAATGACACATGCCCCTTGATCACTCATTACAGCATTAATTTAAGATATGAAATGGCAGGAACTCATTTAACAAATCAACAAAGATGTTATTATCTCTTCTGGATCATCAATCCTTAATGAGAGTGCAGCTAATGCTTGCTGTTCAGCACCCACCCTTGAAGAAGACCTGTGGTGAAATATTTGATGTTCTTGTTTTTATGTTCTACTTCTGAGTAAATATAGTACTTTGGAGCATGACCGGTGCTTCTGTGCATGCAAAACAAATTTTCAGAAGATGGATTGGTAATGCTCCCAGCTCGGGCCAGCAGCACGAGAGGAGGGGAAGTAGTGGAAAGCAACGAATGACAGGCTGTTTCAGCGCAAACTGTGGTGGGAATCCTGGCACAGCCATCAATAAACTACCCCCCCCCCCTCCCCACACACACACACAGACACACTCATTGTGCTTTAATGCCCTTGAATCATCCACTGCTAACACGGTGGCCGTGCCAAGCTGTCGCTGTGGCTGGCACAGCTTCTGTTGGCATGGTGATGTGCCATTGTTGGAGAAAGAGGCCTTCAGCCTACACTGTCCTGAAAAGAGCTGCAGCACATCGAGCACCGGCCACACATTGTCCCGTGTGACGTTGTGTGACACTGTGAGCGTGTGTAGTATGAGTGTGATCAGTGAGTCATTTTTTTTAATGGATTTCAAAAGATTTCATACCATTATTTCTTCATTTTTTAAAATAATTTAACATACCTGGACTGCACAATTTTTGCCTTCTAATATATACAACAGCACTGAAGAAGTGGCTGAAAAATGAAGCAAATGCAGAAGTTCAGTACCTTGAATTACTACTTAAAGCTAACTTCCAATAATCCATACATAATGCTGAGACTCCTAAATCAAAATCCACCAAAGGTGTTTTACTCTGTATAGCAATTTTCCCTTTAATAACAGCTCATAGGGGGCATTTTTTTTAAGTTGCCAATTGTTTGTAAGCGTAAAGTTTGCATTATTAATGACATTACAGTTTTGACTCTAAGTGGAATGCAAACACTGGCATATGGATTACTGGCTGTCTGCTAGGCTTCACCTCTGCTATTTCACATCATTTAACTAGACCTCTTAATCATGTCTTGATAATGGAGTTGGTGGCTTTTAAGTGCCATAATATTAATGTGCATAATATGAATTGCTGGGGGGCTAATTTTACTTGCTGGTGAATAAAATTCTAGTACAATTTATATGAGAAACCACAACAATCCCCCCCCCGAGCCAGAAGCTGGCTGAGAAAGACCCAGGAGACCAGGGCCATTCGCAGGCCCCCAAGAGTACTGAGGACCCAAGGCCAAACATCTTGATGACAACTGCGTGTGCACCCCAGCAGAAGAAGGATGGATATTCCAGATGGAGCCCTCATAGCCCCGGAGAACCAGAGGCAATAGGCAACCTACCCTGCTGGAGGTCGGCCATTCTGGCACAAGTCAAGAACAGGGTCCTAGGGCCCCAGGGTACCAGGTACCCAAGAACTCCCACGCCGAAGAGGCCCAAGCTACATCAGACCACTACCGCCAGGGGAGAGGGCCTACAAGAACGCCAAAATATCCATCCCTGAGCCCCAGAACCAGCAAGTACCCACATTCTGGAGGAGGCAGCAGGGAGCGGTTAGGAGGGATAAGCCCCCCACCCTCCACAACCATATCCCACATGGGCCAAGGCTCAGCAAGCTCCAGACCCAGGCCCAGCCAAACACACACACACACACACACACACACACACACACACACACACACACACACACACACACACACACACACACACACATAAAGATGTGATTTGACAAATCAATGGGTGATGCCACAGTGGCTATGACCATCTTTTATGCACAGTCTATGAAATAATAATTTTAATTTGTTAAATAGCATCTACTCATTCAGTCCAAACATCTTAAGATAAATGAACCTTAATTTGTGGTGCTTAAATTATACAGAAATATACTGTCTCCAAAGTTATTTTTTCTGAGTCCACAGGTGTTCCTTGTTTGCCCACAAGCATAAAACAGCTTTATCTATAAAATACATGTCCAGTACGCCCTCTTACTTTATTGCAGACAAGTTGAAAACAAACTCATTGAAACCCCCATTATGGTGCAGTCAGAATAGAGTAAAAGTAAAATAGCAAGTAGGAAAAATCTGTGGTTGCCCAATGATTTTTTTGAAGTTCAGCAACCAATTGCAAGTAGTTGCAGTGGCCAACCTGTTGCCCAGAAGTTGAGGGTATTCCACGCTCACTTTCAATCACAAGGAAATTGTACAGGTTGCCTGTTGGTTGGAGACCTGCCTCCAAACAATCGCAAACGAACTCAGACCGAGTGCAAACCCTCTCAGGGCAGGGTTTGCAAATAATTACCACCTAATTTATAAACACAGACGATTTGGAAATCCATTTAAGTCAGTCTGCACCAATGAGCGCAACTTGCTTGCAACACATCTCTCTGCTATAGAGGACTCAGGTCAATTGATTGTCAACTGGTTGTACTCTGATAATACTCCAATCTAAAAGTAAAAACATGTCATTTTGTAGTTAAACTGCCCTCCTGCAGCAACCACAACGCTATTTGTGGTAGAATTTCTCAGTGTGTTGTGCTTTAGTAAATAAACTTTACTTTGTCTTATTGCTCTTTTATTGCCACCTTGACACAACAGGAACACTTTGAAGATGGCAACTGACTGCAAGTGGCCGCATACCTGGTCCCCGTCTTCAAAGCAACCATTCAAAGGCAACATGATCGCAAGTTCACCGCACAAGGCTGCAAAACTTTTGTTCATGCCATGCTCTCCAATCACTGTTTTCCCTAGTGTGGCTGTAGCATTAGTCCACTAGTCTCCAAAATGAATTGGAGACACTTACTTTCTTTGAACAGCCGTCAATCACTGGCTGCCTCATCAGTATTGCTTCTCTTTTAGATGTCTAGCCCATGTGTCACAACTCATGTGTGCTTATGAGGCAGATAATGCCACCCAGGTCCAGATGAAGGCGCACTCTACCAACTGCGTCTGAGACAGAGCCTTGGAGTGTCAGTGGTGGGAGAGGTATTTTCGATGTCACAAAGGACCTTATCAGAATGTAATTTTCATTTTACCAACCAGGGAGATATGCCTTATTATATGAGACGAAGGAGCGATTTAATGTGAAGTATGGCTGCTTTTCAAAACCAATGCTATCTAGGTCACGCAGACTCCCCAATCTGCTCCCGTGTTTTAACAGCTCCCACTGTCTCTTAGGATTTGGGTCAGAGTCAACGAGCATCGCTCATTTTTCCTGCTTCTCTCAACTGTTAGGGGATGTTAAAAGCCCTCGACAAAAGTCACCATTTATTTATTAATTTGTTCATTTTTGTTCTACCTCTCTCAAGTGCAAAGGGAAACTTCCTTGAGCAAAGTCAATTTCATTTCTTCATGCATGTCTTTATTTTCCTCCACAACCCACTGCTGGCTGTGTCTGTCTGCCTGAATTTCAAAAATCTATTCTTGAAATGTGCGTCTCTTGTTTATGTAGAATTTCGCCCTGCTGAAAGGTTTATAGAAATCAACATCACAAACCTACTGTGTGGTGACTTTCTCTTTCTTAAGATGAAATACAATTTATTCAGCCCTTTGAGCATTTACCTTCACTATAAAAAGACTGTCTGGGCAACATGAGGGGGTCTGTACCTTGTCATGCAGCCTCAATACATGAGATGCTTTCCTTAATTATGTAATTATTATGTGTATCATACAACCAGACATTTGCATGACATGATAATTGGTTTGAAATAAAATAAAAACCATAATTTACATATTCGATTTATGTTTCTGAGAAACAAAAGGTTTTAATTTTCTAATAAAAATTATACTGAGTCTATTTCTTTAGCTGTCTCCACTGAGGAAAGCAATTAATTAAGCATGATCAATTTTTAAATCATGTTTACTGTCTCTAGGATATAATAGGTAATCACTGACACGAGCTGATTTTTAAATCAGATCTTTCTGGAGATTCTTCCAGTGCTCCAGCATTCCAGCGAGAAACATTTCCTCCTGAGACTGGTGTTTAATAGACTGCACAATCAACCTCATATTGTGAGATGAGACTCTGTGTATCCTGCTGCTGATGAGCAACAAAGGTTGAACACCCATCTATCACTGGATATGGCCAATTACACCTCTATTCACAGTGGTCCCGACGGAAGGTGCAGCCTGCACTCCAGCTTGCATGTAACTGCTGAAGAGCAGGGTAGGCCCCATCCCCACGACCATCTCTGTCTGTTCTAGGCCAAGCCGAGCCTAGCGTGGCCCGAGGCTGTTGGGGCGTTTGTTCGACAGACCGGCTCTGGCACTCGCGCTGCATCTTGTTACTAAATGCCCCCCAGCTTATGGAGTGGGACATAACTGTCACAACCTGGCCTAGCAAAGCTCCTTTTTGAATAGACTGGCTGTGCTACCTTGTGTCATATATGGCACTACAGACTGACCAACTACTGCTGCTGAGAGATTTTCCATTTGGACATTTTATTCTTATCACAGCCTTACAAACAACAATAAGGTCATCCTGTGTCATCTTAGATGGGCCTCATAGCACTTTGATCTATGATAAGGTTAATTTAATTTTGTTGGACTAATTAGATTCCTGATTAGCGAGTGGTTGATTGGCACATGGGTCTTTGGGGTAGCACTACAATCTATTAACATTTCTGACTATGTGTTTCAGAGGGTTAATCACATTGCACTCAGTCATGGCTGTAAGGCCACTGAGAAAAATGTTAAATATTTCAAATGTAACATGGCAAGGTAGTAGTTCAGTGAGGTTATGCTTTAAGCTAACACTGCTAATGTCCAAATGCTAGCATGCACACCATTGTTACTTAGATGCTTGCATTTGCCACTGAGCTGATGCTTCTTTTGGCTGCTCCCTTAGTTGTGAGGGGTTGCCACAGCAGATGGCTCTGCAGATATTTGATATGGCAGATTATCACACCAGTGGCACTGCCTGATGCAACACTCCAAGGGATTTGTTTCTCCTCCCAGTCTCCCAGGCAAATGTGTTAACCACTACACTATGGAGTCCCTTCTTCCCACTGAACTGACACAATGCCATAATAATTTTGAGCGCACTTAGTCACAGACAACAGTAGCTAAATTCAATTTCTGACATACGCGAACAGATAAGAACTTAAAATTAGAGACAGACTGATGTAGAATTTTTCAAGACTGATACCGATATTTGGTGATATAAAAATCCAATATGTCACTTGATGGGTATTTTTTTTCAGGCACATTTATGACTGCTTATTAGGATAATATGACAATGCTGTTTAAAAGATATTCTTTATTTATTGTCACAAATTGTGGATTATTCGTTTACACTCTGCCCACCTCTGCTTGGATCTGGTTGTTGTATTTGTGGCATTCTTAACACCTATTGCCAACAAGAAAATTGCATAGTGCCCTCTGTTGGACAAACTATGCAACATCAACACTCACAACATTGTTAAAGAGTGTTTCTCTATCTCTTCTTTACTTTTTAAATTTTTATTTTTTGGCTGATCTGCCAAAACGGGGGTGGACAATTAATTCTTCCAAGGGGCCACATGCGAAACTGGGACTGCTGTGGGGGGCTGCATCAATAAACTGAACTCAATTCACTTAAATTTTATTAATATATTTTTATTTGTATAGTGCCAGTTTACATCAAAAGTTGCCACAAGGTGTTTTATATTGTAAGGTAAAGACCCTACAATATTAGGAAGAAATCCCAAAAATCAGGCGACACCCCCCATCAGCAAGCACTTGGCAACAGTGGGAGGGAAAAACTCCCTTTTAACAGGAAGAAACCTCCAGCAGTACTAGACTCAGGGAGTGGCAACCATCTGCTGTGACTGGTTGGAGGTGAGGGTGACAGGACAAAAGGCAAACTATAGGAGAGAGAGCCAGATATTAATGATGACTAATGTTTAAAGAGTGGTGTATAAACAGAGTGAAAAGAGGTGAATGAAGAAGAAACACTCAGTGCATCAGGGGAACTGCCCAGAAGTCTATCTATTGCAGCATAACTAAGGGATGGTTCAGGGTCACCTGATCCAGCCCTAACTATAAGCTTGATCAATAAGGAAAGTTTTAAGTCTAATCTTAAAAATAGAGAGGGTGTCTCTCTCCCAAATCCTGACTGGGAGCTTGTTCCACAGAAGAAGGGCCTGAAAGCTGAAGGCTCTGCCTCCCATTCTACTTTTAAATACTTAAGAACCACAAGTAAGCCAGCAGTCTGACAGTGACATGCTCTATTAGGATAAGAAGATACTATGAGGTCTTTAAGATAAGATGGGGTCTGGTTATTCAAGACTAAGATGTAAGAAGAATAATTTTAAATTCAATTCCAAATCTATCAGGGAGCCAATGAAGAGAAGCCAGTATGGGAAAAATATGCTTTCTCTTTCTAATCCTTGTCAGTATTCTAGCTGCAGCATTTTGGATCAAATGAAGGCTTTTCTGTGAGCTTTAGGACAGCCTGATAGTAATGAATTACAATAGTCTAGAAGTAACAAATGCACGAATTAGCTTTTCAGCACCACTCTGAGACAAGATGTTTCTAATTTTAGAAATATTACACAAATGCAAGAAAGCAGTCATACATATTTGTTTAATATGGGCACTGAAGAACATATCCTGATCAAAACTGACTCCAAGATTTCTCACAGTGTTACTGGAGGCCAAGGTAATACCATCCAGAGTAAGTATCTGGTTAGACAACATGTTTCTGAGATTTGTAGGGCTGAGTACAATAACTTCAGTTTTATTTGAATTTAGAAGCTGTTAATTAGAGGTCATCCAGGCCTTTATGTCTTTAAGACATTCCTGCATTTTAACTATTGATGTTTGTCATCTAGCTTTATCGATAGATAAAGCTGGGTATCATCTGCATAGCAATGAAAATGTGTGCTATGTATTCTATTAATACTGCCAAAGGGAAGCATGCATAGTGTAAATAAAATTGGTCCTAGCACAGAACCCTGTGGAACTCCATAATTAACCTTAATGTGTGAAGAAGACTCCCCATTTACATAAACAAATTAGAATATATTAGATGGATATGATTCAAACCACTGTAGTGTGTCATGCTCTAATCTATCTAATAAAATATTATGGTCAACTGTATCAAAAGCTGCACTGAGGTCTAACAGGACAAGCACAGAGATGAGTCCACTGCCAGAAGCCATAAGAAGATAATTTGTAACCTTTACTAATGCTGTTTTTGTACCGTGATGAATTCTGAAACTTGACTGAAACTCTTGAAATAACCATTCCTCTGTAGATGATCAGTTAGCTGTTTTACAACTACACTTTCAAGAATTTTTGAGAGAAAAGGAAGGTTGGAGATTGGTCTATAATTAGCTAACACAGCTGGGTCAAATGCCCTGCGACAGCCTGGCAGCCAATACAGAGTGTACCCCGCCTCTCGCACTATGATAGCTGGGATAGGCTCCAGCCTCCCCACGACCCTTTAAAGGATAAGTGGAAGAGAATGGATGTATGGATGGATGGACATTAATTATTGGTAGCACTTCTTTGAGTATTGTAGGAACGGAGTCTAATAGACACATTGATGGTTCAGAGGAAGACATTATTGAAGTTAGCTCAGAAAGATTAATCGGAGAGAAAATAAATACCAGCAGTTATTAGAGTTGCTGTACTTAATGACAGATCTGTGTGATGGTTATGAATATTTTTTCCCTAATGGATATTTTTTTATTTGCAAAGAAATTCATGAAGTCATTACTAGTTAAGGTTAAAGAAATATTCTGGTCAACAGAGCTCTGACTCTGTCAGCCTGGCTACAGCACTGAAAAGAAACCTGGGGCTGTTTCTGTTTTTCTCGATCCGTGACAAATTTATAAGATTTCCTAGCTTTACAGAGGGCTCTTTTTAAAATAGAGTTTGTTAACAAACTCTTTCAAGGCTAAACAAAGATCTTTTAAATGAGTGCAATGCCATTCCTCTCTAACATACACATTATCTGCTTTAGAGTGCATGTTCGAGAGTTATACCAGAGTGTCAGGCATCTCTGATTTGTTGTCTTCTTTTTCAGAGGAGCCACAGTATTCAGGATTATACACAGTGAGCATGTAACACTATTAAAAAGATGATCAACCTCTGTGGGAGTAGTTTAGGTAGCTGCTCAGCACTGTGTTGGCACATGGCATTGAAGATAGCAGTGGAAGAATTGCTTGCATTTCCTTAAACTTAGTTACAACTCAATATTAATATTATCTCTTTACAAGCTCATTGGTGCTGCCCTCCACAACAGTCCCAGTTTCTCATGTGGTTCCCTGGGAAATTAATTGCCCAGGCCTGCTCTAAAGACAACAAGAGGAGGTACAACATTTCTTAGGAATTCATTAAGAACTTGTGATATTTCAGGACCAGAGTGATGGAAAGGCCAACCAACTAACAGACTGAGGGCAATTGCTTTATGTCAGCACTGTACTGCAAACTAATCCTTTATGTTGAGTTTTTGCATTGATGGCAAACCAGACACATAGAGACAGATGATCCACTGTGGCAACCCCTTAAGGAAGAAGAAAAAGAACAAGCAGAAGAAAGAAGAAGCAACAACAACAACAACCAGGTGAATCTGAGATATTGCAGCTAAAGAACAGAAGGACCTCCCCTTTCTCCTTTCCTCTGCCTTCCTGGCCTTCCAGGGGGAACTGATAGCCTCTGAGCTCAGGCTGCTCAGCCACGGCCCATTAGTTCACCTCTCTCTGACAAGATGGAGGGCCTCTGATGATAGAACAGTGAAGTGTGTGAGCTGGGAAGTGGGGGGAAGAAAATGCATACAAAAAATTGAACTGAGAGTATCTGAAGTGTTTTCATTTACTTTCAGAGAGGAAGAGAGGGCCCTCATTGCTTCGGGTTCAACTGGTAGATTAAATAAGCATTGCCACGCAGCTGCTTGGTCGTGCAGATTTACATTATGTCAGTAAAGGCCTCCGAGCACTCAGTGCACTCAGTAAGGCGTGGCTCCAGCATGTTCGGGGCTAGAAAGCAAAGGGCAGCGAGAAGCTGCCCTTCAAAGTGCCCCTGCATTATCCTTTTGACCAGCTTAGCTGCAGGATATTGGGCATATTTTAGATTGAAGAAACATGAGGAGGGGATGAGCGCCTGTGTATCTCATGACATAAATAAAAAAGCGCATTCACAGCTTGGGTCTCAAGATGCAAATATTAATCGGGTTTATTTGGGAAGTTTTCATATCTTAGGCCTCTACTGCCTCAATAAAAGACATATTCAGGCTAATGAAGTGTCACTTGCTCCCAATGGTGGCAGTAAACAAAAGCAAGCAAACAAGATGGGCTACATTTCCTCTCTTATTCATCTAATTACACCCATGGCACATAGCAGGTCTGGAAACTGGTGCGAGACTCCTGGACCTCTCTTGGAACACTTAATTGGTGAATCTGGCTTTCCAAAACACCCCCTCTGATGTTAGTCTGTGGTCTCCCCGAGGAGTCTTTAATTTAGTGTTGATTTGGTTTGTTTGTGTCTCAGTGTCTGAACAGTGTGTTAAAACAGGCTATTTACCACGTTCGGTGGGAGAGAGAACTGGGCAGACTCCAGAAAGCCTGGACAAAAACACCATGATACCTCTCAGCCAATATTTTCCCCTTCTGTCTCGCTTTCCTCTCTTTCATTTGCTTTGTTTTCATAATTTTTAATCTCAGCCTTTTTTATTCTTTCAATTCCATATTTTCCTCTTTTTCCCTCCCTCCTGCCCCTGATCTCATTTGGCCTCTTTTTCTTTGTCTCCCTCTCTTCTAACATAATGCCCGTTTGTGAAAAGAGGTTAAAGCATGTGTTATTTTGCTGCCACCCCTCCTCTGCTCTCTTTTGTCAGTTACAGAAGAGCCGTGGATACCTTGGTTTGGTCATTATTTCATGTGGAGAGTAATTAATGAGACAATTAGAGATTTTTTTCCCCTTCCCTCTGTGTTCTCTTTGAACTAAATAAATAGCCAAAAGGTGTCCTCTTTAATTGCACACGGGTCATGGGTATAATTAAGATACACAAGCAGCCTCTTGATGAAACTTGCCAGTGAATTGCAGTTTCACAGTTGTGTTGTGCTGACTATTTGCATCTTAAAACACACGCATTTGATACAGAATCACTGACAGGACATATGATGGTTCCTCATAACAGAGATCCTGTGAAGTAGAGATTAAAGTGGCCATGATCAAGCACAAAAGCATTACCTGCAGTCTGCGAGACAGCATTAATGAACCTGAGGGGAAACCCAAACATCCTTCTTGAGATGAAGTTTTTTGTTTTTCTACTTGCTGTCACATCATTTATCAGTTTTGCTAATGTGACTTTAAAGAACCTAATAGCTTAACCTAATTAAGCGCCTCGAGGTGACTGTTGTTGTGATTTGAAACTGAATTGAATAGTTTAAAATAAAGATTAGAGTAATACAAACAATAACATCAATGATAAGCTGTGTCCTTAAATAGTGACATAACTGTAAGGTGTGCCTGGATTCTCTTGGGTAGCGCTGTGCTTCTACTGACTTGGCCCAATATTTTCATTGCTGATTGCCACTGTTTCTGTGTAGTTGCTGTGCTAAATCGCACTGCCTAATTAGATGCACAGGACTGATAAGATTTGCTGCCCAGTCCCCATATTAATATTATTGTCTTATTATTATCCAAAGGTGCTAGCTGCTACCTAATGGTAGCTTAAATGGCGGCTAATGTGGCTATAGGGTAATTGCTAATAGCACTGGCATACAAAAACATATTTTTTGTTTGCTCCTGGGAACTTCAGACCAGCTCTTCATCTAGTTTTTACACTAATTTCAGATTTGTAATCCAGTTTACGTTTTCATGTCAGATTTTTGCACATCATTGACATTTTGACACTTTTGAATATCAGTATAATCATCAGTGTAAATCAGCACAGTAATTTTCAATCTTTCAATCTTTACTATTTCCCACCAAAATTGTTTTAATGCATTTATTCTGAAAACAAACCAGAAGACGATACCAGAGACGTGTTAAAGCATATTTCTGCCAATTTAGCTCAAAAACAAGGTCGGCTTGCTCAGACATGTTTGAGGCACTTGCTTTTGTGCTTGTGCTGCACATCTGTATCTGTCTTTGCAAACACCAGCAGTAGATCACCCATGATGCTCAAATTAAGTTTTCCTTGACATCGGTTTTCCATCACTTTTATATCTCGATGAAATCTTTCCCTGTGTTCATCGCTGACATCACCCAGATTTGGTGGGGGAAAAAAATCGAGATAAGAATGTAAAAAGTGCACCTTCAGTGACTCATTAGCTGATGTGCTTTCAGCATGTTATTGACAAGCTCAGCATAATTCTTTGCTCTGTGATTGCCAGTAAAATTCTGGACAACCTGTGCGAATGCTTCCCATGCTGCTGATTCAGCTTCAGTTTCCTTTTGAACTCATCTTCGAGTATCAGCTCATGGATTTCTGGAACAACAAATAACACCTTCCTTAATTTTGGCTTCCGTTTTCTCAGAACCAAACTTTCTTAAATGCTGAAACACATCACCGTTTCTGCCCAACGGTCCTAAATATCCAATATTTTGGACACCTAACTAAAAAATGGCATGTGCTAGACAAAAATGGTTTTCGAATTTGGAGTTGGCAAGTTTAATTTGTTAACGCACAGGTGAGAGAAGCCCAGCAGCAGAATGCTTGTTGATCAGTCAGTCGGCTAACAATGTGCACACCACCCAGGCTAACTTGCTGACCTTTTGAAATCTTTCATAAAGAGTTCAGTGCTGGAGCCTATCCCAGCTGTCATAGGATGAGAGGGAGGGTATACCTTGTACAGATTGCCAGCCTGTCGCAGGGCCAATACAGAGAGACAGACAACCATTTACACTCACACCTATGGGCAAATTAGAATCATCAGTTAACTTAACCCCACTAACTGCATATCTTTGGACTGTGGGAGGAAACTGGAGTACACAGAGAAAACCGATACAGACACGTGGAGAACATGCAAACTCCACACAGAAAGGTCCCGGCCCAAGGTGAACTCAAACCCAGACCTTCTATCTGTAAAGCAGATAGAAGGCTTTGGCTAATAATTAGACAATAATATTAATATGGGGACTGGACAGCAAATCTTATCAGTCCTGCCCATCTAATTAGGCAGTCTGAGCAGTCTGGTGTGTAACCACCTCCTATGTTCAGCATCTAAGGTAAGCCAAATCAGCATTTACATATTACTGTCTTTTGTGCCGATATTACTCTCTTCTAGCGCTAATTCAGACCTCCACCACTCCAAAGGGCTAGCTGCTTCCTGTAATTATATTATATTTTATTTTATTTTGTCCGATTGCTGCTGAGAAGTTAGTGTACAGTGGAATTTCTTTTTAAGCACTTTTTTTTTTTTTTGCTGTAACTAAACACTGCACAATGGCCGTTTTCACACATGAACTTCAGAGGTCAAGGCATTGTTTTGAGTTGTCTTTTCTCAAGTGTCAGATGCTACCTTCTCACTGTTGAACATACCTCATTTTGTTGTGCCGACTGGCTGACTGATTCGGACGTTTGCGTTGTCACATAAAACTCCTTCTGTTAATGTTAAATTTGGGGCTGTGGTGCACGTGTGAAAATAGCTTACGAGAAGCGTGAGAGCGAAGCAAAGAGGTAAACTGTTTAAAGCTCAGTAAAGCTGACAGAGTTGCAGATTTATTCTCTGCAGGCTGATCTCTACAAGCATCCCACGCTTCACATTATCTTTTAATGTATACATTATTCAAATGGAGACTAGTGTTATTAATCAACACTAAAATGAGAGCTGAACCAAAGAGTCTTGATGAAACTTTTGATGAATCGTTTAAACATCTGTTGCTCATTTATTTGTCGAGGATGTACAAATAGGATTCCACATGAATGGCTTCCGTGCGAACGCTTCACTTTTATGGCCGCACAGCAAACAGGTGGAATTTGATTCTGTTAAATCATCCTTTCTTCCGCTATAAAAATGCCACACTTTATTTGGTGTCCTTACAAATTTCCCGCCAGAAAGATTCCTGAGATGATTTATCGAAGTGACTGTATAAAAGAAAAGTTAGCATGTCTAACTTTTTGTTTATTTGTTTGTTTTCAGGCAGTTGTTTATTTTTGCTTTAATGACTATACTGTAAGGTTATAGGCACAGAAAGAGTCTGTTTTCAAATAAATTACACCACAACTCTTGATAACTTTGCAGGTTTAAAGATATTTTGCAGGGACATGACTTTGTTACTACTGTATCATCATTTGCACACAGCACTTGGAACTATTTCTTCTTTTCTCTTGAGGTCACCTTTGTTGCAGCTTATCCTCTCCCACTAAGGAGTAGCAGGTATCTCGTAAAACTGTGCATTAAAAGGAGCTTAAGGAACCCACGCACATACGCTCAGACACACAAACGCTCTAGCCCCCTGACTACAATACAGTATGTGCGGGTGTAATTAGTGAATCTCCCAACACACCTCAACGTCTCTCATTAATCTCACATGAGTGATTAGGCTGCTCCGACGTATGGAACCACGGGAGGTGTGAAACTGTTGTCATCTCATATGTTATCGCACTCTGGAGACTGGGAGGATTAAACCACGCCAGGCACAGCCCATTGGCAGCTAATCATGCCGCTAATGATAAGTGAAATATTCCACTGCCTCTCATTACAATGGCATCGCAAGGTCAAGATCTCACACAGATCGCGAAAAGCGCACTCAAGCGACGGCAGCGTTGTGTCTCTCCAAGGAGCAGCTTCTTCCGTGTTTGGAGTTGTTTTGTATAAACCAAAAACTGGAGGCTGGATACAAGCCTGAGTGAAGCCTTCTGAATTTGACACTTGACGGCTGATTAGAGCAAAGTATCGGGGTGGTCTCCAACTGCGACGCTCTGATGAGAAGTGATCTAAAGGGCCTCGTCAGAAGACGTCATGCTGACCGCTGTTGCGGTGCCAGATGCTCGCTGCTCAGTGCAGCGTCACATCAGAAATACAGAAGCGCTTCCCCGCAGGCGCTGCTACAAGAAGTTCTGCACCAGCATCTTTTAATTTAGTAGACTTGTTCATTAAAACATGCAGTATGTTGATAAAATAAAAGAGTAACTCAGGTGTTCCTCTCATTCCTCGCAATTTCAATTGCTTGAATACAACCCCCCCCCCCTTTCCTTTTTTTTTTTTTTTAGGTAGAATAAGTACTTTGGGTTTTTTGAAGATTTCTCTTTTGATCTCAGCAAGGGCTACAGCACTTTTACAGCATCTATTTATGCTGTTTATGCTTTTCTTTGCAGTGTAGCAAATAAAAAATACAGACAAAATAATGGATTTTTCTATTTTGTTCCCCATTCTCCTCCAACTGGGCCACATGAAACACATGCTGCACTCACGAGTCAGTTTATCTGCTACAAAAAGCTGCAACTAATGCAGTCTAATACAGCAGCTCTCCAGTGAATCCTGAAGGTTATGCTGTAATGTTGTTTTTTGCTGATAAAATGACTGTATTTGTGTGATGATACACATTTACACCAATGAGGGCAGCCCAAGTATTGGAAACATACAAACTACACAATCTCCGGTCTCCAAAATGAGCACAAAGTTCTGCTGTGTATGAATGAAAAAAGATTCAACTTTTTGGATACTCCAAAATTGTAAATGGTTGGAGTGGCAGAGGGTTGGATGTGCTGCACTCAGGAAGAAAAAGCATGAATCGGGGGGATATGAAATCACATGAGAATTGAATCTGATAGCCCCTCCAGGCTGAACTGAACATCTCAGTTATCTCCAGGGACCTGAAGAAGAACAGCAGTAAGGAGTTGTGGCAGATACAATATTTAAATTGACTGCCAGTGAAAGAAAAATATTTGATTACATATTTTATAGAACAGAACCACAAATACGGGCACCAATGCATCTCAGCTGTGGCTGCTGCTGCCAGCCTGCCACACTATTATAATCATCGGCCGCATATGGACCTGCTGTCCCGCCTGTGGGCAATAGGGTTGCAGAACGAGCCGACGGGATGGAACTGAAGGACCTCACTACTCATAGGTGATGAATGCTCTCATGGAGCCTCCTGTAGTGCATCTGTGAGAGCAGATGAATGGGGAGGAGTGACTGATAAATTGGGTCACACGAACATAGCGTTTCTGGGTAATGCGGTGAAAACGCTGGAGGAGTGCAGTTGGGCGGCTGCACGTGCCTACAACTGGGGCACAGTGGCTCCGACTTGACTTCCTTTCCCTTTTCTTCTCTCACTCCAGGCAGTATTGAAAAAGTATACATTCAATGTGCAAAGACATGCATTAATTTTCTATTTCTTGCTCAAAATACAAAAAAATGCCACATACTGATCGCTAGTTCAGTCAGGACTACTTTAGCCAGCAGAGCTGCCGGAACTATGCTCAGTTTGTACAGTAGATGTGAATATGAAATGTAAACCTGCAACACAAATGCTTATGATTTAGATTTTAGATAGATTTTATTACAGACTCGTAGTCCACGTCACATTAAAAAAAGAGAAATCAAAGTCATTTATATGTGGAAAACACTTATCAAAAATTCCTTTCTGTTAGGCATTTTCAATGACTTGCAATGATCCTGCTTTCTTTGCCCTACATATAAATTTATCCAATCAGCTGTGATTTGGGATGAGCTGCTAAGCCGTCCCGTCATGTGCCAGAAAACAGTGCAGCTTTCAAGGGTGGGAGGTGTGTGGCTGATATTAATTTCTCCTGTGTCTGAGGGAGGTGTGGACAAGCAGTTCTCTGCAGCTCTGTGTCGGTCCATGTTTTCATATTTTCACTTTAAATATACAAGCTAAAGACAGCCCTACAGCTGCTTCAACCATTCCTTCAAGGATACCTGACCTAAAAATCAGTCTGAAATAGAGCAAATTATGAGCATTCGCCTTTAAAGTCTCAAAAGTGTTGATGATTAATGCATTTTTCACCCTCAAGGGGGCTGCCTTCAGCTCCTATCTGATTTCATTTATTTCTGTTTATGGAAGAGTTTGATTAGGTGGTGGGGGGCATGTGGAATGAGGTGAGGGGGTCCTTTACCTTGGCACAGATAAGAAGACAAACTAGATTTGAGGGTGGATAGATCTTGTCTGCAGTGCATGCCGCTTCTTGGCGAGGGAAGAGAAGTCGATACTGAGCGGGGCCTTTCTTACCTCCTAAGATTTACAGTATCTGGAGCTCCACAGTCTCATGCTTCAGTAGATGGATGAGTATTTCATACGGTGCCAACTGGCGCAACATGAGTTGAGCTGAAGGTCATTGTGACTCATTTCCAGCTCAAAAAGCTGGGTGGCTGGAAACAGAGCTGCTAAAACTCTGATACTGACTTGTTTTAATAGTACAAAGAAGATGCCTATGTGGAAAGGAGCAGACTGCAGCCTTGTGTTGCTACAGTACACCACTGATACAGCACACATGTACACACTGTACAGTGCCAAAGACAGTTGAGAATACAGTAATGGGGAGTGGGTACAGATTGCTGTTGAACCTCGAGGCATATGGCAGGGCTCCCCATGCCTCCCAGCTAATTGAGTCCTAATGAATCATTGGTTTGGCATGCTACATGTCCCTTGTGAAGGCTGGTGTCATTGATGCATTGAAGATGCCCAGTCTCCTGGAAGTGAAGTGGGCAGTGATGGCTGCTCCGGTTGAACAGAGGAAGCAGGCTGACACTGCTGCCTTCACACTGAACACTTCACTCACTCACCAGATGTTACAGGCCAAGGCACAGGGATTACTGTGCCTCGGCCAGCGCACAATGGAAATAACTATATGATTAATTGGCAATTCACTTTCCCATCTGACTCCAGTGAAACTCTTAGTGGCAGGGCCACTGCCTTATTGTCAGCTCAACAGGGTCAGTGTGATAAGTGACACTTGGAAGTTAATAGCACTCAAGTGCTGTTTTTGCGTAATTTACACATTTATCTACAATAGACTCAATTACACTGGAATCATTAAATAAGCCTTAACTACCACTTGAAACAATTACAGTTGTGTTTTTATTATTATGGTAACCTATGCTTATTGTTTTTTCTTTCTCATTTCAAACTGTAATTTATGTATGGGCTGCTCTGTTATATGTTTGATGTTTATAAATGGGTGGATATTGGAAATAATTAAATGTATGCAATAATAAAACAAACAGAATCACATTTTCAATTTACAGACTCTTTGTGAAGGGAAAGACAAAAACTTGGAAGGCAGTAGCCTCAATTCTATGGAGGATGTAAAGTGTGGACTACTTTCAATTCTATTACTGAAACAGGTCCAGCTTAAACATACCAGAAAGAGTATTTTTATTTTCATTTTTTCCAGTATTGCATTTATATTCCACATGACAATAGGTGAGTCTTGTTATCTTGATATTGCTGATGTGAAGTCTGTCCGAGCTAGATATTTTGGGTCTTAGCAGGATGGCTGTCCTGAGAGGACGTTAAAAACAGCTTTCTCGCTGAGAGTTAGATGGGAAAATCAATAAGGGCAACATGACCTTACACTTCATAAGACGCTGGAGCCAGCAGCCTGTGAGCTCACCTTAGCATAAAGACTCGAGCCAAAGGCAACACCTAGCTCGGCTGCACTTGCTGCACAATAACCTGTTAGCTCAGACGTCTATCCAGCACGGGAATGGAGACTTAAACATTAAACACTCACGTTTTGTTCTGCAGTGCTTAACAAGGACTGTGCAATGCTTGGTCTCCATGACACCACATTTGCTAGTCGCAGTGATGAGAATCTCCAGCAGTAACTGTGTGCTTAACTCTAGCTCAACACAACAAAAAAGGAAGCGGGCACTACTTTGTGGTGCTATGCAAGTTGTTAGCAAAACAGCCTGTACACTTGGTATTCCCTCCAATTCATTTAAAGTTTAGCATTTAGCAAATTGTAGGTTAATTAAATTAGCAGAAAGCATAACTATCTTTGGTTTATGTGTCTTATGCTGGACTACTTCCAGACTGGAGGCAGCTGCTGGTGTAAACTCAACAAAGTTACTCATCCCAAAACCTACAGTAGTCCAGCACATGACACCCAGTAAAATGGAAAACTGTTGTTTTTGCTCTTTGATTTCACACCATGTAGTCAGAAGAGTTCCTGCTTCTGACACATTAAGTTGCCCCAACCCTCCCTGCACCTGTCATGGTGATTACATTCCCAGGGGGAGCACGTGCATCGTTTGGCTTTCCACAATACGCCGCTATCGGAGCAATCTCCCTCTTTTGTTCAACTGTGGCAAGTGAAATCACCTCTGACCTGCCTCTGCCAGGGGCCACATCTTTATTAATGAACAGACCAAATGTGGATAAGGCCTCCAGCAAAATCAGAACTCAGATACAATCTTGCACGCTCGTTAAAGCTACTTTTATAAAAGATTCAGGCCACTCCAGGAATCGTGAATCTAAGGCTGAGACTCCACATTAGTGTCAATGTAAGGCAGTGTTCATTAGATGCATTAACTCAGAGCACTTGGTACTTCAAGCTGAGGTAATGCCACTGTGAAATTAAGTGAAACTACAAATATGATAGCCCACCAGGCTTTCAGCGGGACAAAAGACAACAAGCAGCAGTATGGCAGAGGGGTGAAAAAGCCCAAAGATCTAAGAAATGCAAAACAACAACTAGCTGAAAATGTTCCAACACTGTTGCAATCATGATGAGTTAACTTGAAGAAGAATTATCCAAACCACTTTCCCCATTTCATAATAATTGCAAAAGGGAAAAATTCATTATGGCCTTAATCGGATAAGATATAGCCTCCATATGCACTGGCTGCTGTCGCTGTCAGGAGCTAAATTAAGTGCCTTGATTCCACTGGGAGACTCAACAAAGATGGCCTTACTAGAGAAGTTAATGCTCTCTAGTGTTTTGTTCAGCTCTATCTTAAGCCACACAATTCACACTGGGCTACAAAGAACTGTTTTGGGGTGACAACTGGAAACTGTAACATATGTGTATGTGTGTGTGTGTGTGTTTATGTTTGTGTGTGGCTGCATGTGTGTGGTAACCATCTGACCTACGATCGAGCTAGTGAGCGCAGCTTAGGATCTGTTGCAGAGCATCCTCAGTAAGGAGATTACAAAAGACAGCTTGGGCAACTGGCAGAAATCGCCAGTGAACTTTGGCACGCAGTATGAGAATGCTTACCCCGACCTTCGCTTATATCCCACCAAACCACAACATAAACTAGATGTAGGTGAGCCACAGCGGTTCACCAGCAGCATGATTTGTAGCTGATGGCTGTTGTGTTACTACATTTCCACAACAATGGCCTAGACCATTTCCCATGTATGACTGCCCTCACATGAGCACTCATGTAGAAAATACAGGGCATCATGGCTGACATATGGTCCAGTAATGAACTTTGCATTTGAACTGGTAATATTGGCTCAAATTCAGTTTTATCCAAAGGGGGGCTGGGTTTGAGAGGTTATGATTATGAAAAAGACAGAAGAAAAAAATAAGATAAGCAGCCTATTCTGCAGATGGCCTGTGGACTGGTTCAAGGTCTTATATATATATTTATTATTAATAAAGTCACGACTCAAGCTTAAAACGACTCTGAATGAGGAATGCACCTTGTAGTTTAGGGTGATCTTTAAACATAGAACCAGCAGTCATGACGGACTTTTTAAAAGTTTCAGCCATGCTTATACGATACAAAAAGGACCTTGAAATCCAACCATAGCTCTCAAAATAAATAAATAAATTTGACGCAATTGCAAGTCGTGTCTCAGCGCCCCCCCCCCTACGTCTTCTAAGACTAACCGGAATGTTTCCACCTCCATAATGACCCATGAACGTCGCTTCTGACCAGAGGACTCACTTAAAGGCCTACGCACTAATTTGAAGCACATTTTGGCTCAGCGCTGCCGGACAGAGCGGTGCCGACGCGCTGCGCTGTGCGCTCCCATCCAACCATTCATCCACAGGTACTCAGCCCCTACTGCAGCCCACCGAACATTTTCTGGCAGCTTCCGCACTGAAATCAATACATTTATCAACATATGCGTCATCATGCATCCATTCGCTCAGCATCAGAGTAGGTTAACACGCAGTCGTTTGAAGATGACTTACTGCTGTTGCAGCAGAGCATCTCTTCATTTGAATATTTGTGGGGGTGGCGGAGACGTGGTGGAAAAAGATTTAGCCTTTCCTCCACTTGTTCCTTTACATGAAATCCTATAGCCCAAAGCCCTGATGTGCAGCTCACGATCTGAAATCGTTTCAAAAACGAAACGTCACTTTGTAATTTATGCGCAATTCGACATGGGACAGCAGGTTATTTGACAGGCGACCGGCGTTTGCGCTTCAGAGGACTCCACATTCAAATCCATCAAAGCAGCATCGACGATCCGGCTCGCAGCTTCATTTCTGATCAGATTTGTTTCTTTTTACTCCATATGTGACTGTCTCCCAGTCATCCACAGCGGACTGGTTCGCAACCCTTTTCATCCATAAATCACCAACGCATCCATAAATCTTCACATGTCGCTGGGCTCTCTTGCATCCTTAAACAGCTCCGTAGTTTCACAGTTTAAAAGACTCCCTTTAATAGAGAAGCCCCCAAAACTGAGATGTGACTCACCTTTTCTCGGCGGATGTTTTCCCGAAGTGTCCCATGTATGCGTTTTAATCCACATCTGTGTCTCCTTCATTTGAGCGCTCTATTTCTCCCCCCAATGAGCGAGTGAGGGAGAGAGGGAGAAAGCGCGTTTAAGAAAATCCATTTGTTAATTCCATTTGCCGGACACTCAAGGTGAAATCACATTGCCTTCGCCTGTTTTTAAACACCTTCAAAATTCTTCCATCATACTAAAATCCCGTAAAGCCCTATCATCTTTCTTTTTTTTTTATCTTCTTCTCTCCAGCTCTGAAGTTGCTTGGTTACCCCCATTTCTCATTCAAGGAGGCTGAAGCGCTGCATACAGCGGCCAATCATAGCAGCAGCCGGAGAGATTAACTATTTCTTGGCTCCAGTATTCTAGTTTCAGGCTTAAATGAGGAGAGTAGGCGGGGAAAACTGGGCCCCCGGTGACAGAAAAAAAATTAAAATGCACAGAGAATAATGTAGAGAGGGGATCCGTTGGAGGGAGACTGTGCGGAGGGGGGAGGGGACGAAGGGGATTAAACATTTTCGAAAAATAAAGGATTCTGGAGAGGAGGAGGGACCAGTTGCCACTTCTCACAACAACAAAGATGTAAGTGAATAATATTCCAGCCTTGCAGGCTGTTATGCAAACTGAAGTGGAGCCTCCGTTCCTTTGACTTTAAAGAGCGGAGATCCGTCTCATTTCAGAGATCCCCAAAAAGCAATCCATCAAGGTAATTGATCATCCCGCTTTAACCAGCCATCCATCAAATCCAAGCTCTCCCCCACCTCCTACCTTCTCTCACCCCTGTCTCACTGCAGTCGCCTCATCATAGGTTGTATTGATTTTAATTTACCCCTTCAGATTCTGAAGGGAAGCGAGCCAGGTTCAGTTACTGGCTCATGCAGGCATAATGACCCCCCACCTTTAAGGCTTTAGACTTGCCCCTCCCTCCACAGGGTGCCGTGCAGAAGTGGTGGTGCTTTATGGGCAAACAGTCGGGGGTCCTGACAGGGAGACAACAAGCTTCTCAAAGAGAGGGCACCAGCAGTGGGGGTGACCTGTGTTAGGGGGGCTGACTGGGCACTGATGGTGGAGAACATTCCAGCAGATTAATCAGCGTGAATTTCACTTTTTTATTTTATTCTTTATTTTTGTGACTTTGCGAGCCCTCTTGTTCTCAAAGTTGTTTTTGAAGCACTTTAAAGCATCTTCTGTGTTCCACATTACAGTTTCAAGGAGATGTCAGTCACACATGATTCATACTTGGGTGCCAACTGAGTTCACACATTCAATAAAAATAAAGTTTTTCCTTTTTTTCCCCTTTTTTGGGTGGCAGCGACAGAGTGTGACTGACGCATCGCTGGCTTTGCTCCATCCCACAGATTACAAATGAAAACAGCAATTTTGGGGTCCTCGCTGTCAGATCAGAAGAGCATGTGTATGTGGTTGTACACTTGTGCATGTAACACACACACACACACACACACACAGGCACAAGAACATGCACAAACACTTAGCAGTTGATTGACATGTAGCTCCTGGCTTGAGCACAGCTTAATCCTGCTGCTTTCGCAGATGGACTCGGTCTTCCTCTTTTTGTCTGGTGTCACGAGTGGTGACACACACACACACACACACACACACACACACACACACACACACACACACACACACACACACTGTACAGCCCCATGTACTTTTGTTTACTAGGGAAGAAGGCTGCTGTTTGGGTTTTAATCCCCTCTGTAAACCTTTCTCTCTTTATCAGACACCCCACCGGACACACACACACACACACAAACACACACACACACAGTCATCTACTCTTTGGTCATTAAAAAAAACAAAGGAGGTCAGTGTCAGGAGTGGAATCAGGCAGCTGTGTCCTATGAGGCGAGAGTTAATCCTCAGTTCCAAGGCCCAGAGAGAAAAAGCAGCCTCGCAGATGTAATGCTTTATGAGTTACACAGGAACACGTCACTCTTGCGTCACCTTGTTCGCCCCTCCACCCAACTTCACTGTAAAGGGTAAATTGTGGTTCAGCGGTGGTAGTGCGTTGGCAGTCTATTGGCAGCTATAGACTGCTCGTCCACCTGCAGAGAACGTCTGTTGTCAGACACTGTTGGGGGCAGTGTCAAAAATATGTGGTATAACCGGTACGTGGGCTACTGTTGCTTGTGTTATTGTTGGTCCGTCAGTCAGCTGAAGAGAAGAGCAAAGTTATCCAAAGAGCTGAAGAGTCCACTGCAGCCACTGTCTGTACTTCCAATACTGTATTTTTTTTTAAATAAATCATAAATGAAGCATAATAGGGAGTGTTTGTTGTCATTCAGTCACTCAGCCCTTTGTAGGTTACTGCTGTGTATTATTACCATGAACCGAAAGGGGAAAGATTAGACTTTTCTCCCCCTCCCTAATCGTATTCCACTTCTGGAAAGGCTTTGATTTCCATGTAGATGGAGCTGTGCTGATAACGGCGTGGAATTGCCCCGGAGAAATGAGGCAGAGTGATAAGATAAGGCGAGCAGATCCCCGTCCAGACAAAATAGACAAAGAAGAGAGTCATCACCCCACATGGAGGTTAATATCCATTCAATCTAGAGATTAGTTAAGTCAAAATTCTCATCACTGCATGCCAAATGATTAGTCAGCTCCCTGAGGGGAGATGGTTAAGTGGTGGCTGCCTTGCGAAACATCGGCATGAAGGCTGATCAATAACTAGTTCTTGGTTACAGTGACAGAGCAGCAGCTTTCAGGTCACAATATGTATTTCAAGGGCAAACAACATGCCTATTGCACACACACAGTGCTGATCTGCCCATGATTCTGGGCATGAAGGTTGCTAAAGACTTGAACAGTAAATCCATTCAGCTGCAGTTCTGACACTTAGAATGAGCATGCTTTCCACAAGAGAAGGATGTTCATCCAGCCTGGGGGGGTCTATGCTAATAGACTGTTTTAATCAAGTCTAATCGTATTGTCACACCAGAGCGTGAGTGATTAGCATTCAGAAAGGCATGGCGGGGCAAAGCCTGACATCGATAAATGACATGTGACCCCTGACTCTCACTACTCCGGCTGCCGAGAAGTTCCTTTCCTTTTATTCTCTCTCCACCCCGGGCCACTTCATTTCCTGTAGCACAGGTAATCACGATGTACTCCACTGGCCGTGGGTCTGGAGGGCATACTTCTCAGGGGACTGAGCCAGAACACCCGTGGCAGGGCACACATTTATTATTGAAAGAAATAACTGTTCAGTGTGGCTATTGTGTGTTGTGTAGGTGAGCTGGGACTTCCCTGGTAGTATAGTTAACTCAATAGTTTGTTGGACTAAGGCATGATTTTTTTTTAAGTTTTGTCTCTGCATACAACCACGGTGAATTTTGAATCAAACAATCAATATGTGACCTTGGTGCAGACTTTTAACTTGAATTGAAGGGTTTTTACAAAAACATTGAATTGACTCTTTAGTAATTACAGCCATTTTCACACACTATTTTTAGACATTATTATGCTGAAAGACAAAACAATCAGAAAGAGCAAAAACTTTAGGAGAGGCCAAACCAGCAATCTAAACAAAATCTAAAAGAAGCATCTGAAGAGCCTGCATAGTTCTGGAAAACAATCTTTGGACAGATGAGACCAATGCTTTTAGTTTTCCATAACCAGAATGATAGAAAGACAAAAGTATGGAGAAGGACTGAAACATCTCATGGTCCAAAGCAAACCACATCATCTGTCAAACAGTGTTATGGCGTGGACATGTATGGCTGCCAGTGGAACCAGGTCATTAGTGTTTATTGATGATCTGACTGCTGATAGAAGCAGTAGGATGAATTGTGAAGTGTGTGGGACTATAATCTCAGCCTCAGTCAAATGCCGCAAAACTGACTGGACAGTGCTTCACAGTGCAACTGGATAATGACCCAAAGCAAACTGCGAAAGAAGCCCAAGAGTTTCTCAAAGCAAAGAGATACTGGATATTCTTCAATGGACAGGCCAGTCACCTGATCTCAGATTTTAAACTGTGATAATACTGTCTTATAGGCCAGCAGCATCCGCTAATGGAAAAGCCCATAGAGTCTGGAAATTTTTTTTTAAATGGATGCATTTTTCTTTTTGCGGGAATGTGTTTTTGTTTTGTTTTGTTGGATTTTGGGGGCAGTTAGTGTGACTTTGGAAGTAGTGTTCTTTTCGGATATGGTATGGAATTGCTTGCAAGTCAACTATTCAAGTCCAAAACTGTCCAGCAATGTAGACCCAGAAACTAGGAACTAGGAAACTAGGAATTAGCTTTTAAAAGTCCTGACAGTACAGAGTCAGTGTGGCCTCAGTGTGATCCCATTCAACAGGACCAAACTGAGACCACAGGACTAAACTGGAGGCAGGACATGTTCTTTGAGGCACTTCAGCATTGGCTTCATGCTCATGCGGAATCACTTGCATGTCAGGATGTCTCCAAATTAAATTCTGTGTGCTTAAAAAAAGGCAGCTGTTTGCTAACATGTGTGACATATCCACTTTTTATGTCATTGCTGAAAACAGCTTGCTCCACTGCTCCGTACTGCACAAAATAAACAGAAAATAAAACATATCAATTAAAACGGCCTCAATCAACTTCCAGCCTCGAAGGATTAAGTGTTGTGACCTTGAAGCAGCAGTCAAGAAGTCAAAAGCCCCAAACAGGTAGTGAATAAACACTAGGATTTATACGAGTGAACAGATGCAGAGCTGATGCTCAGGAGGGTTTCAACTTTGTTTCAGTATTGTGTCACACCTTTACCCTTGTTGTTTTGCTGTGAGCCATTTTTGTTCCTTACCCGAGTGTGAATGCCACAACACCAGCTTGTTAATCTCATGTAGCAGGAGCAGCTGTCTTGTCAAGGTCAAAGAGGTCTGGAGAAAGTCTTGCTCATAAATCTTGAGATAATCAGACCACAGCAATCCAGATGCATGCACTAATTTCAAAAGATGAAAACCCGTCTTAGATTTCTATTTAGGTCAAAAGAAGCTCTGCATACTGTATTTTTATTGGTGTCAAGCGTAACAAGGCAACTGTGTTTTCTAACAAACCTTTTTTTTCTTCACTGTGCATGAATGTTTAATTTTAAAGCATCAGCAGTGAAAAAGGGGAAAATTTAAGGATTTTTGGGATGCTGCTGGAGTTTATATCCAACCGAGCACTTGAACCACATTGGAGCGTACTGTATGCAGAATAACAAGTGCAGCATGGAAGCAGTTAGTCTAGCATGATGCTCGGAGCTCAAGCTCAAGGTGTGAGGGTTTATTAGCTGCTGATATTAAATCACAAGAACAGGAAATAAAGCAGATGGACAATGACAGGTGCCAGTTTGCATGCTGGATTGAAAAGGAACTCGGATTTACACCCATCTGCTGAACTCGCATTCTTAATTAAAAACACAATGTGGATACATTGCATCTGCACACTGCTTGGATACAGGCTAGTGTGCAGACACATCTTATATCACTTATTTGTGGTGAACATCTTGACTGTTGCAGAAATTTGGCTTTGCTCTGGCCCATTTGCATGTTTTTCTGCTTCGGCGTCCCCGCTGAGTTCTTATTGTTTCACGACATTATACAGTGCGAGGAATCGTGCGCGTCAAACACCAATTTGGTTGTTTGCTGCGTGCAAATGATGTGTAAATGAACCGCAGACACTGCAGATGGCATATGTTAACATCATAAATGACGCTGTGCACATTTAATATTTTCAAGTTTTGTCACTCTTCTCTTTAAACGGACAAAAACGGGGCGATCTCACTTTCCTGAAATTTTAAATACCACTCATGAAAACGCAGTCTTTGCTCAATCAGCAACTCTAAGCACACAGCAGCTTCTTCGGGGTACCATGGAAACACATGAGACCTCGTCCATGTCCGGTTTATCAAAGAGGCCCTTTATTTATTTATTTATTTAATTAATTTAATTTTTTTAGAGAGTGCACTGGGTATTCAGAAGTTGCTTCACAGGCACATGCGCGCGCACATGTGCGTGCATTTTCCACCCACACATCTCTGTGATCAGACTGTCGCAGGGGAGCTATGACAGACACAATGTGACAGTATGTGATTTATTGTGTCAGAAGAGAGCATAAAAGAGGCTAATTGAGGGGTAAGTGAAGGCAACAAAGTTTGCAGGTGTCAGCGTAACTTTGCCTGTGATGAATTTATTCATGGGTGGGTGACGCTGACATGTCAAGGACAAAAACCATATAATTAGCCCATAAATTTGGGAAGTGATTAATTCTAAATTCCTGCTATTTAATTAAAATATGCAAATAGACAGCCATTCGGCGACACACTTACTGCAGTAACAAAGTTTGACAGGGAGTTAAGTCCCTTCTGAATGTTGGTTGCCTAAAATAGAGGAATTTTGCCACTAATACACACCCACACCCACACACACACACACACACACACACACACACACACACACACACACAAATGCGCAATGGAGACACATTACATCTGTCTCCATTGCACATTTGCACCATTGCGCATCACTGCTTTGCCGAGCACATTCGGGTCCAGCAGTGGTGACTCAAGCAAGCTGACTCCTTCAAAGCAGAAGAACAGTCGAAGAGGCATTACAGATATAATTGGATTTCATTTCAACCATGTGAGAGGGAAAAAGAGACTTGTCACCACCCTGGAGAAAATGGAGCCAAAATACAATCACTGTATTTACTGCGCTGCATAGAGGGGGTGTGTTCCACCTCGTGTGTCTCAGCGTGTGCGAATATGCTTTTTAGGTCATGTGTGTGTGGGTGTGTATTGCACATGCTGAAAATCCCAAGACACATAAACTAGTGTCAATTGAATCCACAGGGGGAGAGAGAGAGAGAGAGAGAGACGGGTTTCCCTGATGCCTTTTAAAGCAATGCATCAGAGAAGGACAAACTGCATACAGCAAATATGGGACCAAAGGGAACCACGGATAAATTTGTGCCTTTCCCTTTTTGGAAATAAACCTCCCACACTGCCTGCCTTGTGTGCCGAGACTGTACAGCAAAATAGTCCACCTTGACAAGAACTTTAGTCTGTGAAATCAGTAGGGGGAACAAGTGTGGGCAGTGTGGCGATTTCACTTGTTTTTGAGTGAAATCATCCTTGTTTAGGACATGGATTCCACAATGTAAGTTTTAAATGATATTTAAAAGATGAAATAGTGATATTATGTTAATTAAAACTTTGATGATATTGTAAATAATCCAGCTCTATTAACTCTTTATTGTCTCCAGCACGCAGGTGTTTGGTTTGATTAATGTTTTTTTTTTTGCAGACATTTCCACTCACCTGCATTCACACACTCCCTAAAGTACTGATATGCACTATATTACCAAAAGTATTCACTCATCCATCCAAATCATTGAATTCAGGTGTTCCAGTCACTTCCATGGCCACAGGTGTATAAACCAAGCACCTAGGCATGCAGACTGCTTCTACAAACATCTGTGAAAGAATGGGTCGCTCTCAGGAGCTCAGTGAATTCCAGCGTGGTACCTTGATAGGATGCCACCTGTGCAACAAGTCCAGTCCTGAAATTTCCTCACTACTAAATATTCCACAGTCAGCTGTTAATGGTATTAGAACAAGGTTGAAGCACTTGAGGAACAATGGATGCTGAGGTGCAAACTTCATGTGGCCTTTAGATTACCTCAAGAACAGTGCTTAGAGAGCTTCATGGAATGGGTTTCCATGGCTGAGCAGATGCATCCAAGCCTTACATCACCAAGCACAATGCAAAGCGTTGGATGCAGTGGTATAAAGTGCACTGCCACTGGACTGTAAAGCAGTGGAGTTGTGTTCACTGGAGTGAGGAATCAGACTTCTCCATCTGGCAATCCAATGGATGAGTCTGAGTTTGGTAGTTGCCAGGAGGACAGTACTTGTCTGACTGCATTGTGCCAAGTGTAAAGTTTGGAGTGTGTGTGTGTGTGTGTGTGGGGGGGGGGTTGTTCGTCAGGATTTGGGCTCGGCCCCTTATTTCCAGTGAAAGGAACTCTTAATGCTCCAGCATACCAAGACATTTTGGACAGTTTGTAACGTTTGGGTTGTTTTCAGTGGTGAAGAGGAGGCGGAAAATGTACTTAGCAGACGGTCAAAAATGCACAACCACACTGGTACTGGGAATTCCACAGTGCTGTTCTTTAACAAACATATTCTTCACCAACCTTATAAAGCCCGGTTGAACGGCTGCTGAATTATCAAACATGAAAATAAGCAGAGTTCATACAACCCGTAACATTACTAAAGTAGGGGACAGATTGAAACGTAGAGGTCCGCCTCGATCCATGCATCTGTCTGCCAAAAACGCTTCTCCCGCGCACTCTACAGAGAAGTGGTGGCGCACACTTGTGACATCACTACCAAAAGTGTAGACTGTCGTCACTACACAATTATGACTGTTACAAGTTTCATGCTCCCAACTTTGTGGGAACAGTTTGAGGATGGCCCCTTCCAATCAATGCTCCAGCAGCACTGATTGGCCGGCACAGAGTCCTGATCTCAACCTGATAGAACACCTCTGAGATGAATTAGAGTGGAGACTGTGAGCCAGGCCTTCTCAAGCAAAATCAGTGTCTGACCTCACAAATGTGCTTCTGGAAGAATGGACAAAAATTCCCATAAACACTCCTAAACCTTGTGGAAAGCCTTCCCAGAAGAGTTGAAGCTGTTATAGCTGCAAAGGGTGGGCCGACATCATATTAAACCCTATGGATTAAGAATGGGATGTTGCTCAAGTTCATATGTGTGTGAAGGCAGACGAGCAAATACTTTTAGCAATATAATATAGCCATTCAAATTGGATTAAATACACACTGGATGTTTAACTACACTTTTTCCTGTATTGTATTCCTTATTTGTCTGAGATGTGATCTGTTTTGTGATACTAGCTGTGACATAATTTTTTGGATGAACAATTAAGCCTATGCTAATATGCAGTTCCTCAAATCACCTCTTGAAGCTGTCGCCAAAGGCAACAAACTCACCATAGACAAAAATGTCAAAAGCAGAAACAAATGTTTTTCAAAGTCCCCCCCCCCCAGAAAAAAGAGAACAAAAACAGTTTTGTCTCTAAAGCTACCCTGTCATGGTCCCTGGCAGTGATGTCCTTTTTTTCCTACTCCTGTTCCTCCCCCTTGTGTGTGGCTGTATGTTGGTGGGCGCGGTTTTGGCTGGTGTCTCCTCCCTCCTCGATCAGCTGTTCTCACCTGTTTCTGATCATCTCGTTGTCCAGCTCTACTTAAGCGGGCAGCAGGCTTCCACCCGTCGCTGGATCGTTGACTGTGAACCAGTTAGTTTCGGCCACCATCTAGCGTGTGTCTCCTGTGTTTTTGCTGTGACTTACCTGAGTGTCTTTTCGTGCAGATTCCTCCCTTGCCAAGTGGAAACCCATCTGGAACCCGCAGCTCCGTCACCTGCCGACGCCCACCGAGCGGCCCGATCTTCGCCTTCCCGGAACTCCCCCCTGTTTCCCTCTACTCCCCAAAACCGCCTGCCCTGGTCACTGTGAATAAATCCCGTGCACTAATCTGATTCCTCTGCGTCTGCTTTTGAGTCACCTCCTCCGTGACATACCCAGCTATAGAGGGGATGATTTTTTCATTTGGAATAGAATTTTATTTAATATTCTGTCCATCCATCCATTTTGGGGCCTATCCCAGCAATCATAGGGCAGAAGGTGGGGTGCACTCTGGACAGTCGCACAGAGCTAACAACACAGAGAGACAGACACCCTTTCATACTCATGTTCACACCTATGGCAAATTTAGAATTGCCAGTTAACCCATGCATGCCTTTTGACTACCTGGAGTACCTAAACATGCAAACTCCACACAGAAAGTTTCTCATTTTTATCCTGTGTCTTAACCTTTTTTTTTTATGAATAAAGAGTCAGTCCCATATAAATGAGGAGCCAAGGCAGCCCTTTAGGAAAATTGGAGCTCTACATGCAGGAAGTAGAGGTGAAGGAGGAGGGAAACAGGGAACACCTGATTTTCCATCAAGAGAATCCAAATGCCTTCAGACCTCCCCTTCACTGTACTGACTGGCAGACCTATACAAATCTTTGCATCATCACACTCCTGAGCACAACCAGTGAGATGGGTGCAGCTGCTGCACACCTCTCGTGTCTAACTGACATATATATATAACCACCCACATGCACTTTACGTGATACACAGACACGCGCACCAGATGCAAATTGAGGCACACTGACACAGAGGCATGTTTTACCCTCATAAAATTGTTGCACATATGCAGGGCTGCCCCAGGATATTCCCTGAAGAATCTGGAGTTAAATGGTGCAGGAACCCAGATTTGAAGGCTTTGATTGTTATGCAGGAGTCACTAAAATATTGAGTAAAAGCTAGAGGCTGCTTTGGACAAACACACACCACCACAGAGCCTTCTTCTCTGACATCTGGAGTCTGGGCATTCCTCTCCTCCCACTGTATCCCTCATTTCCATCCTAGATGTGCCAACCTATTGTTTAGAGAGTTATTCTCTGGCAGAATATGAAGCTTAACAATACACAGAAATGATAATAAGGCTCCTCTTTTGATATTTGGAAGCTCTGACCCAGTTTTGATTTCTTCTACATGGGGTGTTTCTGTGATACATTGCAGTAAAATACCCCTCGGATTCAAGCGCCGGCTCTATAATTACACCAGCAAGTTTCCCAGGACAAACAAGTGTTGTTTGATAATTGATAGCTGAGTTTTATTTAAGCCGCCCAGCCAAGAGTCATATTTGGAACCCACTGGGAATGGAAACATCGGCAGTACATGAAAAATCAGCCGAAGTGGGAGAGACGCTACCTGTGTGTTTAAAGGAAGAGAGATAAACCGGATCTGAGGGAAGCTGTGAGTGACAGGAGGAGAGGCAAAGGAAGAAGACAGTGGAGGTAAAACAGAAAAACAGAAAGAACAGACAAAAAGAGCCAGACGGAGGTTTGACTGCTTCTGCTAATACCATACCTCATCATGCACTGTAGCATGATGCGAAGCTGTCGCCATAACGTGGCCCGTGAAGAATGAAACAGATGTGCACTGATGTAGGAGAAGATCTCAAATGTCAGGCAGTAACGGCAGCCTGTTAGATTAATCACAGTCAGAGGCCTCCTTAAGACTCCAACATCCTTGGGGAGGAGTGTCATAAAAAATAACGCAGCGAAGGGAACTGTGCAGCAATGCAGCATGAAAAATGCCCTCCATCTGCAGTGACTCAGCCAGTGAGTCCAAGGTAAAGGGAAATATGTCTGCCTTCTCTCTTCTCATCTCCATGCTTTCTCTCTCTGTCTGATTTCCAATATTACACACATGCACGCTCACACACGCACAGCAGTTCACAAACACATACACAGACTCTGAAAAAAACAAACAGGCAAGACAGAATGGACGACACTTGCCTTAGCACATTATCAAGGCCTGCTTACATTCATCAGGTGCTGTGTGCATAAGATTTCAGTCATTGTCCACAAATAGACGTATGAATTCATGCATGCTTGCTCAAACAATCACCACTGTCTTTTCTTTTCGAAAATCAAACAGCAGATGCAAGCATACCCCCCCCCCTCCAAGTTGGCTAATCTGTTAATTCTACATTCCCCGGGTGAAGCAGACAATAATGACGATGGGCTTCAACGTGAAAACCCCTGGCTATCGGATCTACATGCTGAGACTGCCTATTGTTACGGGGCTTTCTAATGTAAATAGGCTGTGTAAACAACAATCACTACATGCTACTGTCCTAGATAGATACTGCTGTGTACTGCAACACCATTAAGCACAAAGACATATTTATTCACGACTGAGCGCACTCACATTCATACTTAGCGGCAGCAGTGAGGCACAGGACAGCACATGCAGAAAACAAGCGTGAACTCTCATGTAGATGAGTTTACAATGAGTGGGACAGCCAGAGTGCATCATTCAACCCACTTTTGTTGCTTCAACAGTTTTTGCTGCGGGATGCGGGAGGCAATAATTCCGCTATAAAAGTTTTATTTTTAAGCCGAAGCTTTGCAAAAAAAAAAAAAGTGCTCAGGAAAAAGCGTGTAAGGAGATCTTTCATCACATTTGCTGAGCAGTTATTGCTTCATGTTAACTCACAGAATTTATTCCCTTTGCGTGACTGCACCCCTTGCTGTGATAAGCTGAGCTTGTCTGATGCACCTGTGATTCCAGGCTGTAAAGCCAAGTGTGTCATTTTTGATCTGTGAGATTTTGAGATGTCTACATCATCAGTGTGATTTATTTTCCCCTGAAAAACCTGATGTATACAATCAGACACATACAGTGCTGCTGTGAGCAATGAATTGCACAAAAATGCCGGATGTAGAAAAATGATACAAATTAAAACTCATATATTCAGATTGATATTTAATTAATTTTTGTCAAAAGGTAAAGACACACTGCAGTTTAAAAAAAACATTTGGTGGCAATTATTTTATGTTAAATTTAAATTTTTACATATGACACTATTATTAACACAGAATGATTACTGCATGATTGAGGCTCCTCTTGGTTTGCAGATGTGTCTTTGGTTCTCTTCATATACACACTTCAGGATGAAGAAACCTACCTGTGCAGCTCCATTGGAATTTTGCATACAAAGATTCCAGTATTCTGTCCATAGAAACAACCAGAGCTGATTTATATTTATCCCATCTTCCTTATAAGGATCATAAGAATCCTGCTTTATATCCTTGAACTTGTGCGCTGTGTGCTGGATCCCCCTTTGCGTGTCAAAACAGCAACTCTTGATTTTGTTGGTTTGACCAAAAAAGTGTCAAACACATGATAATACCATAGTTCAGGTTGTTTTGCTGAACTCAGATTCCTCAGGATGCTAAAATTACACAGTATGCAAGCGCTGAATGTTGGAAAAGAAAAATGCTTTGCACCCCTTTGTGTGATGTGCCACTACAGGTAAAAAAAGGGCTGGGCCACTTTCAGTCTCGCACTGAACTCTAATGAAACCTGCTCGGTTGCAGAAGAAGACCTAAAAGCAGCTGATCAATGCTGATGATCCTGCAGGTGAAAGGTGGTTCACTTTGAGACAGAAGATACTTGCTCTCTGCTGAACTTTGTGGTCTCAGGTGAAATTGCAGACTCACAACTGATGAGAGCAGGGCTTTCATGGAGAGACTGCCTTTACAAAACTGATGATCACAATTTTTTTTTAACTAACTTATCACCATATCAACTGATGGTCACAAACATGGTTTAAAGGTACAATAGCCCAACTGTAAGTGTATTCAACCAAACTGTATAAATAATACAAGTTTCTAATATGATGGGAATGTAACTTTTGATGCATACCTGCTGTAAGGTTATCATTTTATACTACTGATTTGTACATGCAGTGAATGTTTTGAACCCGGCACTAGAATAAACTATATTTTCGCTCCATTCACACACTGACACCCTTCCTGGTATAAAAATAAATCCACAGTCATGCACTTCTCACACGCATGAAAAACACACACAGTCGAGTCGGTGTGAGAGACTGAAACAGCTTCTGCTGCATCCTCACTCATGCGTGGTCTGCTCCGATGCAGATGTGCTCTCTACCTCGTTAACCTCAGCCAATGGGAGCTGCCCGCGCGCAGCTGTGCAGCCAACATGCTGCTCTGCCTCACCAGACTGCCGTGCTGGCACGAGGAACCCACTGGCACCAAGTCAACACATACTCACACGCTTGGACACATGTACGTACACATACAGTACACGCTTCTGTGGACACGCATGCACATAAACACGCTGTGTCTGCACAGGGCTGGAGAGCACTCAGACATGACTGAGTTTTTAAACAGGATCCACCCCTGACCAGACTGGGAGCATCATGCTGCACAGGAACACTGGCACATATTGCAGGCAGTCACCTTGTTCAAGGCCAGAAATAAACAGGTAATTTATTGGCAGGGGTGGGTTCGCTGACTACATTCAATTACACTTCGCAAGGGGCTTGTACAAATTTATATCTATTCCTGTAATGTTCACAGTGGCGCTGCATCCTGCAGGGCTGCAACCACTACCACCACCCGATTTACAGTAACCATAGCAACTACTTGGAAGTACCATGCCTTTGAGGGGAGGGAGGTCAAGGGTTGAGTACTGTTCAGTGGAGAAATCAAATCTGCTCTTTGCCAAGACAGCAGCTCTGAAGATTGATGTCCAGCAGGAGAAGTATCTGTGGAGTGAGTTGCTCTGGGGGGTTCGGGCTGCTCTGACCCAGGCTGAAATCTGCTGGCTGTGCCCACTGCGTCTGAGCTCCTATCTGATTGATCGGCAGACTCTGCTGTCTGCTGAATCAAGGTGTTTTTTATCTGCCTACTTGAATGTCCTGAAACATCAGAGAAGCAGAAATGTTGGATTTATTCCAGGGTACTCTCGGTCAATCAGTTTGCAGTCTGGTGATTTGTCTTTTTTTGCCTTTTTTTTTTCTTTTACATCAGAAGCGAGCCCACAGGTGGTCGCTTACTTTGCCGTAACCATGGCAACTGCCCACGGAAAACCAAGAGTGTTCAGCAGAAAAGAAAAAGAAGAAAAGACCTTTCACTTACCTTTAGAGGGGCAGCTACTTGGATGTGCGTGGGTGGTTTAGTATGTGCTAACCGTGATTTAGCCTGTGACGGACCTCTGACTCATTAAAAAGAAGCAGAACAAAATGAACACCATACTGGGTGGTCAGCCCAGGTAGGACCCTTCTTCCCCTCAACTCTAATCCACAGATGGGCTGAGCCAAGAGGGGGTGACTTATGGGGGCTGGAGGAAACTGGGCACAGTGCTGGCATGGAGGAGCTGAGCCATCTGCCTGTCAGGAGTGCTTCATTTCAGACCCCTGCTCTGCCTCTCTGGTGTTCCCACCACAGATGGACAGCATTCAGAAAGGTGTTATCCATGCCGAGGCTGCATCGTCGTGACACTGGGAGGGCAGGGCAGTCTGGGTGTCATTAAAGCAAGAAAAAAGAAAGGTGGAAGAGCAACGCAGGAGTAAATCTGTTTTATATTTGAACAGGTTGAGAGGGGTTAAGATGCAGAGCAGGGATCTGTCGGTAACTGATATTTGCCCACAACATTAAGTAAACGCTGTGTGGATATGAGATATTAAATGTTACAGCTCACAACCCCTCATTGTACAACCAGTACACCCACACAGCACCACCATCTCTCTCTCTCCCCCTCTGTTCTGCCTTTTGTCCTCCTTTTTGTGCTCTTACACCCTTCCCTTTCTGTGTCATTTTCCTTTTCACTTCACCCTGTTGAGCGTTCCCACATAAGCACACACAGCTGATGTGTTTGGACTTGCGCGCACGCACACACACACACACACACACACACACACACACACACACACACACACACACACACACACACACACACACACACTTTCATTTTCTCACTGAGGTTCCCCAGGTTCTCAGTCTTTGGCTGTCCCCGCAGCTCTCTACCTGCCCACCTGTTTTTATCTTTACCTTTCCTCCATCACGTCATTCCGTTTTGACCTTTGTTCCTCCTCGCTTCTCATCTCCCTTCATTTTCTTGTCTCCGAGGTTCTTCTGGTGGCTCCTCCTCTCAAACATTTCCTCTCCTCTCTTCCCTTCCTCTCCTTTCCTCACCTCTTCTGTCTTCCTTCCTCTCTCATATCCTGCCTCCTTTCCTCTCTTCCCGCGGTAGCCCCACCGCTAATCCATTGGGATGCAGTGCAGCATTTCTGCTGGGGTTTTCTGGAAGTGGATTTGTAAGAGAAACACCAGTAAGCCTCTCTCTCCCCCTGTTTTAATGGCAGATTAGAGCCTTGCTCCAACATTAAGTCGACAGACACACAGAGCCTTGCAGAGTCTTACAGGCAGGTACAGGGGTAAGGTGGAGCAGCAAGGGGAGATACTCAACATCCGTCAGAAAAAGCGGGAGCGAGGAACAGAGGTATGGGTGGAGGGGGGTTATCATAAACTAAACATAAACTGCTTAATGTACCACCTGCTTATTCAATTTATCACAGGCGAAAAAGCAGGTACGATGAAAAGGACACACAGACCCCCACATCTACGTTTTCACAGTGAGCACTGCGATGTTCCGAGGATGACCTTTTTCAAGACATTAGGTTTCTTTGCTGCTCATATCTGCACTGTGTTTCTGCACCCCGTACAACAAACACAGCATGTTGTTGTCTTGTAGTGGTTTATAGTCCTGATGTCATGAGACAGAACATGTTCCAGCTGTTGTATGACTCTCATCCATTGTGTAAAATGTTTTTACAAATTCAATTTTTGAATGCAAATGTATGCAAACTGCTAAATTGTGTTATAGGCCTCATATAATAATGTTTTGTTCAAATTGTTTCGTGAGATCTTAAAAAACAAGCACTTGATTAAAGCCATGTGAAATCAGAGCAGCAGATACATGTGTGACTTAGACAACCTTTCTCTTTCTTATATGTTTATCCTTCTGAAAACTATCAGGGCTTTTAGAATCCACGATTGACCAGTTTGACAAGTGCAACCCTGGTTTGATCAGAGCAGTTATATTACACCGCTGTAGCTGCAGCTTTAATTAATTAAAGCTCCCAGCTGTTTCCCCATGTTTCCAGCCTTTGTGTGAAGCTGCTTTTTCTATTAACATGAGTTAAATTTTTTCTAAACTGAACCACAGCTTTATAGCTGCACTCCTATTACTAAAAGTAAGAAGTGCCTGAGTGCCTTTGGTAAAAATAATTTAATCGGAAACATATTTTGTCATTTTGCCTTTGTATGATTAACACTAAGTGTAGTGGCCATCTTAATTCTTCTTCTCGTTCTCACTTAATCGTATACTTAAAATAACCACACTCGAGACGGGCTACAACAACAACTACCCAAAACGTTCACATTAAAGTTCAACTTCCTGTTGAGACTTTCCAAATAAACTGAAACAAAAAATTAAGAAATTAAGAATGTGCATCAAATACATTACCTCAGTAAATCGTGAAGTAAATATAAACGGCGCTTACACTCACTGTTTTCGGCTGGCCAAAAAATGAAGATAACACATAACTGACAAAAACTGTCCAGTGTCAAATGTCCATCTTTTGCGTACAGTCTATTGTTTTGACTAGTCATGTTTTTTGCTTGATTCGTTTGTCATGTAAATTAGAAGTGACTCAATGATGATGGGTAAATATCAGCTGCACCTCTAAAAAAAAAGGTCTTTAATGAATAATTATTTAATTTAATAATTTAATTCAATGGCTGCTGCTTTTTTGGTCCTTACACTGCGAACCAGCGCCCAACATGATGACTTCCTAGATGCCTTCATCTGCTGATCCGGCAGATGATCAGACAGCTGGATGTTCCTGCACGACACAGTCAGAGCGACTAGCCTAACCTTCTGTGCCAGGTAAGGTGGGCTGACAGCAAGCAGGACAGAGGGCTCGTTACTGGGTCAGCACTGTGAACTGGCACTGCAGCTCACACATCTGACCTACATTATACCTCACATAGCCTGGATGAGCTGCACTTCAGTACACAGCAGTCTCTAGACAGAGTTTTTTAAAAGCACATCCAATAGGCTGCAGTACTCCTGTACGCCAAATAAGAGATGAGGTATGCTAACTTCTTTTGCAAATGCACTTATCTTCTAATTAGAAAATACAAATTTGAGATACATATTTGTTGTTTAAATGCGTTTTTAATGTACCTGTAGCTTTAAAGTTTATGTGCAGAAAGAATAGCTTCTATTTCACGAATTTCAGCATTTACTCTGTAACTCCTACAATACTCACATCTGCTTAGAAAATGTTGTGTTTAACTGCAGCACAACTGGTCTTTGCTGCATGAATAAATAAGACTGCTCTTGTGTCATTGTGAGATTGTGGTAAAATCATTATTTTGGATCATGGTCATGTTTAAGGAAAATGTAGCAGAGGAATTTGTTTTAAAAGAGGGGATGAAATAAATCTGACAATTTATACTTAGAGTGCACGTCTTACACCTCACCAAGTCCCATTATGATCACGTGCATTGTGTGACCGGTCAGTTCTCCACAGACCTCACACTTACTTGACACTTGTGCAGAGAACAAACAAAGCTTGTGTATCATTCTAACTTTTGTGTCAAGGATCGTCAGTGGTGACCCAAGAGCATTCTCTTTCTTAGAGTCAGTTTCCAATCCCGAAGGAGGTGCTTCGAGGGAGACAGAGGTCTGTGCGTCTCTGCTTAGCTGTACTCAGAGCATGGTTTCAGATAAGTGGCAGAAAAAACTGCCACTTTTTATTCAAGTTGTGGATAAACTATACATGGAGAATATGGTCATGTGAAAAAAAAGAAGGTACACACTATAATTTAGTAGCTTGAAGAACCACCTTTAGCAGTAACAGCTAGAAGTGATCCTTTTCTATGTGACTTTATCACTCAAATCATTTTGGCCCACTCTTCTTTACAATGTTGCTTCACTTCATTGAGATTTGTGGGCATTCATTTATGCACAGCTCTCAAGGTCATGCCACAGCATTTCAGTCCAGCTGATGTCTGAACTTTGACTGAGCCATTGCAACGCCTCAATTCTTTTTTTTTTTCAGCTAGTCTGCTGCTGTGCTCGGGATCATTATCCTGTTGTACGAACCAGTTTCAGCCAGGCTTTAGCTGTCAGACAGATGGCCTCACATTTGATTCTACAGTACGTTGGTATACAGAGGAGTTCATGTTTGACTCAGTGCCTGCAAACTGTCCAAGTCTTGTGGCTGCTAAACAAGCCTAAATCATCACCCCTCCACCACCGTGCTTAACAGTGGTGAAGTGTTTGTACTGATATGCTGTGTTTGGTTTTCAACAAATGGGGTGCTTTGCATTACAGCCACACATCTCCACTCCGGTCTCATAGACATGACAGAACAAGGACACTGTTCCAGGTCTTGTTGCTTGTTCAGATGCAAATTTGTAAATCTACTCTATGCTGCCATCTTCTTTTTAAAGAGAAAAAACTTTGCCCTGGCAACCTTTCCTAACAAGCCATACTTGTTCAGTCTTTTTCTAATTCTACTTTCATGAACTTTCACATTTAACATATTAACTGAGGCTAGTACAGGCTGTGATGTAGCTCTTGGATTTATATATTTATTTATTTTGCCATGTCTCTGAGCATTGCATGGTCTGATCTTGGGGGTGAAATTACAGGGATGTCCACTCCTGGGAAGACTCTGGCATTTTGTTAACACACACCAGCTTCAGACAAGCAAATTGCCAAAGCTTTAGCTTGTATAGCAGTGTTCACACTGATGATTGATTACTCAAATGCATTGCTACTCATCCTCTTAATGTCTATGGAAGCATTAAGGGTGTACTTTTTTTGTACTTTTTTCATAGGACTGCATAAAGTCTTTATGTCCCATATGGTCAGACTGTCAATGGAGTGTTATAAAAATAGAACAAAAAGTGCAGTGGTGGTGCAGAAGAGCATGGGAGGTAGCCTACACAGCACAGCACTGGTAAACAGGGCAAAAGAGAGCTAGTAACAATGCCATTCAGTGTTACCTCTAATGGCAATCATGCTATAACACATTTCTCACTTGTAATAAATAAAGAGCAACACAAACAAATGATGTTGCCCTTTTGTCATGGCAGTTGTGAGAGTCATTTTTTACAGGTGTGGCTTTGGCAGGCAAACTACTCCCACACTCCACAGATTCATTATGATGATTTCTGCTTTATGGAATAATTTGGAGCAAGAACAAATCAAAGTACAGATATTCAGCTGCTTCACATGGAACGACATTCTGGTATAATTCAAGGTTTGGTCAGTGCTGTAGTCATTCAGTGATAATTATTCAGTATGAAGATACTGAAAATCGAGGAAATATAATATAACAAACGTGCTTTTAGGAATTTGATGTACAGTTCACTGGGGTCAAGTTTTTTGCACCGTTTCTTTCTGAATTTCTGTCCTTCGGCTCAGGGCAGGAGTTCACAAATTTTGGAGCTCTGAGCTCAAAGGTCACATGAGTTGTCCATGAGTTTAAAATAATTAATGCTTTCTCAATAGTCTGTAAAAAAACATGCAATTTGTTCAAGTGAAAGCAGTAGGGGGCTTTCATTCATCACATAAACAGAATAAATTTCAACATAAAATAAAAATAAATGTAAAAAAATAGACCTCTTGAGAAATCTGTACTCATTATTGATAAAAACCAGTGGGGAAAAAAATAAAACATACTATCGTTTGTCAGTTTCTTCTTTGTCTTCTGTCACTGTCAAATAATGTCATCCTCACTGTGGCCATGATTCAAAGTGATGAATTTGCCACAACTACAGAGTGAAATGTGAGCAGCTTTATTTATTCATAGAGCAAAGCTCGGTCTAATCTCAACTTGTGTTGTGGTTAAACACTCTATTCTGTTTGATCTCACAGCAGTTTGTTTTGGTTGTAATACGAGACTCTTATAGTTGGAGGACGGGGATATGATAGAGTGAGGAAATGGTTGGAGTCTCAGTTTATTACAAAAGCAAGAAATGTACATGTTTTAATTATTCCACCATCATATGTACAATATTGAGATGTTGCTCAAGATCCTGCCGGCATATCGGCGCACACTGGTCCTTTAATCTTTAATAATCGTTAATTATTAGTTGTGCATTCTCACGTGCACCTCTGTCATGGCACATTCAGCAACTTGAGGTACTGTACATGTTATTGAGGCACAAAAGTAAAAAAGTTTACATTTGCATGACTCATTTAAATATTCTCCTGCTGAATGGGACTCTTACAAATGTATATATGCCATAAGGCCTACAAACATACAACTATTCACAGCTTTCAGTCATAAAACTGACACTGAGCCTCTTTAGTGAATGCAGCAGCTTTTTGCTGCAGATGTTAGTAAATCTGGCCCTATATTTTCCTCTTCCTTCAAAATCCCAACCTTATTTTTCACAGGCTGTTCTCGTTTAAATGAACGCCGTCAAACAACAGGGATAGAACACTGTGGTGAAGAAAGCTACGCATTTTGTAGTCTATCTTCTGCATATTGTAGTCAAGTGATGTCACGCATCAGGTAAGGTCATTCGGATTCTCAGAGCACCGTTCCGCTCTTTTCCAAAGTCCTCATCAATTCTCCTACATACCAACCCCTCTACCAACCTAACCTCTTAGGAGTTAGGAAAAGGGACTTCTGGAACATACGCTTGGTAAGACTGAGAAGTTCCTTTACACTTATTCAATTTTTCTGCACAGGTTTCTGACTTAACACAACAACATAGCTGCCCTAAATACATGCACAAGGCGTTTTTTACAGCAGCTACCGGTGACTTAAACTGACTAGAAATCCATGTGAAAAATACGTTAAAGAAGGCTCTAATTTTTATCTGTGGTAAGTGGGCATGGTGGAAACAAACTCTTCCACTATATCCACTCTTCTGGTGAAAAACGGAACCTCCACCTATCCATCCATTTAGCTCTACCTGCCTAATCTCAAGTGGCATTGGGAGAGAAGCAGGGTACAGCCTGGACAGGGTGTCAGCCCAGCACAGAGCTAATGCAGAAAGACAGACAGCTATTCACGTTCACATTCACAACTACAGCCAATTTAGATTCACCAGCTAACCTACCATGCCTGTCTTTGGGCTGTGGGAGGAAACCAGAGTAAGTGGAGAAAAACCAACACAGGAAGCACGGACCAAGTGGGCAAAATGTTTTCATCTCTGCTACATCCATGATGCAAAACTCGACGTGAAACAGAATTCAAAACTGCTTACTGAACGGCACTTTCAACCGATGCATTATTTCTTTGAGCAGCAAACCTGAAGCTGAAGATGTGTGCTATTGTACCGCACATTTAAAGGTATCTTTTTCAAACCAGTTGTGTTTGTGTGTCTCCACTGGTGTCTGACTCCTATTCCACATGAGTAACTATGTGATTTGATGTGTGGGTCCCTCCTGTCTGACCTGCATGCATCTGCAGACCACAGAATGGTCTGCACATGTAAACACACGTGTACTGTCCTCCTCACTGACACACACACACATATGTACATGCAGACACAACGCAATCGTTTTCATGGTATGTGGACAGCCTATTAGTGGGACAAAAGCGCTCTTTGCTTTTCATTTGAAAGAGATCAGTGGATTTGCACAAAGGCAACCCAATTTAGACATTTCTAACAAAGCTCGCCTTCTTCCTCCCTCTCCTTTCTGCCTCGCTCTCGGTCTCTGTTGCACATACATTCACACATTTGCATGCTCTTTGAGGAAGCAGCAGTTCTCATCCAAAAGCCCAAGCTGTGAAAAAAGGGGATTGTTGAGGCTAGCGACTGAAGGGACAGAATTAGTGGGAAACTGAGAGAGAGAGAGAGGTGTGTATGGGTGAGAAAGGTCCCTTGAAGAAGCTTAAGTCCGCCCTGTTTTAAAATGCTTTGATCTCGCACTGAAGCTGCTCACCCAAGAGTTAAAACTGTTGCTTGATTAAGGACCTACTCTCCTCTGCTCTGCTCTCTCTGTCAACACTTTTTTTTTTTATTTTGGAGCTCAAATTAGCAATTCAAATGAAGGCTATTTGGATATGCTCGCCCAGCTTCCTCCCCTCGGCTTTCCAGGCAGTTTGACAATATTTTTGTTAAGCCCCATTTCCCTCTAACACAACTGTAGCAACGGGGGAGAGAGAGGAGATGGCGAGATAGAGGCGAGGGCTGGGGATGGAGGGGAAGAGAGAGAGGGCGGGAGAAACAGCATATGCAGGGAGTGTGGGTGTGGAAGGTCAAATAGGAGACAGACTGCCCCGCGCCATTTGGCGTATTCTCCGCCAAGTTAATACGATGACAGTTACTGGAAGAATGTGGTTTGATTTAGAGCTAAAATGTTTGAATTCATTTAGGGATTATAAAACTGTGCCACCCTGCCACGACACGATGAGCCCTTTTTATGTCCGCTGGCTGACCTGAAGGAAGTGACGTGCTGTCCTGTCGGTTGATAAACTGCCCAACTGCTTCAAGAATATTAACATGGTATCTATTATATTCATGAATATATTCAGAAAGCGTCATCAGACAAGCTTTAAAATAGAACATAGTTTAGTATGGATGACATTAGACTCAAGTTTGAACACAAATAAGGAATTTGTCTTTGTGTCACAGAGCAAAGCTGTGGTACAGAAATAGAATAAATGGTATTTACACTATAAATAATATATACATCTCTATATAAGTATTAATACAAATAGACATAACAGGAATTTACACTAACTACAAAAAATATATAATGGTTCTGAATGGGGGTTGGGTGAGAGCAAAATGTAAGTAAATATAATTAGTGTCTCTGCACAGATGCTTTAAAACCCAGATTTGCTTAGGCGTACAACTCATATTTATTACAAGGGTAAGATACACTCCACTGGTTAGCAGCTGTGTGTCAAGGAGTCAGAGCGTGACCAAAACACTGCAAACACTGTAGATTTATTTATTTGGCTCAACAAAAGAAAAAAGGGAAATGTGGTCATGCAGATTTGAAAAAGTAAATAAATTACTACCCAAGCTGCAAATATAACTGGTTACATTATTTGCTATAACAACTCTACACCCAGCACTGATAATAGCAATGCTTGATTTACCTTTTTGAACAGTCATCCGAAGGCTAAAGTACTTCATATAATGATAAAAATATAACTAAGCCAACTAAGCATTGTTGCACAAATGCCAGCTGCTCAGCTACAGCCAAACTCTCCAGTGCAATCTAGCATCTGTGAGGGTTGCATCCTGGCAAGTCTGATTGATTGAAGCCCCACCCTGCAAACCACAGGACCCAAGGGCTTAGCCGCCAGGGCCCCAGGTACCAGACATCACCAGACAACCCTGGATGTACCACTCCACTCCTTGATGGATCAGAGCTGTTTTGATGGCACAAGGGGAACCTGAATCATATTATCTTGGTGGGTTTTAAATTTTTGGTGTAAAACCAGCAAAACACCTTGAAAAATTCTACCAGCACTGATGACACCAAATTTATGAGGTGCCATTTTTAAAAAAAATAATCTGTTTTTTAATGGAAAAACTTTTTTTTTTTAAATCGCAGAAACTATCAAATAAAAACAACAAGGTCAGAATGAATGAATGAAATATTTTTTGTGTGTTACTTTAAATTAAATGTATTTGAAATAAAATGCAATGTGCCATTGATGCAACATCTCACATGCTCTCTGTAATATTAAAGTCAAACTACAGATGCTTTTTGGACTTTCTGTGCATACAGTAAGTCCAGTTGTGCAAGACAGTCACTTCTTCTGGGTTTACCCTGTTGACTGGTTAGCAGCATGATGGTGGCAGCAGGAAGAGCCCATAAAGAGACTTTTAAATAGAGTAAAATACACAAACACACAGAAAGTTGTACTCAGTTGAAGACAAATGCATGTTTGTGCACACATTCATCATGCACAAACATGCATTTGGTGTCATGGTCTGTGAGTTCTGTGCTTTTGTTGATTGTTTGGCATTCTGGAATTTTATGATAATTGCACTTTCCCTGATTACCCTCATGAGACTTTAAAGTCCTGTTTTTCAGTTTGTGAATGCATCGGTTGTTGTTGTCCTTCTTGTGGTTACTATGTGTTTTTGATCTTCAATTTTGAGTTTCCAGTTGCCGTTCCCTGCCCTGCTGTCCTCTATACTTTGCCTGAAGACTTATTATTGGAACTCAGCCTAATAGAGGTTTGCTTTTGATTATTCCTGCTTGTTCTTGGAATCCTGCATTTGGGTCATTTTCCCTGAAATTCCTGACATTTGGTAGCCTTTGCCCAAACTTTCATAGACACACAGGCAGAAATGGAATTGATACAGACTGGCATGAACAGTTAGGTCCATAGAACAAAGACACAATTTAATCTCTGTACAATGCCACAGTGGATCATGAATCAAACAATCAATTTGTGATTGAGGTCCAGACTTTCAGCTTTAACTCAATGGATTTTACAAAGGTGTTTTTTATTCATAGTCCCAGATTTTCAAAAAGTCAAAAATAATTGAGTAATTGACTCACAGTTTCAAGGCCAGGGAGGCAACAAATAAAGCAGATAGAAGCTGTGGAGCTGATTTCAAGTACTGAACTTGGTTTTGGTATCTTTTCATTGAAACTCTCAATTTGGGCAATTTAAGTTCCAAAGAAATGTCAATCCAAGTTAAAGAGGCCATCACTGGGCTGCATAAACTGTAATAATCCTATGAAAGAAATGACTTTACTGCAGCAGTGCGGCGTGGCATGGAGTCAATCAGTCTGTGGCACTGCTCAGGTCTTATGAGAGCCCAGGTTGCTTCATCTCCCTCTTCACAATAGCCCATAGATTTTCTATGGGGTTAAGGTCAGGCGAGTTTGCTGGCTAATTAAGAACAGGGATACCATGGTCCTTAAAGCAGGTACTGGTAGCTTTGGCACTGTGTGCAGGTGCCAAGTCCTGTTGGAAAATGAAATCTGCATCTCCAAAAAGTTGGTCAGCAGCAGGAAGCATGAAGTGCTCTAAAACTTCCTGACAGACGGCTGCGTTGACCTTGGACATCAGAAAACACAGTGGACCAACACCAGCAGATGACATGGCACCCCAAACCATCACTGACTGTGGAAACTTTACACTGGACCTCAAGCAACATGGATTCTGTGCCTCTCCTCTCTTCCTCCAGACTCTGGGACCTTGATTTCCAAAGGAAATGCAAAATTGACTTTGATCAGAGAACATAACTTTGGAGCACTCAGCAGCAGTCCAGTCCTTTTTGTCTTTAGCCCAGGCGAGACGCTTCTGATGCCGTCTCTTGTTCAAGAGTGGCTTGACACGAGGACTGCGACAGCTGAAACCCATGTCTGCATACGTCTGTGGGTGGTGGTTCTTGAAGCACTGACTCCAGCTGCAGTCCACTCTTTGTGAATCTCCCCCACATTTTTGAATGGCTTTTGTTTCACAATCCTCTCCAGGGTGCGGTTATCCCTATTGCTTGTACACTTTTTTCTACCACATCTTGTCCTTCCCTTCACCTCTCTATTAATGTGCTGGACACAGAGCTCTGTGAACAGCCAGCCTCTTTAGCAATGACCTTTTTTGTCTTGCCCTCCTTGTGCAAGGTGCCAATGGTCGTCTTTTGGACAACTGTCAAGTCAGCAGTCTTCCCCATGATTGTGTAGCCTACAGAACTAGACTGAGACCATTTAAAGGTCTTAGCTGATTGGAGTGTGGCACCAGGTGTCTTCAATGTTGAACCTTTTCACAATATTCTAATTTTCTAAGTTACCGAATTTGGGGTTTTCATTAGTTGTCGGTTAAAATCATCAAAATTAAAAGAAATAAACCTTTGAAATATATCAGTCTGTGTGTAATGAATGAATATAATATACAAGTTTCACTTTTTAAATGGAATTACTGAAATAAATAAACTTTTTCATGATATTCTAATTTTATGACCAGCACCTGTATATATGACATTTAACTATCCATTTATACAGTGCTTTATTCACTTTAAGCACTTTAAATACTTGGCATTTCAAATTCTGAATCATCGATTAACATGCATGCCTTTGGATTGTGGAAGGAAGTGGGAGTACCTGGAGGCACAGGGAAAACATGCAAACTCCACAAAGAAACCAGGAACCTTCTTGCTGTGAGGCAACAGTGCTGAACTGCACCACTGTGCCATGCGCTGAGGTGACACTTCAGACAACAAGCGCTAATAACACAACATAGGTACCTCTGTGGGCTGCTATTCCGAGCTCATCCACACCAGGGCTGTTCTAGTTGAATCAGAAATGTGGCTCAACTGGCACAGCCCAATTTTACTACATCATATTGTATATTTGTGCAGCACCGTCTAAAACAAATGGGGGCGTGCAAGGGAAACTGACAGTTAAACAGTGATTCAATATGTCCCTGTCCTGTCAGTCACATCCAACTGATAGGCAGCGCTTATTCATCTAAATGTAACAGCCTTTCATGCATGGTCGGTTGGGGCTGTGGCGCAGTGCTAAGTCAGCACTCTAGTTAATAAGTCCTTTTCATTAAACAAGCGTTCATTAAACATTCATTCATTCACTCATCCTCATTTGCATTTTCTCATCATGAAAACATTCATGAAACATTCATTTGTTCACTTGTTCTCATTTGCACGGTTTCAAATGCATTCTTCAAGGAATGAATAGGGCCTGAAATAGGCAGAGAGCACGAGAACGAGGGCGAGGATGAGAACGAATGAGAGAGAGGGGAGCGGAGGCAGCGTGGGGCAGAGGAGATGGTTATTACTCTATTTGAACAATCTGTCCTGTAAATGAAAGTTGAAATTAGATTATGTTTCCTCTCATCATTATGTAGAGGCACTCAACATGCAAAGAAAATTCTCTGTTGCACAATGTGTGGCTATAATATGAAAACAAATCGCCTCTAATATCAAAGAATGCAGAGATTGAAAAATTCAGTCTTGGCTATGGTTGAATAACACACCTGAAAACACACACACACACACACACACACACAGACACACACACACACACACACACACACACACGTGCGCGCGCACACACACACACATGCGCACACACACACGTGCACACACACATGCGCACATACACATGCGCACACACACACACATGCGCACACACACACGTGCACACACACATGCGCACATACACACATGCGCACACACACACACACACACACACACATATACAACATCCTATTTCAAAGATGATGTGGCTAGATACACAATACTATATCCCAAATAAACATTGCAGCAATATTCAATAAGATCACAATCGAGAGTTATTTAATTTAGTCTTTTTCCTTCCTTTTTATTTGATACAGTATCTTCCTTTTACATGCCTGTTCTCCTCTCATGAACAGGCAACACATCAAAGGCATATTCAACAAATCCTCTGTGAAACAGAGCAGCTTTGCTCTACATAACAGTTCTCTGGGTACAAGTCCCAGTACATACAATTTGTGTACATGTGTGAATGTCAATGCAGTGAATTGAATACCGATGATGAAGCAGCAAGAGATCATCACCATCCACCATCTGACCCTAGGAGCATTCAGCTCCCCCGTCCTCTCCTCATTACCTTCTACCCCCTTTCCTTTTAACTTGTGCCGTCAGGGGAGACATCAATCTGAGTGACAGGTTGTGTGATCCTCCTCCTGGGCTTGGCGGGAGAAGGAGCACTGTCAACATAAATATCCTTCCTGGATTCAGGCAGACATGGAGCATCCGTGGCCACCATGAATCTTCAGCCATGATCACAGGCAACAAACATTGCCATCACCCGAAAATGCCACCCTGAGCCCCATTCCCCTCTGCAAAATGCACTATGTCTGTTTAGTGTTTATCCTTGATTGTTGGACCAGGTTTTTTCACCACACAGGATGATCACTGACAATGCTATTCCACATCCTGCGGGACATGCACACACAAAAAAAATTGGAATAATGGAAGTTTGGCAGGATTTTTTATTCTGACTTTGACTAAATTGGTTACGATGGTGTTTTCTTCTTTTTTTTTTGCACGCCCAGCATTCAGTCACCTTTTGATTTGGTCTCCATCAACTCCTGATGGAACATCTAGCTCTTCAGCTGCCAAATGATCAACTCAGTTCAATTCAATTCAGTTTTATTCATATAACACCAAATCATAACAACAGGCCCCTCAAGGCACTTTCTTTTATATGGTAAAAACCCTACAAAAACACAGAGAAAACCACAACAATCAGACAACCCCCCCCCTCCCCCCATGAGTGAACACTTGGCGACAGTGGAAAGGAAAAACTCCCTTTTAACAGGAAGAAAGCTCCGGCAGAACCAGGCTCAGGAAGGAGCAGTCATCTGGTGCAACCAACTGGGGCTGAGAGGAGAGAGATAGGACAAAAGACACACTGTGGAAGAGATTAATAATAACTAATGATTAAATGCAGAGTGGTGTATAAACACACAGAGTGAAAAGAGCTGAGTGAAGAAGAAACACTCATGGGATCATGGGAAGCCCCCCAGCAACTTAGGCCTATTGTAGTGCGACTAAAGGAGGGTTCAGGGTCATCTGATCCAGCTCTAACTATGTTCACAAAGTTGCTCAACTGTTCTGCCATTTTTTTAAATGAAAAACTGCTTACTGCTACATCTGGAACAAAGGTTGATTAAAGCAGTGAGAGTGTAGCCAAACACTGAAGGAGAGGCCCACAAAAACCAGCACATTAAGAAATGTTTCAGAGCTGAGGGGGTCATTAGACTTGGGTAATAATTCTCTACAAATTCTCCCTGAATAGTGTTATTTGGCAGGTGGGGGTACCTTAAGATTGGTTGTAGTGATGCAGTGTGGGGAAATAATTTACACAGGACCTTGTTTATGAGCACCAGTTGATTTTTCTTTGTGGACAGGTTATGATCAGCTGGCCTCTACTTTGATATTCAATGCTTTTTTGAGGATTTAGCAATCTGAATTCAACAAGATTTGGGCAGATGTCAACTTCAGCACAGTACTGCAAGCTAACCAGTTTAGCCTGCACGAAACTGCTTAGCATTTTCATGCAACTTTCAAATAACACAAAATTAGCATACGCCTCCTAGTGCGCCTCTTCTTGGAAGCTGAAACCTATATTAAAGTTTCTGCTCAGGTCCCATTTCCTTTAGAACAATTGCTCAGTCTGTGTTTTTAACAAGTAGCCTCAGTTAGCTCAGTTGCTCAGTGTCTTCTCTCAATCAGTTTCTTCAATAGACTTCTCCAAAGATGGCTGGCTGATGTAATTTAGGCTCAGTTTGTTGTTAGTATTTCAGTCTTTTACTCCTTTTATTTCACTTTCCATTTACATCGCATTACCATGTTGCTACTTTGGCATCCTTAATTTATATGTATTTATTTTTCAATTATACACCCAGATGCACACACTGACATTAACGCTGCAGCTCAGCGGTGAGTGAAATACCCCAAGGACCTGTTTGTTAAAGAAACTTAAGCATAAGTATTGCTCTTGTGAGCAAAGTCACAAAGTTACTTTGTTTTAAGAGAAATAAAAGATTTTAATATCAAATCCAAATTAACTTCCCAAAGTACCAAGACAACCGACTCCTTCTTTAAACTAATAAATATAACATTTAGCTACAATAAATTGTGTTTGTCCCAGCTGAATTGCTGGGCCGAAATAGATTTTGGTTCCCAATTTCTCTGCAAAATTAACACAGCTGTGTAGTTTAAACCTTGTTCTGAGGCCAGAATGTGCAACTCGGTGCTTCACGCTGCATCTCTCTTTCCCTCCCTCTCCCGCTCACGTTGCTTGTCCAGGGCCAGTAACAGCAGATGCGGCTTATTGCACTCCCTCTTCCTCCCTGGGATGTTATTAAAGATTACAAGAGATAATCGTTGTGGTATCATGCCGGATGCCGGGGTCAGGCGGCACAATATCATCACACAAAACAGTTCTCTTGGGGAATACTAGACGGCTTCGACCTGTGGGATTTGTCCGTATGTCCAACCATGGTTAAAAGATAACGGTGCACCTGCAGCCAATCCTGGTTTCAGAGGGCTTAAAGGTACATTTTGTAATGCACAGATGCTGTAATGAATCAAATCACCACCGAAGCAGGAGAAGGAATCGGACGCAGCTGCTAATAGTGATAAAATGATTCACAGGCAACAGTTTGGACAGCAACTAAGAGTTATAAGCCTATGTTGTTAATTAATAATTATTAATTATTATTGTTTTGGAGGGATACAAAAGAAAAATATCTATCTGCTGTCTAATTGCATTGCCAGGCCCAGTAGGAGATTTCAGTGTTATCACCAGTTCACAAACATCACAAAGAAGGTGCCTTTAGTTGATGAAGGCGCACCTCACCAAAGATAACAAAACACCCATTTATGCTTACTGATGTCGTTCTATAATTTCCCTGTATTACAACTTATGACTTAAAAAAAAAACATAGTCACAGGGCTACGTAATATTATTATTAATACTATTTAACTTTTTTAAAACATAAATATAGCAACAAGAGGCCTTGCAACAATGAAAACAGTGTGAAAAATTCACACATAGTCTAAAGGAGAGTTTGTGACTCTACTTTAGAAGCAGTTTTGTTATGTTCTGGCAGAGCCAGGATAGCTGTCTAAGCTAAGAGGCTGCTATTCCATCAATTTAGCTCAAGTTCCTGTGGACTACACAGCTATAAATAGAAATTGCCTTTATACACTAATGTAGGCTTAGTTTATGTTCCCCCTATGTGTATAACCTTCTATAACTGCAAAATATCAGTTGAAAGCATGTCTGTCTTGTCAGAGGAAAACACAGGGTCTCTGCCTATCTGTGAGCCTGTGCATGGCAGCTTATCAGTGGGCTATCATTGTCTGAGCCACAGCCATGGACACCTGCTCTGCAGAGTCACACACAAACAGGAGAGGCAGCCACCTGAATACAAATCAGACTGGGCTGTCAAACCAGAGGAGGGGCAGGAACGCTAGAGCAAAAAAAAAAAAGGAGAGAGACTGCAGGCTTTGGTTAGGGAAATAGAAGCAGTTAATTAGCGAGGATGCTTATAATGCTATCTATCCTGCACCTCCCCTCCCCTGCAAACAGCTTCTTTTGCTTCTGCAGGTGCTGAAGGAAATCATGCAAGAAGCTTTCTATTAAAACTGCCACTTCATTTATGCCATATTGATTTTTTCATTGCATAGTCTTCATTATTGATGAATATGTGTCAAGAAATCATTGCGCTGAGTAATAGCTCCGCTGTTTCTGTTGCAGCCTCATTTCGTGCACAAAGACAAGCCACGGATTTGTGTTTGAATTTACATCAAAACTGTTAGCTGTTTTGCTTCCCTAGGTTGCATAACAACCACAGCTGACTCATAAACACAGCAATGTCTAATTAATATTTTGTTATGTGCCCGAAGCAAGGTCATTATCGCAACACTTCAGTTATAATCACGGCAGCACTGATGATGTAGAGGTAGAGTGTGAAATATAAATATTCGGTTCTGCTTGGTGAAGACACAAGAAACCACAGCCTCTGGTACAACATCTACAGTTTATGACCTGTCTTTGTCATAGTTGGAGCAAAAAAAAGCAGTCTGCAGTCTAAAATTAAGGTCAGCGTAAAATATTTACCATCCCAGGTTAGGTTTTAAATGAATTTGCAGTAATACACAGCTGAACTTAAAGAAGCATGATAATAAATCAGCAGCAGTCTATTATTCAGCTGTTACAAAATGTACTCCCCCCTTTTTTATTCCTAAGTAAGATCAATGTTGTGTCAAATAAAGAGGATATTAGCATTTTTAGTCATGCAGTGTGGTTCGAAAGGATGTCATTTCAACAATCACTGGATGCACTGCGAGGAAATTCATGCTCTAAACCAAACAAATACATGCATAACCAATGACATTCCAACTATCCTGGAATAAGGGGGTAATGATTCAAGTTATTACAAGGAAGGAGAAATAATTATACTGTAGGTAATTTTAAGCCTAACTTCTTGGTATTTTAAAGAAAGGGAGACAAAATATATTGTAAGAAATTTTAAGAAGTGCGTAAGTAATTTTATGTACTGCGTAATTTCCAGGTATTTTAGAAAAACAACCAAAAATTTCTCATCTTACACTGTAAATATGCTGTACTTTTAGGGACACTGACTACATTATGTAGTGGCTTCATTTTTTACATTTTTATTATGCATTATATTGGATGTTCCACTATTAAGTTGTTCTCTTATATCACATACAAAATGACTGTTCTCCTTTTGCTATAAATAGTTTTGCAAACACAGTTCAACTGTCAACTTTCAGATTGACTGTGAGAAAACTACAATAATCTGGATAAACGTGAATGAAGAAAGACTCCAAAAGAATATATATTTTTATCTGCAACCCCAAACCAGAATAAACATGAATAAATAAGCTGTTCTTATTAGCGTTGTTTATTTTATTTATACTTTTCTATTTGTACAGGTTAGTTATTTCTTTAGTTTCTTTTTCATGCTTTCTTCTTTTTTCCTCTCTTTTCTTCTTTTGTTCTCCTTTGTGATGAATGTGAGGAGGAAGAGGAAGAGCCTCTGTTCTTTCTCCCTGATGCATCTACAAAAAAACTTTCTTCTGTTATTATAGAGGATTTTCCCAGCATGGTCATTATTGTATCCCTGTGCCTCATTACAAGTACTGAACTGTTCACATGCCCAAACTGAAATACAGAGTTCTTCACTTTGGATTTTCTTATAGTGGAGTTTGCCAGTGAAACACTTGGCCAATTGGTTGGTTAAGGGTTTACATATGCCATCATAGCATCAACTACATACACCAGCCACTCCATCAGTATTATTGCTGACCATGTCCATCCTTTCATGATGACCCATCTTCTGATGGCCGCTTCCAGCTGGATAAAGCAGCAGGTCACAAGGCTCGAACCCTCTCACCTTTGGGATGTGATGGAATGGAAGTTTTGCAGCCGATAAATCTGCAGCAACTGTGTAATGTCTCCATCTTAGTAGGAACCAAAGTCTCTGGGGAATGTTTCCAACACCGTGTTGAATTGATGCCACAAGGAATTAAAGCAATTCTGAAGGCAAAGGGGGATCTAACCTGGTACCACTAAGGCATAACTAATGACGAGGCCGTAAGTGTGTATATCTCATACCACGTATTTGCTTCACTTTAATTTCATTTCCACATGATTTGTTAGATTTTGCAGCACTTCCTACATCTCAATTTTCAAAGATTTCAGTCGCATTAAGCTTCATGAGAAAAGTGGATCGTGTACCGTTCCTTTAACAGCTGACTATCATTCACGTAAGCGGATGCTGAGCTGAGATCTGAAATGGTTTTTAGCAGTGTTCAGTGTGACGGTCATATAATAACATGTGAAACATGGTAAACATAATGCTGTGTAACAAATGCTGTCACCCTTGGATTTAATCAGTAGTAAACTGTATTACATTTTTCACTTACATGGAAACTAACATAACAAGGTCAGGATTACTACAGAGATTAATGAATTTAACCAAATACAAGGAACACACAGACCATGTGTCCTGATATTCATTGTCCTTTGTAATAGTATTAGCAGGTAGCACGACACCGTAACCATGAACCTTAATCTCAACCAATTTTCCAGAATAAACACAATGACACCTACCACAAATACAAATCCTCCTATCATCGTAATCTGAAAAATTCATTAAGACCCCCTGGCTCTGCCTGTCTTCACTAATGGCATGTCACATGCATAATGCATGACGCTAATCTGAAATGACAGATTCCGTAAAGGAGGCCCACCTGTGTTACAAAACACAGAGGGGTACTGTAAATATTCTCTGGCACACATTTCACTTTCAAAGTGAATACACTCTCATGGAGTCACCTGATCAAACATGTCAATATGAGCCACGCATCAGTGACAGTGAAGCTGTGGGGGCCCCGTGGGGCTAGCCGGGCTCCCCTCCCCTTTAAATCATCTTCGGCATTGATTCGATGTGAACTTGGACCATCTGTCCTGTGTTAATTGCACATGTGCTGCTATGTAGTCTCACTGGTGGGCTGCACAACAGAGGCACCCACAGTAAAAGTCCCCTGTGGCTTTCTTGATAGGTGAATGTTTATGGTTCATTTAGTCCCAATAACAGTTGGTCACACTTCAAGGAGAAACATTAAATTCAATGAGTGATCAATGACTTTTGTGGCAGCTGTACCGCACTAACCTATGTGCATAATCAGTCAGGAAGGTCTAGGCCTGTTCTCAGTCTCAAGCTTGCCTTAAAAAGCACTGTGTGTTGTCTGTGGACAAATGCATCCTTCACATTTCATATGCATTTTTAGAGCTGCAGTAGAGTGGGGTTTGGACTTTCTGAATAATAATAAGTGGCTAAAGGGGAGATTTAGTCAAAGTGCATTCATCTTGCTGGCTGCGCTGTGGGTGACATCGCTTTCCCCTCTCCTGCTCTTGGTCTCTTTTTCTCTGCTGCAAAGAAGCTCTCACTGAAACCAGCAAGGGTATCCCCTCTGACTTTAATATTACATGGTCTAGATGAGGGGAACACAGGGCAACGTTGAGGAGAAGATATTTTGATGTCAAATGATGTGGGACGATCCCAGAGCAGCAGCTCAGTTGCGAGGACGGAGGGGAAGGACTGAAAGACAAAGAGTAAGCTCAGAAAACAAAACGAGACAGAAAGCAATGGCGTGCAAGATGGAGCAAAAAGCTAGGAAACAAGACAAAAGAGTGACAAATAAAAGAGAGATGTAAGGGTGCAAAAGAGAGAGCAAAAGTGCAGAACTAAGAGAGGGTAAAAATGAAAGAGCGATGTAAGAAGAAGGAGAGCCTGTGATCTTCTGTCTCTACAGAGAGAAAATGAAGAAGGCCTTCCTGAAGGAGTGCAGGTGGGATGGGGTGAGGTGGGGTGGGGGGCTGTTGGGAAACAGAAGAGAGCCATTTCCCGGTCTTGACAGGTGTCATGTAAAGTTCCAGTGTGCATGATATTGGACTCTGGCACACTTTTTCAGCTGAAGTGAAAATGCCAATTCTTTACTTCATTTTACTCATCTGGGTTTTCTTAGAGTTCTCAAACGCTGGAATGTGCATTTTTCCAGTGAATGTCGGTTAATGTGATTGTTGTAGCTTATCTATTATTTATCACAGACAAGGAGGATGCTCAGCACGCTCTCAAGCACATCGCTAATGCAAAGAAGAAGTGGTGTCAGGTCTGCATGCATGTGCAGACTTTCTGAATTACCGAGCCCCCCCACCCCACCCAAAAAAAACCCAGAGAATTTCTAAATAACTGTTTTTGCTGTGCTTCACAATACTTGCTTTGCTTCAATTTCATCTCACAGTACATTTCATCTGAACCACAGCAAAGGGCAACTAACACAACTGAGCTCATCAGAGGCCTGTGCCATCTGCGTGTCAATAACACCGTGTGTAGGTTGAAGGAAGGACTGAGCCTTTGTGGAACCCCAGAGAGAATTTTTGTTACGACACATTTAAAGCTACCTACTGAAACATAAAGGCAACTCTTCATTAATTAGGATAAAAACCAGTTAAGAACAGGAACTGCTAAGCCAACTGAAACATGGAGCCTTTGAATTAAAATGTCATGATCAGACAGTGTCGACAGCAGCAGAGATCAAGCAAACCTCAGAATCAAAGTTCTCTGTGAGTCGCTTTTGGTCTGGAAAAGCATTCATTACCATTATGAGAGCTGTTGTGGCACGATCCTTCGCTCTGAAGCCTGACTGGCTATATAAATACGGGATCTCGGCAATGATAGATTCTTTCCTACAGTTGTTTGTAAAGTGGGCTTGAACATAACGGGACTTCATTATGAAGAGGAAGAATGTGAAAAAAGTAATAAAAACCAAAAAAAGCAGCGCAGAATCTTAGACAGTGACTGTGATGGACAGTTTACACTGTTTTAACACCCTTTGTAATTCCACTACAAAGAAGTTCTTTCTCTATTATGACGAGCTCACAAAACCGTTTCAAAAGAAGGCATCAGGAGACCGTCAAAAGAAGGAAAAGAAGGTGTCATGGTAAAATCACATTATTATTTGACACTTGAACAAATGACAGATTAGAAAGGACGGATAAGCCGCGCAGGCCAACTTTTTTGGCCAGTAGTGGCAAACTTTTTGATGCTGCCAGATTGGAACTAAATTTGCCACAAGCAGCAGCTTTCTTTTTCTTAATGTTCAATGTTTGATATTTGAGTGCTCCTTCATAGAGCAAACATGCCTGATGTGTCCTCCTGTGTGGGCTGTCCAGTCATTTTGCTCTCTGTAACCACAGAAGTCACATTTTTGCTTTTTAAATGCAGGGGTAATATTTGTCTAATACACGGTAGACCAAGAATACCCAAAGACTTGCCAGTCCTGGTTGGAAGTCTTGTTGTTCAGCTGAATCATTCTGACTCAGACTAAAAAATTACACATTACACCTTTATCCTTATCCCAGCTAGCGAGAAGCATGCTGGCTGGGCAGAGAGATTCAATTTTAAAAAAATGCTAAATGCAAGTGCCAGTAGGTGATTTACTTTGCTTACAATTACATATTTGACATGCTTGAAGTTAAGATTTACTTAAATTATTTCACTTGCATAGATATAATAATTAGTTACAAAACCTTGCAAAAACAGGTTAGAGCAACTTAATTTTTTTTTAGGCTGAAGTTTATCATTTCAGTTCCATAGATTTAAGTTACTAAGTTACATTCACCTAATTTTTTAAAAGTTGGATTTATTTATTTATCTGAGTTCCTTAAACTCAAGTGAACAAGATAAATGCACTTTTTCTTTTAAGAAGGGTGTATTTGATGATTTCAGTTCAACAAACTTAAGTTAGTTAAAAATTGCATAACCTTATTTTTTAAACTTGGATATGTTTAAAAATCTAAATGAATCCAAATTAAAAACTTAATGTGATTGCAGTTTAAAGAAATAATCTGACTTTATTCAAACATGTTTCATAATTACAGTTGCAAGCTTGTAACAAAAACAGTACAAAAATAAATAAAAAATTTAAAAAGAAGCAAATATCTTGCACCCAGTTCCTGAGGGGAGTTTGAAAACTTATCGTCAACAACTACCAATACAAAGAAATGTCCTTAACATTTATCTATCTGCAGTTTTAAAAAACAGTGTGCTGTGTAACCGACTTCAGTAAATCAACAACTGTATGAAAGCTCTGGCTTCAGAAAAGAACTGTCAGAACTAATCCACACTGAATGCAGCAATATTCATGTGTGGTTTTAAAAAAAAATACTTGTTGTATTTGTTCAAATATCGTCTCTTAGACCATATATTGGCAAACACATCTGAAAGATGGCCTTTTGGTCAGTGTGACACATCACACTGTGTCCTTGCTGCGAGGACTGAAGTGTAGCATAAAGATTTTGGACTTTTGTGGACATTTTGTGCTGTTCGAGCTGCATGACGAGCGTTACTGATACCTGCAATATCACACATCAACAAACTGATCTTAGAGTTTAGGCATATTTGAAACAATCCTCCAAAGTGCCCTCAAAATGTATTATTCATTTAAAACTAGCAAGCCCCCGCATGAAATAATAGTTTGTTTGATTCAGCAAGTAATGGTGATAAATTTGAGATCTTACATTATATTTAAACAATAATTATGCACAAAATATACTTATGTTTCAACTTACCCTCCATTCATGTTCCCTCGAAGAAAAAGGCGGTAAGAACCACAGGAGAACCGTTTGGGAGGTGAACGTGTCCTGACGTCAGACGCACAAGAAATTTAAATGACTCGCCTTAACCTAAATATGAATTTGGGCACACTTTGTATATTTTTAGGTTGATACAATGTAAAAAGAAAAATGTAGAATGCCACAGCTAAAGCAGAAATGGAGACCCTTTTTGACTCAAAAATTTTAAGCGGCGTCAACTTTCTGCACATGCACTTTTTAGAGTGCAGCGCAAAGTCAGAATATCATGTTTTTGTTTGTTTATTTTTTCACATTTTTCACAAACATCATGGCCAAATCATTGTCTGTAATTCCCTGTATGTCACACTCAGTCACAGTTTTACAAATCAAGCAACTTGGTCACAATAAAAAGCATTTCATGCTGAGTATATTATTATCATCACACATCCACAGAATTTTCACAATTTATTTGCAGTTTGTTTTCTTTAAATTATTGATTGATTACCCCAACCCCAATTGCACTGCAAATGCTGATGGCAGTTGTAAAAAAATATAAACATTAAAAAAAAAGAGTACAATACCACGCAGTCTCCATAAAAATCCATGTACAGTAAAAGAAAAAAACAGAAAAAGGCAATTTACATTCAAAGTTTAAGTTCACAAGACTTGCAAGTCACTTTAGAAAATTCGATGTGACCCATGTCTTTAATGTTAAATGGCACTGGGGGAAACATGCCTAATGAAGCTGTGCGCTTCTTTCTGTGCACATCTGACAACACTGCATGCAACACCATTGCTGCTTCCACAGCAGGAGCAGGAGACGATGCCAGGCTCCTCTCCTGAGAAACAATTAGCTATGAACTTCAGAGGCGAACAATGATTAGCATGTGCTTGAGCGGATAGCGGGGAACTCGAGTCCCCTCACAGCCCATACATACTATTGAGCCCTTACATAATCAGACACTGAATTACATAACATTTTGCGCTTTCATACCCAACCCCACTTTTGCCCAGCATCATTCCATTTAAACACACACACACAAACACACACACACACATACACACACACACACACTCGCACACACGATCTCTCTTGCTTCACTCTCTTTTTGATTCGATTTTTTTCCCCCTTCAATGCAGTAACCTCGTTTGGATCGCTGAGCTAATTAAAGAGCCCACAAACCAGAGTAAGAGTCTGCCATATGCTGTGGCTAACAGTAACTCCAGAATGCCACAACCTGGAGCATCTGACTTACTGTATCTGTTAGAGCAGAACTAAAACAAATTAGATCCTTCTGCTCCCCTTATCTAAACTATAAAATCCCTTGGATCTCCTTTATCTAACAGGAATTTAATGTGAGGCTTATTGTGTTTTTATAAAACACAGAGATGACTCCACCACATCATTCATTCATCATTTTCATTATAAAAAGAATTTTAAAAAATCTAAGAGTAAATCTAAAAGATAAATTAAAATTAATACACTAAAATTGAGTGCAAAACCAATAAAAACAAGGAGGACGTAAAAAAAAAAAAGTCCAAATAGAACACAATATTAGGGAGTGATTTGACAGAAGAGACTTTCACTGGCAGCCTCGATTTCTCAGGCCAAATAGCCCACGGGGGCCCTGACAGCAAAAGCAGCAGTCACCTTTAATCTCTATTCACGAGGAAAGAGAAAAAAGAGTTTCAGCTGAGACTCACAGGAACCTTGAGGGAGCAAAGGTGTTAGTGAAAGCATGGGGATAAGTTATGTTTAGCCTTAAAGTAAGGTCAAATATTGAGATTCCTTTCGAAATGAACAGATAGCAGCCCAATAAAATGAGACAGATATGGTCCAATTGCATTTCTTGATAGAATAAAAATTTTCAAGGTGGAATATTTAAACATTTTTTGCATGAAAATATGTATAAATCTATTAAAAAACCTTTGAACATATTTTTGAGCATATAAATAAAATATTCTTTCTTCATAGCTCATACTATCTCACCTAAAAATTCAAGAATCTACGAGCAGGTGAATATTTTTCATTTCTCTATTTTGTGTCTCTGGCAGTGCTGAGCTACTCAGTGTTAGGGTTGTGTGCAGTCTAAGCTTCAAGCTTTCACATCTCTTTGTGTCATATGGCTACCAGAGCAGGACAGGCTCCCAGATTAGTAGTAGTGTCACAAATCCCGCTTGCAGCTACATGCTTTAAACTTAGATTTTGAACAGGCTCAGACTGTCAGTGGATGAATTTTAAAACCTTCTTCTAGTGTATATGAACACATTTCATTCTGTGCAATAAAAGTCAAGCATCCAACAACTGAATTTCACCAGGAATGTGTAAATGCCAATGGTAGTGTGTGTGCATGTGTGTGTGTGTGCCTGCGTGTGTGTGTGTGTGTGTGTGTGTGTGTGTGTGTGTGTGTGTGTGTGTGTGTGTGTGTGTGTGTGTGTGTTGTAATTTTCTAATCAACATTTTGTATCCTGGGAACAAATTATTTCTTGTAGGTTAAAGTTCTCCTCAGCTCTTGGAGTTTTGTCTTAGCATTATTTTAACAAAAGGTGATATTGTTGTGCTTACAGCTTGTTTCAATTACCACAAGTATGTAAACAGTACATATGTATGTAAAAGTTATCATCATAAAACATAATTTATGATTTTTAAAAACGGCACCTTTTGTGGTGTAGTGGTTTGCCTCATACACGTAATATCATGGGTTGACTATGATGTTTACAGATGACACTGTGATTTGTAGTGAGAGTAAGGAGCATGAGTATACCTGGTGTCAATCATACAAAGCAACAGACTGTGCACAAGAGAGTGCAGGCAGGGTGGAGGGGTCAGAGATGAGTGTCAGGGGTAACTTGTGAGTGAAGGATAGCAGCAAGAGTGAAAGGGAAGTTTCAGAAGATGGTAGTGTGACCTGCTATGAAGTATGGTTTGGAGACAGTGGCACTGACAAAAAGACAGGAGGAGGAGTTGAAGATTTTCATTGGGAGTGACCAGGAGGGACTGGATTAGGAATGAGTACATCAGAGGAACAGCTCGGGTTGAGCAGTTTGGAGTTAGAGAGGTGAGGCTGAAGAGGAACAGTGGATATAGTGGACAAAGCATACTGAAGATGGAGCTGCCATCATCCAAAGAGGACATGCATAGGGTTGGTGTGACAGAGAGGATGTAAGGCACATGATCCCCTGTAGTGACCCATAAAAGGAGCAGCTGAGAGAAGTAGAAGAGCACAAAAAAGATTTGTTAAAAACTAGTGATTCTATTTTAAACATGAAAGTAGCCACTATGATATCACTCAGTGGTTTGGGACTTTGCATTTGGAAGCTTCTTAGGTTCCTGACTGCTGCCATGATAGTTTTTATAACCAGAAGTTTCCAACAACCTCCAGGAATCAAAAAAATAAATAAAAAAATGGACACTGACTGGTTCTAAATGTGAATCAATATCTATAGACTCTCCTATTAAAATGCCCAAATTAACAGCAGAAATGAACATCTTTACAGCCCAAAAGAAAGTGGAAGATAATAAATTTGCTACATCCATCTTTTATGTACCCTCTGAGGGTCTCTGGAGCTTGAAAAAAGGGCAACTGGACTTCTGTTTTTGTTTCTTGAAGAGAAACTCGAAAAAGAAAAAGTCATTGACCGCCCTACTTACTACCGTCTTTACCCTGGAGAAACTACTCAATGCATTTATGGACTTCTGAAGGTCCACAAAGAAGCAGTCCCACTCAGACCCATTATCAGCAATATAAACTTGGTCGACATTTCCAAACACCTCGCCACCATCTTATCTCTGCTCATAGGCAACACACCCCGTCACCCTGAAAACGCCACAGATTTTACAAACAAGGTCCGTAATCTTGTACTGAATCCCAATGAAACCATGGTGTCCTTTGATGTGGGTTCACGCTTCACTTGCATACCCACAACTGAGGCAGTGGAGACTGTCAGAAAAGGACTACAGGAAGAAGACTCCTTACAAAACAGAACCACCTTTACTCTTTGACTCCCACCACCCCCTGGAACACAAACTTGGGGTGATCAGGACCCTGCAACACAGGGCAGAAAGTGTTCCTTCCAAGGCAGAAGGAAAACAAAAGGAACACACACATGTAAAGAAAGTCCTTAAAACATCAAATCAGTCAAGAGGCAAAGGAAAGAAGGTCAAACACAAACTAGGAAGAATAAGAATGATAAGCAGAACAACACTGTCATCCCTTATGTGGTAGGCTTGTGAGAGAAACTCAGAAGAATTTTCTCCAAGCATGAAATCCCAGTATACTTCAAATCAGGGCACACTCTAAAGCAGAAATTGGCCCATCCCAAAGATTAAACTCCCAAACACAAGCTTAGCAACATAGTGCATGCTGTCTAGTGCAGTGAAGAGTGCTTGGACCTCTACATTGGAGAAACCAAACAGCCTCTTCACAAATAAGTGGCACAACATAGAAGAGCCACCTCGACAGGACAAGACTCAGCCATTCATCTGCATCTGAAGGAGAAGGGGCACTCTTTGAGGATGCCAGTGTTCACATTTTGGACCAGGAAAACAGATGGTTTGAAAGAGGAGTAAAAGAAGCCATCTACAGGGGTTGGACAATGAAACTGAAACACCTGTCATTTTAGTGTGGGAGGTTTCATGGTTAAATTGGACCAGCCTGGTGGCCAATCTTCATTAATTGCACATTGCACCAGAAAGAGCAGAGTGTGAAGGTTCAATTAGCAGGGTAAGAGCACAGTTTTGCTCAAATATTGCAATGCACACAACATTATGGATGACATACCAGAGTTCAAAAGAGGACAAATTGTTGGTGCACGTCTTGCTGGCGCATCTGTGACCAAGACAGCAAGTCTTTGTGATGTATCAAGAGCCACAGTATCCAGGGTAATGTCAGCATACCACCAAGAAGGACGAACCACATCCAACAGGATTAACTGTGGACGCAAGAGGAAGCTGTCTGAAAGGGATGTTCGGGTGCTAACCCGGATTGTATCCAAAAAACATAAAACCACGGCTGCCCAAATCACGGTAGAATTAAATGTGCACCTCAACTCTCCTGTTTCTACCAACACTGTCCATTGGGATGCATGCCCAGAGTGAAGCATGGGGGTGGATCAGTGATGGTTTGGGCTGCCATATCATGGCATTCCCTTGGCCCAATACTTGTGCTAGATGACTCACGCCTCCTTTCACACCTTGGCGCATGTGATTATGCACATGAAGAATAGTGGGTCACAACCACCTCCAGGGGAATACGCCCACTGGGGTTTAAATACCGGGGCCTCTCCACCATTTGGTGAGAACTGATGAAGCCTTTCGGGTAAGGGGTGAAACGTCTTCAAGAAACAAAAAGAAGTCCAGTCGCCCGTTTTCAAGCTCCAGAGACTACTATGACCTGGATGACTGAGAACCTACACAGTAGTGTTGTAGTACTCGAAACTGGTCTTGGTCTCAAGACCAGTCTGGTGACCACTTTTTGACGGTCTCGGTCTTGTCATGGACTTTGTACTCAGTCTTGGACATGGGCATGGACTCGGACATTGAGGACTCGGGATTTTATTTCAAGACCAGTCAAGACTGCAACTGTGGAAATATCACTAAATTGCCAGAATATTGGCCAATTTATTTGTTAACATCCTTGCTTAAATGCAAAACGTACTGATTTTAATCCAAAAAAGATTGCATTTAGCGGTTAGCATTAGCTTACTAATTAAAATTAGTGCCCGACTGAAAAACATTTTTGGTTAGAACCTTATAGTTAGCATGGCCACCAATGACAGCAGATATGTAAGTTGTTTCTCCACCAATAGTACATTGAGCAGCGCGGACACGAATAGTGATTGACAGTGCTAAAATCCTCCTCCTGGCTCTGATTGGCTGTTTTTGACCGGGAGTGGTTCAGGGAGGAGGTGGAGGAGCTCGATTTTTTTCACAGATTATCTGTCTCATACTGTCGGACATGATGACAGTTTTAACAAATATGTAAAAAACAGATTTAAAAAAAAAATAAAGTTACATACTGCAGCTTTAATCTGTATAAGAGAAACTTGTGGCTTTAGTTCTTACTGTTGATGATTGTTTGCCATTTTTTCAGTTTTACACATTTAGCTGTTTGAATTGAAATAGCGCCTATTTTTACAAAGATTGTTGTTGGTTTAAAAACAACATAACTTTATGTACTGTTTATGAAAGGCAGAGAAAAGTAAAGACTATTGTGATGAACTATGAATAATTGCTTTACCTTCTGTGATAAATGATGGAAGTCACCCAGGAGTATCAAGCAAAAATGGTTACATCTATTTCAGCTCTGAGTGTTTAATATCTAGGTGTTTTTATGGGAATGTGGATCTTTCAGATCAATTTGAGAAGTGATTTTGATCATGTTTCACATTTTATTGTGTCAGCGTGCAGCACTGGTCTTGGTCTTGACTCGGTCTCACCCTCCCTCGGTCTTGGTCTCAACTCAGTCACGGACCCTAAAAATCTTGGTCTTGTCCTGGTCTCGATACACTCTGGTCTTGGTCTTGTCTCTGGTTAGGTGGTCTTGACTACAACACTGCTACACAGACATATCAACTTGTTTGCTCTCACGTTTAAATTCTGATGGTTAGAACAGCCCCCCAAAATAATAATCATAGAGAATTAATGCCTCATATACTGGTGCACATTTAATTACATTTAACAGCCTATTTGTCAAGCTCTTCAAATATATGGAGTTATGTATTTCTGGTGGTTCAGCTGCACAGTCATCCTTTGATATATTGTGGGAAGTAGTTTTATTAAAAATAAAAAAAATTCAAAAATTAAAACCACCAGTGCACTAAAAATCAAAGGCAAAGAACAAAAATAAGACAAAAGTTGGACAAAAATTTCAAACACTTCATTACTTTTTAAAAACATATTGGCGTAGAAGAAAGAATTCAAAATTGTCTGAAGGCACTCAGGAACAGAAAGTTGTTAAGATCAAACAGCAAGTAAGATTTTATTTCTCTGACTTCTAAAAGAAAAATTTCTGGCATGATGTTAACTTCCAGCAGAGCAAGTGTCCAGTTTTTTCACTGTAAGGATTTAAACTGCATAACAGTGCAACATACACTACAGTAATTAACTACCCCCAGCTGTTAATTTTATATGACCTCCAGACCTCCCCACAACCTATTTAACACCCTGTCGGCACCGAGCACCACCCGGTCACTGCTCAGCTGGAGAGCCATTGTAGAGTAGAGACTCAGGGGAAAGTAAATAGAGAAAAAATTGAAGGGCAAATAAAGAGACGTGGAGGGTTTTCTCTCACATGTACAGCTCATGTAATAAGGGTCATAGTGCCCTGGGCTACCCAACTGTACAGGCAGGAAAAATAATTTAATTCATGAAGGAGGGAGAGGGGAGTGGTAGCTTTTCCATATCAAAGAGGGTTGGGAGCATTTTGTTTGAGAGGCACATTTTCAAATTCTACAAATTCATTATTCTCTTTTTGATTAAAATTCCAAGCGTCTGCCCTGCCTCTCTGCTTGATTGAAGTGTCAAGGGAGTTTCCAGACAAAGGTACTGGATTCGGCTCCTTGAGGCAATTGCTGACTTCGAGTGTTAAGAGCAGCGGGAATCTGGAGGATGAACTCTGCAAAAAAAATGTTCAGACAGCAAATCCCAAATGCATAGAGGGCTTCATGCTCCTTGTACAACTGAGAAACACAGCGGTGCCAGACAGAAGGCTTATGTTTCATGTTTGATCCTTTCTGTGTCACAGTAACAGCCTCGTAGGCTGCGACGGCCTTAGCGTGGCAGCGCTCACTCCGCCACAGGATTTCAACTCCACCAGAGCAAACGTCGATCAGATCAGACACATTAAGAAGCTAATTGTCCCCCTTGGGCTGGGCTGTTCATTATCTGAGCCAGTGCACAAAATTCAGTGGAGCAGGAGCAGAAATAGAGGCCGTGGCAGACTAACACATACTAGCATGGTCAGTAGCTTCGTGAACCACAAATGGGCATCACCGCGGACACCCTGCTGGTGGTGTCGATCATCCAAAACGTGCATAGTTTCCTTCTGTAAATAGGAAATCCCTCTGTGAAATTGCCAGTTATAGAGTTGCAATTACAGACTACAGTCGCCCCCCACCCCCTACCCCTCCTTTCATAAGCACATAACCTGCTAGCGACAATATTCTAATTCATTTTTGCCTGTCTCTTGAATAATAGATTGCAAAGGCTTAGACCAGATAAAAAGCTTTTTCACCCCGAGGAAAGCTGGTGTTTGCCATTCGAGGTGCATTGTTAATGTTACACTGTGCACGTTATCCAGCAACTCTAATTCTTTGAAAAAGAGTGAGACCTTCTTTGAAAGGGGGGGAAAAAACACCTTTTCTTTTTCTTTTTCTTTTGCTCCTGTGGTGGAAGCAGGAGGCACGTTGGAGCCGGTCCAAGCAGAGATGTATTGGCAGGTGAACATTTAATACCATTCACTCCTCCCCAGCGAACACACAACAACAGACCCTGCCCCCTTTGAGCTCTAACAAATAACTCTCCTCTTCACAGCCAACGTGTGTCTTTATTTCCACACACAATTGAGTCATGATGGGATTATCCATTGTGTGTACAGCTGCAGTCACAGGATTACGGATGACTAGGGATGATGGCAGAGAGACCACAGTTCTAACCAAGTGCACACCAGGCACTGGCTTCACAACTGCCAGCTTGGAAATAATGGTGAAAGACCTGAGATCACACCACGATGCTGTTATCATCAAGAGATGATTTCTTTTTTTTAAAAAAAGAAAAGATATGGTATGTGGTCTGATGATAGGGTGAAACCCATTTCTCAGTATGGTTTTATGTTAGGTGTATTCCTGAATGTCTGGATTGCATGTGCTTCTGAGTTTTGGAGCTTGCGTGCACAACCTGCTGGCTCTCTTCTCTCTGTTGTTCATACCTGTGTGACAACAATCACGTGTGACTGTGGGCGTGTGTGTGTGTGTGTCTGTGCCTGTATAAGCGCCCAGAGGAGGCGAGTGGTGACTGTCAAAAGTGACACGTGATGACTGGGTTTGCAAGACACACCATTATCACAACTCTCACACCTAAGGCAAGAATGCGTATGTGCAAGTGAGCCGTGATGACAGGGTGCACCCCATGTTCACGTGCACCTTGTAAGACAGAGCTGCGCATCTCTGCCAGCAGATGGGCCCCACAGCGGTGGAGCAGCGCAGCCGGCGTCACGGGAACACTGTTATTACACCTCTACGCAATGTGGTAATTTACTGTAATTCTAGTCAGTGTCACAACAGCACTGATGTGCATTTCAAACGCTGTCATGTTTTTCAGAGGCGGCAAGAAAGCAGATATGTGGGTGATGAGACACAGTGTTTTTTTGGCTGATATGCACTCATGACAAAACCAGACCCCTGCGAACTTGAGTCATGCTGAGCGGCAGAGATGTCAAATGCGGTCAGTGATCAGCGGGGACAGTGTCCAGACGTCCCATGCCAGCACAAAACTGCTTTTGGTGTGCGTCTGCATCCTCTCTGGAGAGTGAACGGGGGGGCACCACGGGACACACGGTGACTCACACTGTGGACTGGAAGGGGACTGAGGGAGGGAGAGAGAAGGATTGAGAGTCACTCATCATCACACACTACATCATTTCCCTCCCTCATTACAGCCAGTGCCACCCACACTACTAAGAGCATGCTCGCACACTCCCATATGGTAGAATATGAAAGAAGTAGCCTCTACATCAGTGTGTCAGAGGAGCTTATCCATAATGGGCAAAGCAGGCGGTAGCAGTGAAGCACTTATCCAGAGCAGCCAACCTGTGTAATACTGTACTCACAGTGAGAGCAGACATTCAGAGAAAGTGGTTAAAAGCTTGTGCCAATTAGTATGTTTCAGCATCTACATCCTGATGTAGGCTTTCTTTCAGTGACAGGTCACAGCACGCACTTTTCCGCTATCTGTATTTCACATATTTAACAGGAAATGCCTGTTTTCATCTAGCTTTTATTGGGTTAGTCAGTTTTTGCCTGTGTGTGAAGTGTTATGAGTAGTCTACTGATTCCAAAAATTGTAATAATAAGCTTAGGGTGCAGACTGAATATAAACACAGTTCCCAAAAATCTAACCTGCCTCCAGTATAGTGGCAATGTGATGCAGCTTATGCTCCACACAGATAAAAAAGAAAAAAAAGAAAAAAAAAGCTTGGCATGCAATTACTAAATTAGTCGAGAAATTAATTTCAACCCAGTGAACTGACACAGAAACGCACTGAACTGCTAATCTGGGAGCAGGAGGGCTAGAAATCTTCTGGAATTTAAAGTTTAATGGATTAATGATGTCAAGGCTCTCAAGTGGATAGGACCGTAGCACAAAGTAACTCTGGAGGAATTAAAGTGCTTATGGCTCTCTGTATGGGAGTCTGCTAGCATTGTAGTCACTTTAGTATGGAGTAACCCACTTCTGCTGATGGCTGTGCAGCATAAACTGCCCATCACAGCTATTGTAGTCTTTTATTAATCTTGAATTCCCCGGCATTTTCTTCCACACAGGGCTTCTGAATGGCCTTATGAGTCAATAAAGAAAGCTTTTTCAGTGTATGACATGGCCTATTGTTTTCAAAAAGCCTACAAAGGACACAGCATTATGCAAGGCCATCTATAACACCAGCAAAATCTCAGTTATCAGGTATAATCTCAGGTATTGATTAGTCATAGGCAAGCAGTTAAAATGCAAATTCAATTAAAAGCTGTTTTTCTTGACAATAAAAAGCATGAATGCTTCCATAAGAGACTAATGGCATCTATGTTAACAAGACTTCTTCCCCATCTCCATGATGGTCAACATTTTACTGTGCCATTTGGTGTGGATGTTCAGAGGTATATATGATATACAACAGAATTGGAGCTGGAGCCTATCCCAGCTGTCACAGGGCAAGAGGCAGGGTGCACCCTGCACAGGTCACCAGCCTGTTGCAGGGCTAACACAGAGAGACAGACAACCACTCACACCTATGGGCAATGCAGAATCACCAATTAACCTAACCCAGTAACTGCATGTCTTTGGACTGTGGGAGGAAACTCAAGTACCCGGAGAAAACCCACACAAACACGGGGAGAACATGCAACTCCACACAGAAAGGCCCGGGCCAAGGTGGATTCAAACCCAGACTTTCTAGTTGTGAGACAACAGTGCTAACTAATACACCACAAAACAGAAGGGAGTACATGCAGAACTGAGCATAGGTTAACAATGAACAATGCAAACAGAACTGGTAAATGTGAAACTAAATAATATACCATAGGACATCCTAAGACTGCTTGAATTTGCATATATTGCTATCCACTACATGGAATGCAAAGATACAATTAGCTCCCATTAAACACAAGTTAACAGGTTTTGCAACAAACTAATAAACATAAAAGGGCCTGGCAAGTAAATAAACCTATTAATACTCACAGCAGCTTCATAAACGCACAGAAGGAAATGTTCAGCGCATGATTAGCATCTCAGTCACTCAATAGTCAGTCATGTGACTGTACTTAACTCCTTCATTGCTAAGCTTTCCAACACTGAAATGTTGCCTGCTGTCTGTTTCCATACCAATTAGAGAGCTTATACATGTGTGCATTGAACCCATTCAGTTCATGGATGCATCTTGCTAACCAAGTTAGTGTAATATTGCACCGTCTTATCCAAATGACGATAAAAATTACAATAGGGCCTTCGCATATTTCATGCTCGGGCCCTAAAAAGGACATGTTGGCCACCAAAATGCTATTATTTAAGATTAAATGCTGAGTATAGGCACTGGTGACATCATGGTGACTACATCCATCTTTATGGTAGTTATCAGTTTTTGGTTTTTGGTCAGTGTTTACCAGCTAAACCATAACCATATCGTGCTATAGCATATCAGTCTTGTCAGAATGATTATACACTAAATATCATTATCTTTCCACAATGCAGTTGTAGTTAAAGTACAGTATAAGCTTAGGTTTTCAAGTGTTAGAAAAATAAAATTCTCTATACCAAATTTCATGGAAATGGATCAAAATTTTGCTGAGACATTTGCCAATCTTGCTTTATTTTTAGGGAAAAAAGTCAGGGGATCAGCAAACTCAGTAAGCTACCCACAAATTTATATGCATAATTTTACAACAACATTAGACCAGAATTACTTTGTAATTTTATAATAAAAGAATATATGGCTATATTTGCCCATTAAAAGAAAAAGGGAAAAAAACACAGGAACATATTCTCTTCTACCACCTGCTTGTAGCCTCGAAGCAAAAAAGCTATCCTTCATTAAAAGTGGAAATGTCCTGGACTGACGACATCCTCCTGCATAACCCAAAACTAAAGAGGGAGAGAGAGGTTTAATTAGGATGGTTTCAGAGAGCACTGTGGGGATCTGTTCACGCCACATACATATCAATTAAGGTCAGGTTGCTGCTCTGGAATGCAATTTTCCCTTACTTGTCACCAGTATGACAAAAAGGTTTCACTTTGAATATTTTTGTGATCCTGGAATGTTTTCTGGTATATTAGTATTAGCTCTCATTTAAAGAAAAAAAGGAGCCAAAATTATGATGGTGCCATCACAGGAAAGATTTGGAGATGTTCCACTGATGGGATATGGGAGATTGCCAGAGTGGGTATGGAGCGTCAGTATTTGAAGGTGACTTCCTGGGCAAGTATACAGTTGCAATTAAATGAAGCTCGATAGATATGAAAACATATGAGGATGGCACCAGTTTTTATCTAAGTTAATGCATCAATCATGGAGTTTTCATTATCTCATTAAAGCTGCAGTAACTGATTTTTTTGTATTACTAAGTCAATATGAGGGGTAATGCTTGTAATAAGCTTATGGAGAACTCAAGAAAGCCCAGGAGGGCATTTAGTCAGCTAAGGCCTCAAACACACAGGCCTAGAGAATGGTTGGCAACCATCTGTCAACCACTGATCATGTGGGGAAAAGTGTGTATTCTGCAACTGGTTGATGAGTGGTTCTGGAGGTTGCTGGCAGCCACTAGTGTGATCGCAAAGAGGTATGTTGTGCTACACTGAAAACCTCCTACTGATTGCTTTGGTCAGTAGCAGATTGCTGTAGTGGCCCGTAGTTTGTATGGAAGACACCAACTTGTCTTCAAACACTTGCAAACTACTCACTTAAATGTGCTGTTGAAGCAGGAAAGGCACAGCTTTTACTTTGAAGGCAAACATTCTCCATTTCCAGTTTGTAACAAGTCAGGGTCTGTCATGCAAATTACAGGTAACAACAGCAATCTGCTAGCGACCAAAGCAATGACAAAGTCATTCAATGACAAATTTCACCCAACAACTGCCAGAAACTTCCAGCAACCACTTGCCGGTTGGTGAATATGGATTTTTCTCTAGGGACTGGAGGTTGCCAGGTAGATGACGATCAGTCTCTAAGTTTGGTCTAACAGAGGTGCAAAGGGTGTCATGAGAGACAGGACCTGGATGGATAAGAATTACAACAAGATGTCTATAACAGACAGTCTAGAAACTGTACAGGCTCACAGTTCTGTACACCTGTAACCTAACCAGTGAATGGAAGCTGAAAGTAAATGGCTGAAAACAAACTGAAAAAAAAACAAACAAACTGAAACACAGAGCTAGCTTATGAATTACACCTTCAACTGTGGACAGAATTTTTTTTTAATGAGAATAAAGATCTAAATTGTTTTACATTATTCATTCTCATTTGCACATGCACCACGTGAGACAACAACACTCAAACACAAAATAACAGATAAAAAACTTGGAAACAAACACAGCATCTTCCAATTAAATGTTAACTCAGGTGTCAAAGTATCAGTATTTCAGTTTGTGCGCAACGTTGTAAACTGCATAAAAACTGTCTCATTCAGTTATTAAAACAAGGGCGTCCTTCTCCTCCCAAAGCGTTATTTTTTCTTGCATGTTTAAACACTGTGTAACAAGTCCAAAGTTGATGCTAACGCAGGATGATTAGAAAGTGAAATCTCATTAAGAGCAACACCACTCTCCTCGTTATATCACCAAATGCATCTCCGCTCCTGGATTAGTTTGAAGAAAATAACCACACTGTGTGTGAATAAAATGTGAGCAAAAAAAAAAAAAAAGGGACAAAAGCAACCTTGCTCTAGGGAGTGGATATACAGTCAGCCGGGCCCTTCTAATTCCTGTTTTGTGTTTTTCTCACCTGGCAAGTGTCTCCCCAGGGTAGGTGACAGAGGTCATGAGCAGAGGATAGTGGGTCTGATGCGAAAGTAGAAGCCCTGGGGGCAAACTATGACAGCCAACACCATCACTATCATCATAATCATCACATTTCCATTTGCAGGACTCCTGCTGTGTGCAGCCATGGCGACAATCAAAGGGAAATTGGAGCTGCTCACTCTCAAGGTTTGTGCAATGTCAGGGTCACTGCGGTGGCCTTCCCACTGCACAGCTACACAACCAAGCAAGCAAAACAACTTCTTAATAATGACTCCATAAGACTGTGTCTTGGACATATCATTGAATCAAACATGGTGTTTCACTCCTACAACTTACAGATGAGTTTGTCCACCGTGTGGGAGCAAATTTTTATAAATGGTGTCTTGAGTTGAACATAGCAATTAAAGACAGTGAACCTTCACCAAGTGAACTCAACAGCACAAAGATTCTCTTTGCTGGTACAGCCTTCCTGCTTTAATGCACAGTATATATGCAGTTTTGTTTTAATTTTTCCCTAGGTTCATTCCATAATGTTCTGTTGTTTGTTATGCTATGAATAATCTCAAAGGCAGTGACACAAGAGAGTCAAATTGATTTAAACAGTAATTAGCACATTACAGAGACACACGGGGCCATGCATTCATTGCCTATATTACTGGTGCATCTGGATGTTTGTTTAGCATCAACGGAGGCTCAAAAATGATCCAATGATTCCTCAAATGATGCAGTTTGGACAGCTTACAAAAATCTGACCGAAGGAAATGGCATTCGCTGTTGAGCTGTTATGTAACGGCCCGCATGGTGCTTCCGTTCCTGGAATTGTTCATGGACAAAACCGACGCGGTGTCCGTGCTTATGATGAATGAAGGAACCAAGCTGTGGTCCGCCAACTGAGCAGCACAGTAGAATACAAAAATAGATGACATGACAGGTCTCCAGAAGTGAAGCCAAAATATCACGGAAATGGCCGCTGCCTCCTTGTGCTGTTGATGTAATTTGTTAACTAGAGCATGGATGGATGGATAGAGCAGCACTTGGAGAGCGCAGTCCTCTGCCAACTGTCCTATCTTGCAGTTTTAAAGAAAGGGATCCTTTCCGCCAAGAACATGAACTTCCAATTTGCAGTGTTTGCATGCTCTTGCAGCATCAACAACCTCAGTCGGCCTGACAACCAGTCTGTGCAGGAGTGGCATAATAATGTGGAAGAACTGCTAGTTTCCATACATGTGTGAATTATTGTTGTATTGTCTTTTTTTTAAGAAAAAATATAATAACTAATAATAATAAGTGGTTCTACAGTAAACTGTAAGCAATATTCTGATACTCTTAGGTTACTGCTTTCAATAGGTGACAATGTAAAAAAGAAAAAAGTAATATGTAGCGAGCAGATAGCCGACTACATAGCATGTACAGGAGTTCTCTAAGTTAAGCACTGAGGAATTTCTAAAAAAAAAAGTATTTTAAAGCTATTTTTGAAGCACAGAGTGTAAAGCTTGGTTGGAAACAGATACAATGGTTGCAAAACCAACCGTGTACAGCATTTTGGTACCTTTGATTAAATAAATACATCTGTGCTGCCGCCTGGCATTCCTTCCAGCTGATGCTGTCAAGATGCATCAGGAAGTAGGGAATATTATCACCACATTACCACTTAACGTGCACCCTCTTTCCATTCTTGTCACTTTCATGTGTTCATGCGTGTAGATGTCGATGAACTTGTGGCATGTATCTGCAGCAGCTAAACAAACGGAGTAAGCACGAACTGAGTGACTTTTATTCGAAGTGGTGGTTAATTTTAAATGCAACATTTCAAACTCAACAAATGTCTCTGAGCACGTAAGAAGTTTTTAATGTGGCATCTTAGCTGCATTTCTCAGAAGGTACACTAAGGACATTTTCGTGTGTAATAACGTCACTCTCAAACTTGAAAAAAAAAAAAGAGAGGATAGATGACAGATGCCAAACTTCAAGATAGTTCGAGCTGGCTAAAATAATAAAAACACAAACATGTTACAGGAAGACATGGGCTCAGCGTTTGTGCCTTAGCCTGACATGCACCTTCCCAGAAATGTAACTACACATCACAGCAATGCAGATTTCTCCAACTGTCTGTTTGGTGGTAAACACAGTATATTGATTACCACAACAATAGTACCTGTGTGGAACACAACCTAAGTGTATTAACTTGCCTAGCATGCTGATGAAATGGCTGGTATTCTGCTAATATAGATGCATGCTGTTTTGTTTTTTGTTCATAGCTCTGACAGTCCATACATGGACTCAGATCATGTTCTGAAGTGCTCCCTTCATCCTGCATTGTTCTCCTTCCTGGTCTTCATGATTTATTAGCTCCACATCCAGCGTGAGCACCCTGATGGCAGAGGAATGCAGCTATACCATGGAGAGTCAGCGCAGTGCTATAAATTGGACTTTAAAACCCAAAACAACAGAACATAGACATGACAGTTCGAGAGATGCTTCCCAGTATCACTTCAGTTCGGTACAATAGAATGAAGCTTAAAGGTTTCAACGAACAATACTGCTAAAGGATAAAAATAAAAAAATTTCAAATAATTGGATGATATACAATAACAGTCACAAAAACATGAATTACACAGTAGACAGAATCATTTCTAACCCAGCCACAGGGTGTCCAAACAGGGGTCCATAACTGAACCTACTCCTAGTGCCAGTCCCCAGCTCAGCAAATGAGAGGGTTGTGTTAGGAAGGGCATCCGGGATAAAATCCTTGCCAAATCAAACTTGCAGATCCTCAGTAAGATTTCCATACCAGACTGGTCAGGGCCTGGGTTAACAATGGCCACCACCAGTGCCGCTGACCAGCAGGGTGCCTGTGGAAACTGTGCCACTGCTGGCCAAAGGCAGAGGGAGGGGGAGAGGGAAGGGAAGAAAAGGATGCGAGGGATAGGGTGAGATGGAGGCGGATTATCCACTGTGGTGAATGCAAGTTCACTTCAACATGTATGTTTGCCCTCTGTCATTGACAGTGAAAAATCATTTATTCAAGGTCATCCATATAAAAAAAATTCATACTGACTTCCTAAATAAAACAAAGATATGGCATTAAAGATATGGTTTTATCATACAGACGTTGGCTACAGTGAGAGCCACACACCATGTAAGCTCACCTTTGGCATCTGGGTTGTGACTCATTCATCAGCAGAGGAAAGGTTAGTCTGGATGTTTCTGTGAAAGTGCACGTCACGCATGATCATTCGTTACTCCAGGCTGAACTGTGTGCATCCTATCATGTATTTAGTCAACATGTCACATCTCATCTTCGCACGAGTGTGTCTCAGCTGTGTCTCACCCATGTGGGCTTTGCGTGAGAACACTGTTGATTCAGTATAGCATATCCACGTCTGCACTCTTGCCACATGAACACAGGATGGGAGCGTATCCATTATTGCCCCTCAGAAAATCTGGAGTTTCTGTGTCAGACTATCTCAAGGAGCACCTAATGCTTCTGTGTGTCACATCAGACGACAGCAAATCTCAGATGACAGAGAGAGAGACGCAGATAAAATAAGTCCATCAAACATTAAGCAGAAGCTCCTCTGGAGGAGGCTGTTATTCATATACATACATCTTCAACCAAAGACTTATCAAATGTGGCACGTCTGCTACAGCATTTTGAAGGGCTTCTCCCACCTTACACACCAGGCTTAATCACAAGCACGCGGTAATAGGACTTCTGTGATGGTGGGCTTACTGAGAGTAAGGCATGGCCCAATTGATTTCAAGTGGTTGCCAACGTTTTATCGGCCTCTTGCTAAGCACCCCGCTAAACGGCCACGTCACAATGCCATTATAGTCCGACCATGAAGAAGATGTAACTGCTCCTTAAATCACAACTATAAATGTGTTTATTATATCACAGCTGAAAAGAAGGCAAGCAAACGGTGGGTCATGTAATAAAATGAGACGTGCAACTGAAAGACAAAAAGGGGGAATGAGGATTCACGAGGACGGTGGAGAGAGGGGATGGGAGAATCTATGACAGAATTGTAAATCCGCGTTTAATGCCTCAGTCTCAAATGGTATCCACAGAACATCAAAGAACCCCCTCTACTCCCCTCTCAAAAAAAAAAAAAATCTAAGAAAGCAAAGCACACAGAGGATTACTCTCATCCAATCGCATACATTCACTCTGACGGGATCCTCCACTCTTCACTAACAGACCCCCCCCCCCAACACTGAGAGTGAGAAGCACGCACGGTGAAAGAAAAGAGGAGAGGAGGAAGTAGCAGAGGAGTGGGAGCAGTGGGGGAAAGAAAATAAAGCTAAAGGTGTGAGTGGGTCAATACTGAGATGTAACAAAAACGTGGAGGCGGGCAAATCAGGTAATGGAGAGATAGAGAGAGAAGGTCAGAGCGTTTGCCCTTTAAAAGGACAAGGGAGCACTTAGGGTCTCTGAGAACAGTCACTTAAACAAATCTTCACCCACACACGCCCACACACACTCAAGTGGCTGAAATTAGATGAGGTCTTAGATCATCCAAAACATTTACACTTTGCATTTATTTTCTGGCAATAAAATATAAAACAGTTTTAACTTCACACTGCATTTACCCCCCATGGCTGAGTCTGATCACACTGTGATCAATATCAACAAGTACAGTAAGTAGTCAGGTAGAGCTGATTAGATTCTGATAATACTTTATGCTGCATTTAGGGCTTGGATTAGGATACATTTCCAGCCCAGATATCCAGATACACTTGAATGTTAATGCAAAGGCCCCACTTTTTTCCCCCAGTGGAGTATTTAAGAATATCACATTAAGGGCTCAGAGAGTCATTAGAAAAAGAAGAGCTACAATCAAGCTACAAAGGCTGATCCTAATTTATAGCGGCTATAGCAAAAGTTCTAAAGACCCTTTGAGTGTAATTTAGTACATCCTGCCTGGTAAATGGCACTAAAATGCTTTCTCTTTTTCTTTTTTTTCCAACTGTGAATTTTAGATTCTTTCCCATTTTGTATAAACTTATATTTAGGTCGTGCGCAATGACAGATGGGTCCAAATTCACCCAGGACCAACAAGTGTCAACCTCCGGAGCTGAGAAATGGAGTCGCTGTTGAAGTGCTGAAAACTGCAGTTCCTCAAATGATCGCTTGAGTCTATCTCCAGAACCAAGTGAACCCAACTTTAAACTGTTTTGGTGGCTAATGTCTAATTTGACACAGCTTTACATGGGGTATCATCTCTTGAGCCCAGGAGAAGGGGCTCATTGACCTGCTCAAAATACTTCAGTGAAGCGTGTCCTTCAGCTGAAAAGGTCTGAGTTAAAATCGCAAGCCAATAATTTCTGTTTTCTCCTAATAGCATTTGCACACACTGTTTGGGTTTAGAGTGCATTTTAGAACACTTTCAATGAAATGTCTGATAAATAATGTGTTTTTGTGCTTTCATTCATTACACCACTGCTCCATTTTTGGTTTGTGAAACTCCATTATTTTATTTGTGTTTTAATTAGCAGTAATTAGCGGGTATTTATAACCAAGCGTGCTCATGTTGGCTGATAGCTCTCCACCCTCTCTTCCAAATGTGGTCACTTCTGACTCCATAAAACAAACATCGCAATGGCCAAAATGCTAAAACAAAAGGGACTTCACAAAGTGATGAGTGACATTATGGTGGCTACGTCCATCTTTTCTATACAGTCTATGAGAAAGACTAATTAAATACTCATCCTGGGGCTTCGTAAATCCAGCGTCACATCAAAAATGACTTGAGGAAATACGAGCACAACAGAAATAACAGTTCTCATGACCAAAGTGCTCCTTTGATTTATTAATATTTATAGTGTGTAAAGAAATTCTGCCTGGAAGAGGATTGAGCTGACACCTGTAGACCAAAATAAAAGCACAGACTGAGACTGAGAATATCCCATCCATGACAGACCTCGGCTAGTGCCTGGGAAAAGAGGATTGCAGCCCTGCATTTGCAGATAATCTTTGGGATGAGGCAGGGCAAAGAGAAAACTAGGAATTCTGTTAACAAAATGGAGGGGGGGGGTATAAGCATCATGCTTATCTCTGAAAGGCTCTTGCTACCCAACCAGGTCATATGAATAAAGAGGTTTTAACCTAATTTCTCACCGTCCACCATGGCTCTGACTGAGCCTGACCACCATAAGCAAAAAGACAGTGTGTGGAAAAGTAAATAATCCTGTATTTTTATTTCTTCATTGTGTTGTTGTTGTTGTTGTTGTTTTGTTTAACTTGAAAAACTAACTGGGGCCATAACAGTGTGCATCCGGTTCAGGGGTTTAATATCAAAAGATGTCTTCAAACACATTTTCACTCAGTGCTCCGTGTCGTCTAAAAAGCACTTGAAATGTGCAGGAGAAAACAGGGAGCGCATTTAGATGAGTATTTCTTATTGGAGCGTCTAACGAGCGCCTTTAATAACAGAACACAGACACGATAAAAGGGACGCCACTTTCACCGGCTTTAAAGAGGCACAAGCAAATGAGTTCGTATTGTGGAGAGCAGCAGCCTATTAGCCCTTGAACTAATTTACTTCTATACTGAGTGATGACTCATCACATGGATGGTGATGGTCCGTCAAAAAAAAAAAAAAATGACCCAGTGGAGGTTAACGCTAATGTCACGCTGCCCCCTGCTGGACAGAACGAAGAATCACTTACATAAGGAGGGGTTACTGCAGGTCAGCTTGATATTACTCGCAGACCTGGGTGACATTTTTGTTATTTCTATTAACACTGCTGTGCTGTGAAAAAAAAAGAAAAGAAAAAGAAGTTGTGCGAGCTGGTTCAGTGCAAAGTGTATGAACATATTTCTGTTAAAGTCAGTGCTGACAGTTTGCGGTTTTCTTACTTTGCCTGTTTGTATGATATATATTGTCTGCATGTGTCTCCCAGCTCCATTAGCATCATCTGCAATACATTATCCCTTTTTTAAAGGCTGTGAAGATTTGTGAAATTAATCACTAATGAGAAGAATCAGAGGAAAACAGCCATGAAAGTCGAGCCCCATAAATCAAACATTTTTGTGCCTTATTAGATAAGCAGTTTCACCCATTTTGCTAACCTCCATTAGTTGCCCTTGTTGTATGTAACACCACACTCCTCTTAATGCAACCAACCACAACCGGCTATTGTACTGTATACACAAACAGCATAAGCACAACATATTATGCCAACACAAACAGTGGTCATCAATCACAGCCTGCTACGCAGAACCTTTTGATACTCAAGAGTTATCTCTCTGGGGTAATTCTGTGTCACTCTGATTGCAAAGGTAACATTATTCTCCTCCAGCGCTCAAGGCACAGGGTCAATGGCAGATCATCACTCCTGAGGCCAGGAGATGGGGCTCATTGACCTGCTCTGAGTACTTCAGCGAAGTGGATGCTTTCAGCTCAGAAGGTCTGAGCTCAAATCCATTGCGGCAAATAATTTAAATTTCATCCCAAAAGCATTTGCAACATCACTTGGAATTTAATGTAAGCTCTATTCTACTCTAGAAGGAGTGCTCATAAATTTCATGAGTGTAAACGTAGTGCACGATTCCTGATCGGCAGCTCACAGATGACTCAACAATGCAGCAAAATGAAAGGGGAGAATTTAACATTTAAAAGCTAAAGAAAAACAAAAAGCGAAAGTAAAAACAGAACTTTATACTGGCTAGGTACTTCCTGTTCAACTGCTCATTAAGGAAAATCAGCCAATCACATGGCAGCAGCTCAGTGCATTTAGGCTTGTAGACATGGTCAAGGTGACTAAAGCTCAAACCAAGCATCAGAATGGAGGAGAAAGGTGATCTAAGTGACTTTGAATGTGGCATGGTTGTTGGTGCCAGACGGGCCTGTCTGAACTACTGAGATTTTCCCACACAACCATCTCTAGGGTTTACAGAGAACAGTCTGAAACAAATATCCAGTGAGCGGCAGTTCTTTGGATGAAAATACCTTGTTGATGTCAGAGGTCAGAAGAGAATGGCAAGACTGCCTTGAGCTGATAGGAAGGTGACGATATCTCGAATAACATGTTGTTAAAACCGAGGCAGAACCACACATCTGGGCGTAAAACACACTGAACCTTGAAACAGATGTGCCACAGCAGAACACCACAGGAGCCACACCTCTCAGCTAAGGACAGCAAATTGAGGTTACAGTTCACACAGACTCACCAAAACCGGACAACAGAAAATTGGAAAAATGTTACCTGGTCTGATGACTCAATTTCTGCCTCCACATTCAGGTGGTAGGTTGAGAATTTGGCATAAACATGATAGCATGGCTCAATCTTGCCTTGTATCAAAGATTCAGGCTGCTGCTGCTGGTGAGGGGGGATATTTTGTTGGCACACTTTGGGCCTGTTAGCACCAACTTGGGCATCTTTTAAATGCCACAGCCTACCTTGGTGTTGTTGTTGAACATGTCCATCCTTTTATGCCCACAGTGTGCCATCTTCTGATGGTAGCCTTCAGTAGAATAACACACCATGTCACAAAGCTCAAATCATCACAAACTGTCTTTCATGATGAGTTCACTGTACTCAATATCCTCCACAGCCACCAGAGCTCAACCCAATAGAGCACCATTGGGACATGGTGGAACAGGAGATTCACGTCATGAACACAATTGTGTGATGCCATCGTGTAAATATGGGCCAGAATCTGAGGAATGGTTGCCATGAAGAATTAAGATGGTTCTGAAGGAAAAATCAGGAACTGCTGTCTCTTTTACACACTAGAGCGAGAATTAAGCAGCTTCCCCCCAAAGTTGCACCAAAATGAGTGTTTCTGACTTCCTGGTAGATCCCGTTCTTGATCATATGATATCCAGCTGGGTGTTTTAAAGACTGGAATTACTTCAGAGAAGAACAAAAACTGTGACTCTGTGTTCACGTTTGTGCAGCATCTAGACAATAAAAAAAAATTAACTTGCCGTGTTAATGGTCACACTCCGTATTCACAACCAAAAGAGAAAAAGCTTTAATGGAAAGCTGGGAAGACATTTCCTTGATTTGAAGTATAACAAATACACATGACAAGAACTGAACAGTGGTCATGAAAATAAAATGAACATTGAGCAAATACATTGTCTCATGTTGAAGCTTAACGCTGCCTTTGGCTACAGAAGTAAACAGCCATCCTCTTTTAGAAGGAGTTGAGCAGTCAGTGAAGAGGAGTGCTGTTTTTGTCTCTTTTAAGTTAGACAGGACCTGAGAGCGTGACAAATGTCTTAGAGCTTTGTTCTGTTTTCCTGTTCATGATGTCTTCTATGGTAGAAATGGGCAATGGTTCACTTTTGTCTCTCTGAGGAGCGTGAAGAAAATCCACCACCGTGCAGCTGGACTTGGGACGCCTGCGTCGCCATGCCCGTTTCTCTGCTCGGGTCTTGGGTGGAGGAAGGCCATCACAGATTCGAGGGCAGGCTGTGGTGATCCCACAGAAAGAGGGGTCATCTGAATGAGAAGAGCACTCTGAGCTGCCCTCTGACGGCGAGTCTCTAAAGGTAGGTTGAAGCAAACTTTTTGTAAGGGGGATGGGGTTTGTGGTGACAGGCGCTCCGTTGCATAGGTCTCCATTACACAGTTCAGGAGCAGAATGCAAGGAGGGTTTCAGCGTCTCCACCTTCTCGATGAGTTTCAGCTTACGACGTCTCCTCTGTTTAAGAAAAGAATAAGGCAGAAGCATGAGATCCATGATAATCATGGTAACCTGCCACAGCCTGCTAGGTGGTCCAACACCAGGGTGTTGTGAGGTGATTCCTTTAAAGGGCACTCATTGTAACAGTTGGAAATTCAAAATTTTAAACCTTTTTTACTTTCGTGACTTTTCTTTCTCACAACTTTTCAGCATTACGTTGCAAATCAAGTTACCATGCATGATTCCTGTCCTGACAAAGGGTTATGCAGCCACCTGTAAAATCCCCGGGCTTCAGCCCTACCAGTCTATGATGCAACACAGACTCACAGATCCCAACAGCGGGATCTGTGAGTCTGTCTGTAACAGATGTTTAAGGAAAATGGGACATCTTATAAAATCAGTGTTCATGTTGGAGTTAATCTACAAGGAAATAAATCAGATGGCACTAGTAAGCTCTGGGTCTTTTCTGACTTTAAGGCTAGTTGATTAGATGAACTTTAAATTAGATTTCCATTTGTTGCTCCAGCAGATGCTGAAATTTGAGGAGGCTGAACGAACTTGCAGTTTGGTTTTTTTCTTTGTTTTTTGGCCACAGCAGCTTTTATTAATAGTGGAGAGTGACAGGAAATTGGGAGGAGAGATATGGGGGAGACACACGGGAAATATCAACAGGCTGGGACTTGACCCCCCCCCCGGCGCCCCAGCCACAGCTTTCTAAAGTGAAAAGTCTCCCCTCTTTCATTCTTTAGTCCCCTTGATGAAGCCAACAAAAGACAAACATTCAGTTTATGAGCTGCACATTCATCATCCTTCACACCTCAGTGAGTTGCGCAATACTCAACATTGCATCTCCCTGTAAGTTTAAAAGACCTGACAGTGTACAAACTCATACAGTTCAGAATTTCTAAAAGCTGTGATATACCGTATTACTGACAAAGCCTGCTGATTAATATTTCAAACTTCTTCTTTTTTTCTCACAATCCACTCTGCAACAGCGATTACACACCTTTCTGTTTACTGGACAAAGACTCTGTGTTCCCTCTGCATGCAGCATTTCTGGACCTGTTGTGCAAAAAAAACAATTAAAAAATTATTTCTAATCAACTGATTTTCAATTACTAATTAAATATCTGAGAAAAGAAAACAAAATCGAGCAGATTCTTCTTACAACTTTTGATTATCATGATTTGAGTAACTTGTTTATGTGGTGCAACTTTACCTTCGGTGGTGGCTAACTGGAATGACTCAGAGTGTATGAGCGGGTAGGATGCACTCCTCTTCAAGCCCAGTTCATCACAGCAGGAGAACTGCCTGCTAAGGATCCAGTACAGTAATGGTTAACAGAAAAGGCAGCATCTTTATTAAGACATTAGTCTGTCATTAAAGCTTCCAGCTGCCGTCTTCTTGATGAACAACTGTATCAAACTGTTCTAATGAGTAAAAGTCATTCACTGCACTGTAACCTCTCCTAACAGCCCAGTTGAAATGCTCTCCTATTTCCACTTGTGCTGTCAGGTGGCAAAAACTGCATTGGTGTTTGTACCTTTCAGGACAGAAGTAGGTGTAGCTCTTAGACGCTGGGGGTTCTGGTTCTGTGGCTGGAGGAACAGCGGTGATGCGACAGTGGTTGGCACACAGTAGAAGGCCGAGACACAGACACAAGACAAGAGACAGTAGCAGGTAATTCTGCCTGTCTGACACCTGGAACACAGGACATTGATTATAAGTAACGTCTGATATGTTAAAGATGAGGTCAGAAAGAACTGTGACCAAAAAACATAATACAATGTCAATCAGAAGATTTTATGCACTTAACACAAAGATCCAGTCCTGTACCCTTTGTGCAACCTTGTTTTTAAAGAACACTGTGACAGGCGTATTTATGAAGTCGGTTAAATATTAAAGCACATAACAGCATAACAGATTCTCCTCATGCAAAAGAACCCGATGGGCAAAAGTACCAGTGCATCCTAATGACTTCGTCCTATGAAAAGACTGAATTTACTCAATTTGGTATAAGGCAGACTGACGGCTTTGTGCCTGGAGTGTTGTATCTACCTCATTTTGCAGTTGGCTGACTCTGACAGACAGGTTGAGAACCAGCTGAGTCACATTCTCCAGTTGACCCTGCAGCAACTGGATGGATTCAGTCTGACGTTGGTCCTATGGGAGTAAAAGGGCAACATATTAGCATCCAACCACACAGGATCACATCACTGAAGTGAAGTATGACGACTAAAGCCCTTTACACACCAGACGCGTAAATTCCGTGCGAATGTTTCGTGCATTAAAAATATATTTCGGACTCGCCTGTTCTTAATGCAGCCGTTCACACTGACCGCGTCAGTTCACAGGACGATTTTGCGGCATTTATTTTTTTCGGATCAAGTTCGATTTTTCTGACTTTCGCAAGCGAACAAACAGATCTGACCAATCAAAGCACTGCATTTAGAAACATGTGCGTTCATAGCCCAAAACGCGCATCAATGTATTGAATATACAGTAATGTGGGAACAGTAAAATCATACTGCTTTACCTCAGACACACAGCTACATGCTGCCTCCTCACATGTGGTCCCAACTCTGCCAACAAGAGCTCAAACTGTCCCACTGATTTCATGAAATATGCGTGAAAGCGGCCGTGATTAAGCTTCAACTCCGGGATCAAACCATGAAACTGCTGCTGCTTTCTTATGAGCTGGATGAATCTCTGTTTCTTCCTACTCTTGTTCAGAAACATCAGGACCTCATTACATCATCACTTGATGTCGACTGCATTTCTTTCACAGTGCGTTTTATGAGGACAAAAACGCAACGCGTCCGGTGTGTATGTAGGTTATACGACAAGGTCGCATCCGAAAGATTTGGAATTTCGTGTCGACAATTAGGTCACTGCAGGCAGCAACTGGCTGCTGACATCTGTTCCAAGTGAGTTTTCCTGTACTTTCAAAATAAAACAGTTAAAGAGAACATAAGTGCATGATTCTGCCAAACTTTTCGTTTAGTAATACAGTACAATGTATGCCCTCCCCTACTGACAGAAACACTCCCTTAAGTGTGTACTGCCTCTTGCTGCAATCACTGTCTGAGTGTAGGAAACTGGAGCACCACATGACACACATTTAAGTGTTAAAACATTAAGCTTTATATCCTCAGCAATCAACTTTCTTTTAACACTATTATGGTGGAAAATATTAATTTAAAAAAAGAATACAACGTGATGGTTTCTTCTACAAAGTTCTTAACAATGGCCCGTGCTGTTACTATGTAGGTTAGTCACTTGTGAAAGTAAGTACTGTCCCCAGTTTGCATCAGCAGGCATCCTTTCAACAGTGAAAGAAAACTAGGCCTAAGTGCCATTGAGCTGTCAACATATGTTTTAAAAAAAGACTAACATTTTTTTCTTAAAAAGCCCTGCTTTGAAATTTCAGAGTATTTTTTCAGACAACGTTTGCGATGAAGGTACCGGGTTTCAAAGTCTCTCATGTTGCAAATACAGAGCAACATTAGCATTCATGTGGGGTTGTGTTCCTGCCCACCTGATAAATCTCCAATAGGCCCATTCAGCCTCTCTCTAACTTCTTTAGTTGATAAGAGTAAAATGGTAAGTTAATGGTCCGTAAAAACAAAACAATGAGCTGAATTCCATGTTGAGTTGGGAGGAATTGCAAAGCCAGTGATTTCTAAGTATTTGAGCCATTGCAAATAGAAAATATTGATTAGTGAAACTTGAATCCCAAAGAGCTTTTGGAAAAACATATCTGAAGCTTGGAGGCAACTACTTTAAGTATTTGGCTGTTTTGCAGTCAAAGCAAGTGCATACTGAAAAGACAGGAAAAGATTTTTTTGGAATAGCCTCCTCAAAATCAAAGAATTTCCTGTATCTCTGCAGGAAAACGGTGTGCTTATTGCTTACCTGCTCCTCTGCAATTCTGGAAGTGTTCTGGAGTTTAATGATGGTTTTGTTGAAAGCCTTCTGCATTTCTTCCATCTGCTTTCGATACCTTAAAAATAAAAAAACAGGGGTAACCTTAGGTCATTAACAAACAATCTCTTTCTGCACTGCTCTTGTGCTTCCACTGTCCTCACCTTTGGCTAAGCTGCTCCAGGTAGCGCCCACTCAGTGACATGTTCATCTCCAGGGCCTTGATGCGATTGTTGAGTCTCATGAACACAGACTCTTTCTGGCTGGAGCTGTGCACTGGGTTCCCGTTCGGCTCTGTGCCATTAGGTGGATCTGCATAGATGTCTGACAGAGATGCTGAGGTGGGTGAAGAAGGAGTTGGAGAAGAGGGGCGAGGTAACTGATCGTTGCCACTTGAAGATGTTGAGATGTCATCTGCGAAATCCTCCGTTTTCATATCCGTGATGATCGCATGACCAGCAGAAGGCTCAGTTTCTGTGACAGTTTCTGGAACAGGCTGGGATACCTCAGAAAAAGCAGCGCCGCTTTCAGGTCCAACAGCTGAGTCAGGCTGCCGTTCTAAATGAGGGGAGGCAGTGGGTACAAGAACTGGAGATTGATCTGTTTTATCCTGGGTTTGGACGAGGACATCTTTTTCTACTTGAGTCACATCAATGTCTGGCTTCTCCTCTGGTGGTGCCACTGATGCGTCGTCCGCTGTGGCACTGGTGCTTGGTTTTACAAGGATAGAGCTACTGAGAGAGGCTAAAGGCTCAATGTGCATCTCTTCTTCCAGCACATCCTGGCTCTTGTCTGGTCCTGGCTCCTTTGCTGGCTCCACAGTAGACAGATGTGGTGTTCCTACAATATGGGTAGGTTTGGCTACAGATGAATCAGCAGCACTGAGTTTGGGGACGTTCAAGGTTTGACTTGCCTCCAGCAGAGGAGGTTCAGATACGGATTCTTCTGTGTTCCCTGGAGGCTGTGTTACTTCCGATTCTACAGCTTCACTCTCTGGCTCCTGCTCAGAAGCCTGTTCTTTGTGTTGGAGCTGATGTACCTCACTTGGTTGCTGCTGAGGTTCAGGATGGGCAGATGGATGCAGAGGTGGGTGCCAAGATGGTGTTTGGGTGGATGAAATTATTTGCTTTCTTTCCGATGCTTGGCATTTCCTTTTTTTGGATAGTGAGGCTGAACACTGCAGCTGGAAATACTCCAGAAGAGAAGCTGCACAAGAGCACGTAGAAGAAAGTGAAGGCACTGGAGAGCAGTAGTTTAAGCTTTCTTGTTGTCTCTCATGATGATCCCTTTTCTCTTTTTCCTCTTCCAAGTCATCCTCCCTGTCCAGGAGAGTGATTGTAGAGCTGATATGTTCTTCCTCATCTTTCTCTAAAGGAAGAACAACTTCTTCCTCCATGGGTGGGAGCTCTTGTTTGATGAAGTCAGACGTGGATGATGTCTCTATTACAGAGTTTTCCACAGAGCGGGGAACAGTTTCAGACATATCAGTGTTTGGTGAAATCTGCACATCTTCAGAGTCTGGACTAGAGAGAGAAGGACAATGTAGTAAATATTAAATACGGTGAAGTGCAAAAGCTGTGAAAGACTTATTCCAGTTGACATACATGCAGAATATAAAACCACAACTTATGCATCACTTCTTTTACTGAAACAGTTTTATGTACATTTTCAGAGATGTGCTTTATGATATTAATAGTCAACATTTTTCTTTCCTTCCCACAATATAAATACAATTTGGATCTCTGAAAGTTCTGAAATGCTTTGTTTGACTCTGCAAACAGTACCAGCATGACCCATTTCTACACATCAAAATCAGTTTATAGGTTTTAGGGGACACTGTTGCAAATGTGGGGGGGAAAGTGGCTCAGAGGGAAATCAGCAAAGTCTAGTCACAATCAGATCACTACAGCTTACCTCTCGTCTACAGGAGCTACAAGCCAAAAAAAAAAAGATGGTTTCTGTATTACACTACAGGTAACACAGGCATGCAGAGGCAGTACAATAGTAAACCTGACAGGTACTCACACTGAAGCAGTAGTAGTGGCAGTTTCAGTGGTAGTTTCAGGTTGCTGTGATGGCTCAGTTAGGTTCACTTCTTGCGATGAAAGGCTGCCTGGAAAACATTAAAAATATGTTATATTAATAATGACAAGCTGCAAAATTACAAATTATTCATATTCAACATTTTAATCAACAAAAGGTAATAACCTCTACAATACTGGAAACTGCAAGACTGAAAAGATAAAAGCCTTTACAACCCATTTTCCAAAAAAAAAAGTCAGAGCAGTGTGTGAACTGGAAATAAAAACAAAGTGCAATGCTTTGAAAATTATTTAAAGCCTATATTTAAATAAAGCTAGTACAACATACAGTATAAAATGCTGAAATTAAAAAATAGGTTTTCTTTTGAAAAAAATGCATGCTCATGTTGAATTTAATACCAACAACACTTTGAGAGAACTTGTTTTTACCACTGTGAGAGTAATTGTTGTGGCTTAATATAAAATTTGAACTGTTTTTGTCTGGTTGGAAAATGAAAGACCTTTCCTTAAAGAAACACTGTCTGGATGGCAGTCCCAGAGATCCCTACAAAACCTGCATATACTGTTAGGCATTAATAGCACCTTTACAGATGTAAAGGTTTCACATGTTGTGTGCACTAATGCACACCATAACATCAGCGATGCTGGCTGTTGGTCTGGGATGCAGATTCCACGATTTATACATTTTCCAGGGACCATTTAATATGTTTACTTGCATGGTGAGGTTTCAACTTGAATCGACAGATTGTTTTTAATTTGTATTTACACAACACCCCAACCTTTTGGGAAGGGTTACTTTTGTTTAGGTTTACTGTGGGTGAAGTAAAATAAGAAAATAGTAGCACATTAGTCTGTATGCATGTTATCCATACCATTCATCTCTGGGCCTCCCCCAAGAACATTGACAGCAATATTATTCACCATGTTCAAAATAGCATCTAGAGAAAAAAAAACAAAATCAGAGTCACAAGCAGACAAAAAAATAATGTGAGCTTGAGATAAACGAACTCTTCTTCATGCTATGGACATTCATGTAAATCAGACTTGCCTTTCGCTGATCCAATTAGATTCTTGGATAATTTAACCTCACCAGGTGCCATTCCAGAGGGATAATCTGTAGGGAGTATTATTTCATTAAAAGCTTTCATACAGATGCAATAAATTATAGCCCTCTTATAATCAAGACAAATTAAGGTCACAAACAAGCTACTATAAAATGCATTTTTTTTTTTTAAACAAAACTTTAAAAAAAAAAATACATAAACGGGTCAATTTCAACTTTATCATTCTCGAACTGCACTGAGCAAGCTGCACTTACAGGTTGAGTGAGTGTATTTAACAAGACAGAGAAATTAAATGGATTTTATTTTTAGCTACAGCATCCTCTATTCTTACCCAGTTCGTCATCCTGATCATCTGGCCTTTCTGAGGGATCAGCTATCTCCTCATATTCTTCCACCATGCTTGTGCCAAACACCCTGGCATAGAAATAAGGATCCAAATCATTCTATAACCACAGTCACATCAAAAGTAATATACAATTACAGTCAGAAGTTTAAATACATTAATTGTGGGCAAGAATGCCGTGGTAATTTGGAGCTTTTAATGATTTCTTTGAACTGTTCTTTTTCCAGGGTGGGAAGATTGTACAGCATACACCTTTAATGACCTTTAAACTGAGAGGGCGCTGACCAAGAAAGAAACCCCTGCTTCAAAATCTACATCTTAAAGCTCCACTTGCAGTGGTCCACATGGACAATCCAAATGCCTTCTGGAGAAAAAAAAATGGTCAGATGAGAAAGATTGAGCTTTTTGGCCACAATGACAAGAGGTACATCTGGAGAAGTAAAGGTGAGGCTTTCAGACCTAAGAACATTGTACCAGCTGTCGAGCATGGTGGTGGCAGCACCATGCTCTGGAGCTGTTATGCTGCCAGTGGTACTGGTACATTGTACAAAGTGGATGAAAAAAATGGAGGACGACTACCTCTAAATTCTTCAAGCTCTTAGCAACAGATTACAATCAAATGCAGCAACATTTTTCAAATTGCCAAATGAATATGCGACATTACCATGACAATGCAATGCACCGTTTGTGCTTAATTTAGTGTTTAGTTTTAATAAGGCACAGCTTAACAAGCTGCACATATAAAATGTATTCTCACAGCAGAGAATCTATAGTGCTGAAATCATGCTTTGAATAAAAGAATAAGTGAAAATGTGGCGCTTGCAGCGAAATTGAAACAAACTCTGAACATAACCTGCTCCTTTATTTTCTCAGCTGCAGACTCGGTGCTGTTCAAGGGTTTGAGAGTAAAGATTAAACATAAAAACAGAATTCAAACATGTCTATAGACAAATTTGATATGAGGTCAGCAAGCACAGTGTATAAGTGTCCTGTTTTAGGATCATATATTAACGCTTACTGAACAATAAAACTGTTTGTCAAAATCAGTCAGAAGAAAAAAAAAATCAAAGGACTAAAGTTGAGTCTAAGTCTATATTTATTACTGATGCTCATCAGACAGACTTTAGATGCAACTGAAAAACTTTACACACTCGTACTCTTCCCTGCAGAGCACCCAGCTCTTGCTTTTTAAAGTAATTAAAGATAAAGACTGCACAATCATCCCACCCTGGAAAAAGAACAGTTCAAAGAAATCATTAAAAGCCCCAAAATTACCCTGATAGTCATCCCCATGATCAGTGTACTGTATGTAAACTTCTGACCACAACTGTAGCTTATCCAGCACCTGAACAGCTGTTTCCACACCGATTATAATGGAGTATGATCGCAGCACCTGAAACAAGCAGTCGCCAAATAGATTTCACTTCCTCGATAACTATTAATCAACAGTTTCTACAACTGTGAGCCAAATTTATCTTTAAATTTTGCAGAAGTAGGAAACAGCTATGAACAGATTAGTTCCACTTGTTCCAACCCAAAGCTTGATGTAGTAAGACATACGGTTAAGCTAATTTATTACACATACTTCAAATCTGAGAATATCTTAGCTTATGCATTATGCAACAAGCCATAATCCAACCCCCCCACCCACACACACACACACACTCACACACACACAAAAAACCCCACTCACACATTTAAAGCCGACGTTTAATTTAAATGAAGCTAGTTAATTCCAACAGAAGAATAAAAAAACATCTATACAATATGACATGGTGACAAATAAATACAAGCACAGAAATATGGCACATTAAAGAACTGCTTTCTTGCTTGCAATACTGAAGTTGTCTCTTCCTTTCTCTTTTTAAAAACAGGTTTCAAAAGTAAAACCTTGGAAAGCTTTATGTGTGATGGGTGTTAGGAGGAGGTATTGTTCTTGGTCACATACCTTATGAGACTAAGGGGACAGAAATGTTCAGAGCCAAAGTGAGAGACCAGCTCTACCTGGAGAAAAATTTAAAAAAAATAAAAATTGATTATTTTTATAAGTTGCTGTTTTAAAACCCACACAAAAAATTTCAAAAGATTTTCAGTAGCATTACAGAGTTATTAACAGCAGCAAAGCACTGATTTATGTGGTAAAGTCAGTTAGTGCAATGAAACACTGATTTGCTGACAGGATGTGTAAGTAAATATGAAAAAAATTGAGAAAATTAATCCAACAGAAAATGCTTAATTATTTGATTGACAGCTGATGGGTTTTATTATTATGGGTTATCAAATGTTCATAATGTCTGAAAAAAGCATATTGAAAAAGCAGTCTCTTGAATTACAATGGTTTGCAGGTAGCACAGCAAGTCAGATCTGATTTTGTTTAATGCTGATCACAACACTTAGACACAAAGTGCATTCCCCTCCACGTTTACTATTCAGTTCACCCAACCACAGAGCACTACAAGAAGGGCAGGCTAACCTTTATGTACTTGGTGAACATCTGAAGCAAGAGAAGAGGGAAAAAAGAGAAATATTAAAGAGATGTCAGCATGCATTTAACACAGGACAAGAGAGAGTATGCTGGTTTCATCCGAGTCACTCAAGCAAATGGCAACACCATCTGTAACACAAAGTTTTCAAAATAACCAGGCCACATTCATTTAAGGGACATAGCTGGCAAATGTATCAAGAAAAATGGAAACCATCAGCTACACCAGAGACAAAGGAAAGACCTCCTACAGTTTGATAACAGTCACTCTGCAGACCAAAGCAAATGAAAAAGTAGTTCAAATGAACATGAAATGATAACATCCTGTTCAAAATGTAACTACGCTGAAAGATTACAGCAACTGTTTTGCTCCACTTTAGCAGAGAATAAAGATGGAAGTAGAAGAAGTAGCTACTACTAATACTAATAATAATAATAAACAAAAAAAAACAGGGGTCACCTTCACATATTTTGCATAAAGATGCTCATCCAATGGGAAGCTCTGAACTGTGCGTTCATCCCTGGCGTGAAAGGTTCCCAGCTTTAGCCACTTATTTGTTGGGTATCTGCAAAAATACATTCATATAACACAGTTTAGTGGATACCTGGTAGCTCGTGCAGCTTGGTGTTACTGGAAATTATGACAAGAAAAGAACAAAAGTTTGATTTCTTTTAAAAATACAATGGTCCTAATAAAATACAGTCACGTTTAGAAAATACTGAAAAGATAATGTAACAGCTATGATGACAGTATATTAAAATTTAGAAGCCACTGTACATACCTATCACTAATGGAGACAAGAAAGTCTTTTGGAGTAGAAGAGAAGAGTTCAAAGTTGGCGATGTCCAACTGCTTCACCTGGATGGGCTCACAGAGCTCAATAATGAACCTGAGCATCAGAGAAAGGGGTAGAAGAGAAAACGGGGTTTAGGAGGAGACAAACAGAACTGACTCATTTGTGGATAGACAGAAGGAGATGCACTTTAGTACGTACCAGATTTTATTACTGCAGGGGTTTAGCATGTATAAGTCCATGTTCTCCTTCAATATGGCTGAAGTGCTCTGTATGGAACAAATTAACACAGCAGTCTGAGTTTAATTTGTCACTGCATCAACACCCAACCAGGACAGGCAGATTTTACGTTGGGCAAATGGAAAACATAAGCATCATTTTATACCTTAGCCTCTGGGTTAGCGCCAAGTATCTTGGCTCCACACTCTACGGAGGCGTAGTTATTAAAGTTCTTCTGGACCTTCTTCACTGTCTGAGAACCCCCGTTGTTTGAGGTGTGAGTATACTGAGCTATGGAGAGAAAAACGAGAAAAAAAGGGGAAAAAAATGCACACTTCTGTACTTTCCTCTAATACAACAATCATTACAAATACAGATCTCATATTTTGATCTTACTTTTTTCTTTCTCCACCTCCATCATCTTGCGTTTCCACTCATCAAAAGTAGGGATGTCCTCGGGGTCTGTGCTGTTCACAGTTGAATCTGTGTCTGTGGCGCCAGGGGAGTTCAAGTCCTGACAAAGATAATGAGAAAATGAGAGCTGGGACACCTCCTCTGGTGTAAGAGGAAAAATAGTTCACACCGAATCCTTACCTCATCAGTGTGCGACACGTTGGCTTCCAGGTGCTGTGTGCCATGACCAGGCGGAGAACTCAGAGGAAGATCGGTCTGGGTTTTAGTACCTGCGGTGTGAGCATTGGAAGTGTTCTCCAGAACAATTGGAGGGTTGCTGTAGTAACAAAAAAAAAAATGCATTGTTGCCTTGTTTAAGAGAGTCAGGAATGAATTTTAACTACCCTTTGAGGTCGTCATTCTTACAATGTTTTCGGATACTTTTTTCTGCACCTACCTGTCATTGTCATATGGGTTATTCTCTTCTTCACATTCAGCTGGAGGAAGGTCAGAATCATTGACCTCAGGAGCAGCTACATCTAAGGCATCACCTGGGACACTGAAATGAGAAAATACATTTTAGATATGGGAGGGAAAAAAGAAAACATTTAAGCAGGAACATAAAATGAAAAAAAAAAAAACATCTGCAATGAGATTTTATAAAAGTAACTTGCCCCTTGGGGATGCTGTCGTCAAGATTAACTGTGTTGGGGCTGTCGTTAGTCTCAGAAGAAAATCCAGTGGCAGAGTCGGGGAAAGGCAGCGTGGAGGCATGCTCCTGATCGTGAGCGACAGAGATTTCTGTACGCTGACTTTCAGAGCTGTGCTCAGGATCTGATATTCCTTTGTCTGCCTCCAGCTCTACCTCTACGGCGGGCTCCTCTGCTTCAAAGGTCTGCTGGATAAAGAGAGATATTTGAGCCGTTGATTGCAATGATAATATGTTTGGCCCATTTACCAGAGACGGACTGATCAATGAAACACTTAAAGCTCCAAATGAACATCCACGACTTTGATTGCTCATCTTGGGCTGAAAGTTTTCTACTGCTCTGGATGAAGCCAAGATGCAAAACCTTTATAACGCTTAGCTAAAACATGTTTTTTTTGACATTCCAGCAGGCAGTATGCATGTATCATAGCACACAGTCACTATAGTATAAATATAAATGAATGCTGCAGTTCTAATATACCTTAGCATATTCATTTTGGTCCACCTCGTGTGGCACCTGCTCCTCTTTTACATGACCGTCTTCTGTCGGTGGCTCATTTTCCGATTCAGACGGGGCAGGTATGATCAGGCGATCCTCGACCTAATCACATCACAATACAGAGATATTACTGTCACTGATGAAAGCAACAGTTTGGTCCAAAATCCAAAACAACCACAAATTTGAGGGAGCTGCTAAAAAAAACAAACAAAAAACTTCACTCATTCCATATAGTCAGATAATATTGATTTGATACATATCTAGCACAGCATTTCTGTTCCAGTGTTGTTTAATAAATAAAACAAAATACAGTGAAGTGCATGGCCACATAAGCTATTCACAACATCAACCGGTAAAACGTCTGCGCCATGAGGTAGGTGCTGGTACAGTATTGCACTGCTACCTTGTGATGATGACAGTTTTCCTGAGGCTCTTCTTCTGAGCTGATGTCCTTCGAAGACGTGGCGCTCTGGGCCTCTTGGTGCAATTCCGTGCAACCAACATAGCAACTGTGGTACCAGTGAGACAGAGTGAAAGACAATTAGTGCCGCAATACCACTGAGTCTGTTTTGAAAATTGGGGTCACTTCATTATGTGTTGCAGAAAATGTCCTGGTCTCTCGGAAGAGAATAAAAGCTCAGATTATAAGGGTATGAGGAATTTTTAAAACTCTGGAAACAAGCAAACACAACAAAACTTTTATCTTAAGGTTAGTGAGTCACGAATGAAGAAAGCTGCAGCCCAGTGACACAGTGTGACACACCGAGTGTTCATGTGGCCGTACCCCAAGGAATTAGTTTATCTTATCTGTATACAGAGCCAGGGAATGCTTTCAGCACCAGAAGACACACCTCAAACAAGCTGTACATTACTCAATCTGTCTGTGGGACCTGCTTCTCACATTATTTATATCCTAATGTTGTTTTTTTAAATTGTGGCTGGTTTCCTGCTTAAACTGTATCTATCACCATTTAGTGATAGAAATGTTTTATCCAGTTATTGTAAAAACACAAATGATTAAGCATGAATGATGACTACTTCAGAAGACTGAGCATATTTCTGAATAACAAGCAACAATTAAAAAAAGAACATTTCTTCACACGTGTTCATACAAAAAGTCACTGTGGCCTTTGCAAAGGTTTCAAAACCTCTTCATTTATAAAGTGCCAGGCCTAACTAATTAACTAATGACTTGTAAATGGCCAAAAGCTGCCATTAGGATTGTCAGCTAATGACATTTCCAAAGCTGGGATTCATGCAACCAACAGAGATGACGCTCACTGATGCCTACAAAGCAGGTGAAGTCTATAAAAAGCACTTACAGCTTGCAATTTCCATTGTCCAAAATGTCATTCAGGACAAATATAGCTGGCAAAGGGGGCTGTTGACATCTGCAAGAAAAATGCTTTCTGCTGGGCATAAAAGGGAAAGCCCAAACCTGAAAAAAAATGATTGCTCTACATACTCACTGCTCTTCAGTTCAAAACTTATTTGTCCAAGTGTGCTGAAATTTTGGATACAACTGTATATTAAAATATTTATTTATTTCGAACCCTATGGTTCTGCTGGGTGACACAATTGCAAAATAAAAAAAATGGTCAGGGTCACAGTGACTCTCCACTCCTGGCAGAAAACAGCAATAAATTGCAGTAACAAGCCTTGAAATAGCTGCAGAAATGTCACACTGGTGTCCCCAAACACCATGCTCTAACAGTGACTTGGCAACAGTCCAGGTCATTATATGGATTTTATTCTGGATTCAGGTTGGGTACCTTACTTGGCCATTCGCCTGGCTGGCACTGCTGTTGTGTTGATCTGGACTAGTCATAAACACTGTGAAAAACAGAGCATTTGTTTTCTAACTGAAAGTCATCTAACACAATGTAACCTCAAATGTGCAACAGCGGTGCTGAGGGGCAGCTAGCTAAATAACCATTTAGTTACAGACAAAACCGTCACAATCACATTCAAAGACCTAACGTATGCTCATTCTTACCACAAAACCGTTATACTTTTGTTTTACACAATAAACAGTATATGATGATTTTTAAAGGAGTGAAATGTAATGAATAATATGGGATTTGCCAAACAGGATTCAGTGTTTAAGTGATAGCAGTGCCTATGCAACACCATAAAAAAACAAAGTGAGTGAGCTGCTGACTGCCGTCGCCAATGAAACAAACACGTCTCCCATAAGTGCAAAGATCGTGTATGTGTGTTCATTCTTGGCAGACAGTCCTTGGGAAACGTGTGATATGTGAATCTGATAGGAAGAAGTGACATAAACTATGATTTCACCTGCATGGTGTTTTATGACTTGATGAAATGAAATGATGACCTGCCTTTTGCTTGATATAGTCATTTTTCCAGCAAAGTTATTCTGAATGAAAACTTTTGGCTAAACTACCAAAATGAATATAAAATACCAGATCACAGTATATCAGATTTATGGGTCTTTTGTTACATCATACCATAACTATTTAACAGAAATAATAGTGTTTCTCTAACATAGTGAAGGGAATCCTGCACTCTTCCTGCTGTGACATTTCTAAAGCTGTGAACCTCTACTGGCATCAGCAACTAACACTTACACAGCTATTTCATGAGGTAAACTAATCCCAGACAACAACTGCACTACTATACCCTGCTGGTAAACATTAAAAGTGCAAAATCAGCCTTACTTATAGCCTCTCTCTATAAAAAGAGAGATAAACTGATTCTGGTGAAAGTAGGCCATGCCAACATCACCACTATATCTTAACAAGTTATTACATCATATCCCTCCCTCCCCTTCTCTCTGAAGCAGCGTGTGTGATGGTTTGCTACCATCCTCTAACATCACGACTAGATCCCACAGTCACCCTAATCTCTGTCTCTAAGTTGGTTTCACTGCGCTATGTCAGATTTACACAAACCTAACAACCTCACACGTCTGTCATGTCTGTCCTCTGGAAAGTCTGAGGCCCATAATCCTGTCAGCAGCTGAAGAACCAAATCTGTGCAACGTCGCCTAAAGTCAGATCTGACACAGCATGGGCTGTGGGGGATCAGCAGGCAGGGACGAACACGGAGCAGATTAACGTGTGTGTGTGTGAGAGTGAGTGTAAACCAGGCTGCTGGTCAGGAGTCTCTTCTATAAAGGCTGCAGTTAAGGTAGAGCTTAAACAGGTTTCACCGGCTGGTAAAAGTCAAATCAGACCCAGCCCCTAGACCACAACATTTTCATGAGGTGAAAAACTACATAAGGTCATTAAAGAAGCACTCGTTCGTTCATTAGCTAAAGCTATCGTTACCCTAGCCTGCTTTAAAGTTAGCTGCTCAGTAGCCAGCTACTGAAGCTAACTCGTCTGGCAACAAGTCAGAAGTAAGCCAGGTGCCACATCACACCACAATGGTCACGCAGGCTAGCCAGACACGGCACTATAAATATTAACCTCGGGGTAATATATTACTCGGGCTGTTTGACGGTTTCCTTATTCTGTGTTTTCCAGCGAAATAGCAGTGGTATTTTTTAAATGGGACCAATTAAACTAACTCACCAAAAGACAACAGCTAGCCACAGTAACACAATTCGCCACAACAGCGGTGTCATCGTCATCCTTCCCCTGCCGGGACAGACATCCTCCCTGCGCTCACTTAAACGTTTTATCCTTTTGGTCTACGGTCTTCTCAGCGGTATATCACATAAATTGATCCGCTGTTTCCTCTTAATAAAGCTGGCGCTGGCAGTTTCACTGGTGAAGTGTGATGCTAACTGCTGTAACCTCCCCCTACACACACACAACCTGCTACCGGGTCATCGCTGAACTGTCCAATGAAAGCGCAGCGCTGCTGTTGCGCAGTTCAAACTGAACGTACGTTGGAGGCGCTCGTTTTGTACGCCGTTGTCATCCGGCTTTGTTCATTACTGTATTTACAATTTATTGAGGGGGTGACTGCCTTTCAAGAGTTATCAGTTGTGATAGTCAAAGCAGCCCTGCAATGTTATAAATGTGATACCGATCATGTGGGGTGTGAACAGCTGAGGGAAATTGACAAACGTATTGTAACACACGTAAAATTAGAAACAGAAATGTATTAACATTTATATATATATATATATATATATATATATATATATATATATATATATATATATATATATATATATATATATATATATATATATTAATATTAAGCAGCTTAGTCTACCAAATAACACCATCCACATTTTAAAAACAGCTTGTAATAAAACCCAATTTGAATTCAATACAGTGAAACTTATATTCATGCAGTATATGGTCAATATTTTTTGGTGCAGTCACGTGACCGTTTGTTGCATCAGTTTTTACATAAGTATCAATCTGTATCTCAACAGATCATCGCAATTATCAGGAATCAAGCGTTCCGTGTTATTTTCGGTGGCGAGGATCACTTTGCAATCAGATATCCTGCAGTGCAGCTAATACACCTTTAGAGACAGCAGTGAATGCTGTTTTATGTTACAGCCACGAGAGGGAGCCCGCTGCTCAACTCTGCAGCGTTTGCAAAGTGTCAAACAGCTACTGGCGTCAAGAAGATCATCTGAAACTCACCTTGATAAAGGCAAATCAAGGGACGACGAACCCAAGAGCCATCTAAATTGCTAAATGAAAGTGATAATCTCTTCCATGAATAGAACTCCATGGTCACTAGATCAGCACTTTAGCTAGTGTGACCACAGGGCATGTGGGCAGTCATAATAGAAAGCACATTTGGACATTAAGAGGACAAAAATCCCAAATCCCACGGAGGGGATGATTGAGTGCACATTTGAACTTAGAGAAAATGAGTCCTTGGCCTTTAAAAAAAAAAATTACAGGGCTTATCTTGCTATTCAGCTGCTATTTGTTATCACCACCGCACCTTAAACCATTTCAAGTTGTTGCTGCTATAGTACCTGTTTTTAGTTTTAGTTTAGTTTTGTGTAGTCTTATTCTATTTTTACTTATCCTAGTTTAGCTACCTATTTATTTGTTATTTATTTTTCTGTAACTCATTTAAATTATATTTTATTTATTACTCTAATCCTATGTTTGACCCACACCAAGACCTGAGAAACCTACACTTTGTTAACACTATGTCTCATACTCTGAATGACAATAAAGCTGAGTCTGATTCTGAGTCTGAGTTCATTAATAACTGTTTAAGATATACTGATGATACAATTTTTTAACAATATTGTATTAAAACAGGCTCTTTCTTTTTTTAGGGGGGGGGTCTTTGCATTCAATTTTACAATGTGCGGCCACAATCGGCCACAATAATGTAAAGTTTAGCAGTTAATTTCTGACTAATGCATGAAAATCAGATATCATTTTTGTAAATTCATGTACTGGAGGGGGTTTTTTTCTCCCAGTTGAAAGCTAATCTATTCTTCTGCTGCCACCAAGTGGCTACAAGTTAATCATTTTCATAGGACTCAAGTTAGTTCAACAGCTAGAAAGAGGCTTATTCTCTGCAGTGTGTAGTGGTATGGACATGCACATTTCTATTGCAGAAGAAAATGAATAGTTCAGTGGTACCTGAAAGCTGGATATTTGAACTCCAACGTATTAAAGGACACATATCATGCTTTTAAATCCTTCCTTTTCATATATAAATCATTCATTTGTGGTCTATATAAAGTAGAACTGCAATGCTTCGGTCTGAATTCCTCGTTATTGCAGCTCCACAGACCCCGCTTTGACCCCTTTTCTTACACCCGTCTCAGAGCAACCTGTTTTGGTGCGGTCTCTTTAAATGTGAATGAGACATTTCATGCCCCGCCCCCTCCAGGTTTCAGAGCGTTCTACTCCACCCCGTTCGGCCATTGTTGTAGTTTGATAACAGCGACGCGATTAGCTACCGGCAGAGAAACTTTTTATTCACAATATGAATGAAGTAAACAAAGCCTCGACATAGGAGTTAGCTAACGGCAGCATCAAGAACGTCACTGAATACCAGACAAAAACGGCAAACACAAAGCCAAATAATGCTATTCAAAACATGCAGTAGTTTTATCCTCAAGGAGCTAAAAGCTAGAACACAGCACTAAGAGCAGAAGGCACAATGCTACTACTATCAAAACAATAGCCAGGACGTCATATCAACACACAAAATCCACGTCTAAAATAAAATTTGTTGCCATCTTAGCGTTATTTGGAGCTAACTGCTTTGCTGTGTCTGTGGTTTCTGTAAGAGAAGGAACTGACCCCTCAATTAGATGAAGTTCTTTGGAAAATCCCTCTTTATACTGGCGGAGGTTTCTGAAACACTCGTCCTTGAAGTGCTTAGCGCAAACACGGAGGATTTTCCCCACTGATGTGGGTACATTTCCCAGAAATATAAAATTTAACCAGGCACTTAGAAGAGGCTCTGATGCCAGGGGGTGATATAAGAAATCGTGTGAGTTAATACACCCAACAACCGAACATTTTGACTTACCTATATGCAACTTCGGCAATAATGAAACTGGACTACAAAATCGCTGTGAGAAAAAAAAAAAAAAAGGCGGATTCGAGATTGGTTTGCTGGATGTCCATACCCTTGTTTAGCAGTTCCACAGCAAATACTGTGACGTAACAGATAAGAAAACGAAACAGAGAATAGAAAAAAACTGAACAGCCTGAAAATTATGACCCAAAAATAATATAAAGATATCTAGGTAGAACTGGGACAGAATGCATTTAAATTTCCTGCACTGCTACACACTGAAAGTACACAACAAAATTTATTTAAGGGCTAAAAAAGTGGATTTTGCCTGATATGTGGATGATTTGATGCATGATTTGTTAGTGCCAGAAAAGATTACATTTCTCTGTTTTATTCATTTAGGTTAATAAATGTCAGGATATATATCTTACATACACCTCCAACTTTATGCAGAACTTCAATATATTTTCTACAAAAAAAAGGTTAGAAACTTTAACTTTTGTTTTGGTTAAGGAAAACAGATAACCACTATAAAACACCGTGATCCATCAAAAATGACAGTGTTATTGCTCTTAGATGTTTTTTTTAGATGTGTAGCCCTCTCCCACATATTCCAGATGTTTGGTCTGGGTGAACACAGAGGAAACTGTCACCGACTGAACTTTCTGTACTAAAGCAAGGATGTAATGCATTAAGATGCTTCATTATGTCGCACAGAAAGGCAGATTCACATCCACCTTTCATCCAGGAGCCCTGCTGAGTCTTTTCCTTTACTTTTCATGAACTGACAGATTTCCTCTGGCAGCTCATTGCACCTGTGTGATAAGGCACATCACCAAATTCAGAAACTATTTCCTCCAGAAAAGACTGAACTGCTTTAAACCTTTGCCTCTTATAATTTTCTCTGTCTGTTACGGTGCTTATGATGCGTTCTGTCTTCAGGACTTTGCTGTGCAGCGTTTCCTGGTGTGTGACGCAGTGATGCACTGTCAGCTCACCTGTGCAGGTCTCCCTCTGCATCTTCTCCTGCATCCATCCCACCAATCCACTCTTTTCCCCGCACATCGCAGGTGAGGAAAAGAAACAGACGGTTTACCTCCGATTTCAGGATCAGGTCCTCTGCCTCCCACCTGTTTGGAAAAATCCCTGTTTTCCACTTTTCATTTGGCCATTTTTGGGAGTCAGGCTAACTTAAATGCCACTGTAAACAGTGCTGGCCAATGTTTTTGTCCGCTGATCACTGATCAATGTGTCATTGATAATACTGAAAGTTAGTGCAGAGGTCTTGGATTGTGCGGCAGCTCTTGCAGTGCAATGTGGGATTTGCATAAGTGGTGGGAGCGCTGTTTACCTGAGGACCATTAATAATAGTTAAATGAAATCATTTCGCGGGCCGTATAAAATTATATCGCGGGCCGGATGTGGCCCGCAGGCCTTGAGTCAGAGTCTACTAAAGGATGAAATTCTATGTGCTCAGAAACTGAAACATCGAAATGCAATAATGTGATGGGATAGAAAATAATTGATGTTAAGACTTCTTTTTAACAAGTGCAGGATTACATACAGAACAATAGCCAGTATCAGATGATGCATTTATTAGTATCTCTGGGCTTTTCAAAATAGCTTATATAAGCAAGGCCTTCTCTGCCAAATGCCATGTCTAGATGGTGACATATGTTGCTGCAAAAACTGCATATATTGTTCACTATATTGTTCACACGTGCACTAATGCCCCATCCCACTGAAATTAAAATAAGCTTCTCTTGAGCTGGGAGGAAGCAGTGATTTCCAACATGTATTTTAAATGGTGATTTGTCAACAGACAGGATCTTGATTGGATTGTATTTTTATCCATAGTGGAGTTTAACAACAAAAATGATTATACATTGACTCTGAATCATTTAATGACATTAAGCACTGTAGACAGAGAACGCACAATCACCCCTGTTCATTTTATAGTCGTGTCTTCATCCTCCTGAACTGCTTTGCTTCAGTCCTTCTTCACAATCACTAAAAGTGCTGAAAGCAAATTATTAGTGCCATCTTCTGGCCAAAATATTTGAATCATATTTGTGAACTTGAAGTAATAATCAGCTTCTAAACGTAGCTCCATAAATATCCATTAGCGCTTTGCCAAAACCCTGTGAATGAAACAATAAAGACTCTGAGAAAACATGACATTCTGAGGGGGAAGTTTATTGAGGAGAGATACAGAGACACAGAAAATAACAACTGATGCATTTCCCCAATTCAACATTACGCTCTCTTGCTAAACAATGCAATTTCACTACAAACGGAACTGTTTTGCTGTTGGTCTTCAGCAGATTTTTTTAAAATCACCTTTACTTATCTCCTTCTACATTTAGCTTTGGCAATACAGAATTGTAGTTCATGCCGGTAAGGCAGTCTAAATTAGAGAGAAGAGAGCATTTAGTGAATAGAGACATAGAGAACGATTAAAGCGCTAGGATCCTTGACAAGGTCTTTATAGTCCACAGGTACAGTATCGCCTTATCATTACCTACTTTATATACATCAGAACACAGTTTAGGCCCACATACACAATAACAAACCGACAGAGAAGCACTTATACATTGAAAATACAACCTTAAGCGCTGATGCAAACGCTGACCAGCCAGCTTCAATGATGGCGAGTAAAACGGAAAAGACTAGAAGAGTTTGAAAACAGGCGCGCTAGTCGTGATATGCATGGAGTTGCATGTTTCAAACCTGAGCAAAAGGCTAAATGAAAACATGTAAAAACATGTCCTTTCTTCATTAATGGATGAACATGTGTTCTGCTGCATTAAATAAGTGTTCTTTCTTTTCATTGCCGCTCGTCTTACAGTCAGCATCTGGATCGAAGCTTAAGGCTGCAAGGGTCACAGTTTGACCATTGATACAGCACAGGTGGACACCTATGACGAGGTTAAATGCAGTATTGAGGCTGTTTTCTATATAGAGAATACTGAAGGTGCTCCTCAGCCTTGCTATGTGTGTATGGCTGCTACTACAACACAGGAACAACTCACAAAAGTCGAACATTAAATTGACCCCGGAGGGTCTTTTGATTCATCATTAACAGCTTTGACCATGAAAAACAAATAGAAACTGAAACGCCAACAAACGTGCAGACAGACGGCACATGCACACGTGTTCCCACACACACATACACACACGCGCGCGCTTACACAGAGTTATCTGCACACAAAAATGCATATTCACACATGTACTAAGATACAACTTCTGTTCCTAAAAGAACATCAAGCTGATATTTAACACAGAGGGGGGCATTATACAATAAATTAATACAATACTAAATCAAACTCGGCCTACATATAGGCAAATTAGTCCCTCCCCCATATACATACACGCAAAACACACACGCACGCACAAACACACACACACACACACACACGCTACACACACACTCATGCAATAAAAGCAGCTTATGTGCCATGCTGCATTTTGGAATGAGTAGGGCAGTACAACTGCTGAGCGTATTTTCATGTAGAAGCAGCAAGTGGGGGCGGTGGCTGACTTGGCGAAGGGTTTGTAGGTGGGGAAGAGGTTCCAGGGACTGATACTGGGTAGTGGACCTGCTAAGCAAACCTGGACCACAGGCAAGCAACAAGCGCACATACACATACACCACAAGACAAGTACCATATTGTACGTAAATATATGGACATCGTCACCTGGCAGGAAACTGAGGGTCAAAGGGGTCAAAGACTTCAGGATCTGCACTAAGAAGAGACCAGGACAGCAGAGCCATGGCTAAGAGTGAAGGGATGAACTGGATGAGGGAAGGAGATAAGGATATGGGGAATCGCTTTAGATGATTATGGAGGGACTTGTCTTGTAGGAGATGGAGGGGGCCGCCGACTAAGGAAAAATGCATGTAATGATGTGGCATAAGGAGTCATAGAGTGGGAAGGATAGATGATTTAAAAAAAGGGTCAAAGATGAGATGAAAAGAGAAGGGAAGAGAAGCGAGTAACCTTTAGTGTTCACGTAAATTTAAAAGATACTTTTCTATATTATGAACAAAATACAGAAAAAGAAAATTAATAAACAAAAGTACCAAAGAATGTAGAGATTTTGACTGGAACAGTTTTTCATTTTTGGGAATACAGGTATGCATTTTACTGTGTTTATTTCTGTACGCCAAACATTAAGCTACCACTAGCCGCAAGTTAGCTTAGCCTAGAATGGAGCCTAAAAAAACAAAAAAAACAGCTAGCTTGATTGACTCTGTTACAAGGTCTTATACTAACCCCAAAATCTCTTTTAAGCTTTGGTTTTTGTACAGATATGACCAGACATAACATGTTAAATAATGAGCTTAGAGGTTCTTAATGGTGGATTGTGTTAACTTTAAAGAGCAGCTAGCTTCATCTTTACAGTAAAGTACAGAAATGGCAGTGGTGTCAGTGTGAGGGGCATTAGAGTCTGAATTCAAGTAAAGATTGTCAGAAAGCTAATAAGCTCCTTCTTCAAATAATTAGTTTCATATTACATTTTATTCCAAAACCCATGTATTTCTGAATTTTTAGGCCAATACTAGTATAGTGTGGCTTATAAGAAGAATCTGTAAATGGCACCAACTGCAGCTAACTCCTCAACTATAGTTAGTTGACTGCTACAGAAGCCTAAACTCTAATGTCACATTAAGAAGGGTTGTAGCTGGAATGGACTTTTCTGAGCAGGTGGTTTAAATGCAATGATATTGTGATATACACTCAATGGCCACTTTGTTATGTACACTTCTTCATCTGCTCATTAAAGCAAATATCTAATCATTCAATCACATGGCAGCAACTCAATGTAGACATAGCCAAGATGAGCTGCTGAAGTTCAAACCAGGCATCAGAAAGGTGATTTAAGATCTCAGTGCACCAGAGCACCTCTGGGATGTGGTGGAACAGTACAGTCGCATCACGGATGTGTAGCTGACAAATTTGCAGCAACTTTGTGATGTTATCACGTCAATATGGAGCAAATTGAGGAATGTTTCCAGCACCCTTTTGAATCTGTGCCATGAATAATTCAGGCAGTTCTGAAGGCAAAAGGGGGTCCACCCCAGTACAAGTAAGGTATACCTAATAAAGTAGCCAGTGAGTATATATGCTTATGCGTGTGTGTATGTGTGTATATGTGTGTATGTGTGCAGTCATTAAATTATAAAATTTCTAGGTGATTCCACATTTTACCCAGAAAGAAAATTAATAAAGTACTTAATTAATCAAAGATAAATTGCACTCTCGTAAAAATATCAATAAAAACAGGAAGTAAGGACTGCTCTCACCTTGGGATGCTAGGAGGGGCCCTGTTTGGGCGGCTGGGGGCCTGGGGGCTGTCAGCACTGTTATTGAAGGGGCCCAGGGGTCCCGGGCGATTTGGTGGCGGCGGGGCCCCTCTAGGAGCTGGACGTTGGCCTGAAGACATCCTCCTAGGGGCAGTGGGGCTGGGTGGAGGAGATCTGGGGACGACAAGGGATGTGGTAGCAGAATATTGTAATACCACCATTTCTCTTCATTTCAAATGGTCACAGTCTCCATGGGTACTCTAATTTCATTTTACCTGTCGACCACCAGTGGTTCCTCCCACCCAGGAGGTGTCAACAGGGGGAGGCAGGGGGACGGTTACAGTTGAGGTGGAGATATCACCAATGATGGCCAGCGCCTCCTTCAGGGCTTGGTGGGTTCTCAGCACCTCGTCCCTCCTCTGGGCCTGCTCCTGGGACTCATCCATCAGAGCGTTCTGGTCACCTGCAGAGTACAGCTGGGCCAACAGCTCTGCATTGATGAAGTCCTTCACCTAGTGGCAGAAAGAGGTAGTGGAAGAAGGAAAATTATGATTGTGAAAATGAAGAAAAAGCACAGTTCTTCTGCTATAATGAATAAGTAGTAGCTTTAATACGGTAACAAACTACAGCCCAACGAAATGAACATTACGTTGTTGATCATTAGATGCATGATGGTCTTGGGCATGAGGTCCCGGATGCACTTATTGACTATAGCCATGTATGAGTCCACCAGGTTACGGATGGTTTCCACTTTACGCTCAAGCTGAGGGTCCATGGAGAAGTTATCTGTGCTGGTGGTGGTCTCACTCTCAACCTGCAGATGTAGAAAGGCAACAATCAGACCCATGCTGTTTGGCTGCTTGTAATTTATGGAACTGACATTTTATTATATTTTTTATTTAAAGTTTAACTTGTGAGAGAACAAAACAGTGACAGTGTGATTTGTGCCTCATGTTCATTAGTGTTTTCTTTTTTGCTGTGTTGCCCTGTCTGTGTTAGTCTCTGTACTTCAGCCTACTCCCTTTTTTATTGTGAAGGTTAGTTGCTCATGTGGATTTCTGAGTTTATTTTTAATTCACTCCTCATTACTGTCTTGATTGAGTTCACCTGTGCCTTGCAAGTCCTGTGCAGATTATCTGTGTGTTCTCACTGAGTCTTTGTTAGGTCATAGTCTAATCTCCCTCCAGTTCCTGTATCTATCCCTGTTGGCTTTCTGCATTTAGTTTATTTAGTTAGTTTACTGGATTTTGTTTTCCTTGCTACAACTGCATCCCTTTTTGCTCACCTCAAGTTCTCTTAAGTTATGCTTTTATTTTATAACCTGCCTTAAGTCTCATGCTGTCAGCGACTGGTTTGACATAAAAAACAAAATGAAAGGCATCAAATTAATTTAGAGCTTGCCAACCGTAGTGGTCTTCTCAGGATAGACCCCAGCACGCAAGAGCGATGATTTCCAGCTGTCCACATCATCCTGAGAGTCACAGGCCAGCTCCAGAGTACGATTGTCCTTATACACATTCCTGAGCACCATGACAGAGGAGGGCATGTGTGAGAGGAAGCAAGAACAGAGCTCATAATCTACACTACCCCATTATCAGATTACCCCACATACCAAAGTAGAGGAGTGTATTGCATTAAATAATCTGGCTTTTGCAATCTTCTGATTCATTTCAGATTGTATCCAGAAGAGTATCCAGCCTATTGTCCAAATGCAAGCCTGTGATGCTGGCTGCTGTTGATAAATCTGTAGGAGTCTGGCTGGATACCAGACTCCCTTTAAAGACCCATGTGGAAAACTAAAGGTAAAGACTTTTTTTTTCTATTACAGAAACAAACCATGTTTCTCCTCAGCTAGTCCAAAAATTGTTGCACAATTTACTCTTTTCTCTTTTTTGCATTTTATTATGGTGATATTGTCTAAGTATGTATGCTTCTCCCTGTGACTTAAAGTCACTTTATTCCATGCATCACAGTGTGCTGTATTTTATAACCTTCGATACGTTCCTCACTCACTGCTGCACTTCATACAAAAAGCTGGGATGTTGGTCTTTAACAAACCAAAAGGAACAGGACTGTATGTTTATTCTATAATGCTCTACTATATCTTAAAAGGTTGTTTATGCTCCTGGAAGTATATACTTGCATGTTCTTTCCTTCATTGTTAAAAGTTGGCCTGAAGTTTTACCTCTGTGCATTATCAATGTTGCTAACTGTTAGGTTTATTATACAAAAGCCTGTCTTGAAAAAGAGATCTGAAGGGTGTATGCAAGATTAATGGGGTAGTGAAGTGTGTACAGTTTAAAGTTTCAGGCCTCAGATGTGCAGCTATCACGCTAAAATTAAACAGCAGTTCAGAGAGTGCTGTGAGCAGTAATTTAAATATATTAATACACTTATTTTATTGCTCCATGCAATTGTGATGATCAAATTAATGATTTTCTGCAGCATTTGGCCTACTCTCATGTCTTGTATGCAGCACCAGTGTTGTATTTTATTGTTATAAATCTCTGTTCCTTTGGTAATGTCTCTGATTGGAGTAGGCAGTGCTCAGTTGGTCCATTTTATGCAGGAGTTGAATCAAATGATGCATCAAACACCCCTTTTTTACATGTCAGCGTGCACAGAGCTTGAAGCAGAAAGCATGTGTTAATAAAGAAAGCTGATAACCACCATCGTGATATCTGTTTTCTCTGACTGAGGTTTTAGGTTTTGTCAAGCCAGATAACAGAAAGAAAATCGGGCTATGTCAAAATCGCTTCGTAGCCCTTCATACCCCTCTGTCCAGATTAGATCTATCCCACAACTTAAAACTGTAAGCAATTTTTGACTGATGGAAAATTATTTAAAATATGTACTCAGCGCTCACTGCTGCTACAAAAGGCGTTTAACAAAGGAGATGAAACTCAGGACATCTAGAAGTATTTAGAGTCTCTTATGTGCCTTTTTTCTTTAACATTTTAAAGCTCAGCTGGAAATCTGATGAAGAAAATAAACTGCCATAAAAGCTTTTATGGGGCACGCTGCAACAATCAGTTACAGTTGAGGTAAGACTTTGTACATGCATCAGCCCACCACCACAACATCGAGGACCTCAGTTTGTTGCTGTAATTTCCTCTAATGTGTGCTATATAAAAGATTGTGATGTTGTGTGCTAGTACCAAATATGCATCAAATGTAACTGTCAAACTTCATAAACTGAGAAAGATTGATTGGAAATACTTGAAGCTTGTCTTAGCCTGCATTCCCACTCTGTATATGTGACGCATAATCCGAAACATTTCAGCCTCGGCATCAGCACACAGGCCTTCATCTACTGCACGGACGTGCTCTAAAAAAGTCCGGGTTCATTCAGTCATGTTCAAATCTGGCTGTTACAAAGGTTGATAAAATCAGATGTTTGAAGGTCTTGCAGCTGACCTTGACTCCGTGTTAAAGATGCAGAATATGTGCTTGCTGGACATAAAGCTCTTCTCCACATCGCGCACCTTCAGGTTGTCCAGGGGTAGCATGTACTTCTTCTCTTTCTCCTGCAAACGAGGAAAGCAGAAGGTATGTATCACAATCACTTTTCTAACAAAAACACTTCACTTCCCATTGGGATTTTTCTAATTTGTCATGCAAAGAACAGAATGATATGATATCGGTAAGAGAAAGGTGACATCAGCTTTTTTTTAAGAGGGAGAGGAAAGGAGGGGGGTGAGCAAAAAGAGTAAGGGGGGACAGGAGGAAGGAGGAATGGGGGAGAAATGAGAGTGGGAGGTAAGATGGTGGGGGTGGGGGGTCGGCGAAAGAAAAAGGGAGAAGGAGAGCACATGTGTAAGTCATTACAGTGTGGGTCAAGAAACAGTCGTTCTTCACGGTGCGTTTTGCCGGGGAGAGCTGGTAGCTGACGGCTGAGGAAACTCTGGTTGTGGTTATGATGGAGAAAATGCTGATATAAAAGCAGAGGAGGTCCAGATAACACAACGCTCAAATATAATGTTGATGTGGATGACTGTGGCAGATTCAAGGAGGAGCTGTGACACATCTTCATTTTCCTTTTCATCCTGGCCTTCATTTTTCTTAACTGTCTTTTTTTTTTCTTTTATCCCTCCCCCTCAATATTTTTTCAATATTTTTCCTTTCCATTCCAGAGGGGCCCACTTCCTGCCTGATTTTTTTTTTCTTTTTTTTTTTTTTTTGAAGGAGGGAGAGAGAGAGCAAGAGAGATTAAATGACAGCCTGGCGTTAAAACTCAACATCTGGTAGTGCTTAGCAGCACACAGAGAAGCAGTGAAGGAGGGAGAAGTTAAAGAGATGGCGGCCAAAGGAGGAGGAGGAGGAGAGACCAAGACGAAGAAACACTGAAGTGGATTTGCAAAGGACTTGCGGAAGAAAGTCCACATCTGGTGTGACAGTCTGGAAAGTGGTGTTAGATGCTCGCAGGTAAGAATTAAAGGAGATAAGGACGGGAGAAGAAGACACAGGAAAACTCTGCAGACCCTTCTGTGTTGTATTCCCCAAGGGGTCACTACAACCCATATATGGTCACACAGGTCCCCTCCCTCTTCCTCTCCCTTCCTCTCCCTTTCTCACTCACTTACTCACTCCCCCCGTCTTTCTCTTTCCCTCTTTTTTGTAATATCCCCTCCCTGAACGTGTAGCCAGTCTGTCCCGGTCGTCTGAGCGAATATGCCACGTCAAGGCTGGATACTCTTCATGGCCGGCGTGACCAAAACGGACCGCGAGGGGACCCTGAGCTTAAACGCCCACCAAAACAAATAAACAAGAGATGTGAACCAAAAACGGAAAGGGGCAAGTGGCGAACGCGGACAAGACAAATCGCACTTTTGAAAAGTTTTCGATACACTGGATCCTTTGCTGCCAAAATGGACAGAGGCGAAGGGAGGGCACAGACCATGGAGCCGCGAGCATCTGGGAAAGCAAGAAAACGGCACACAAGGCCTGGCTCTTACTCCGGCTCCGTCCACCCAGTGTTCAGACTACCTGTTCATTGTCATACTGGTGTACAGTAGTCTGCACATTGGTTAGACTGGGCATGGACCCTCTTCTGTCAGTCTTTCTGTGTCTCTTTCTCCCTCTCTCTTTCCATTTCAGGTCTTCGACGTGTGTTTTTTGGGGTTTTCTTTTTTTTTGCATCTTTTTCTTCCTCCTCACCCTTTACTGTTTTTAATCAGTCTGTAGTCTGTATTTGTTCTGTATCCATCTGTATTTTGTCCTAAGTGCACTCGTTAACATTCACCACTTCCTTTCCAATTCTTTTTTTGGAATAAACATATATCACCAATTTTCAACACTAACTGCAGCTTTGACAAACCAGGGTGTAAAAATTAATATTTCCAGCCCAGATGTTAAAAAAATACCCAAACAAGTCAGAAGCTGTAACCCACAAGCTTGCATAATTTATGGCATGAATGAGTAAATGTGCAGGCTGCTAGCCTGGTGCTCTGATGAAGATGTGGTCCTCTGGAAGTGGGGGGGGGGAGGAGCGAATGTGGCTGCAAAGCATCAAACACAAGCCAAAGGAACGAAGGGCCAATCAATCAAGTGGAGTTTGAAAATACAGTCAGACACCTCCGGGGAAGTTATTTCAGTGGGTGGTCAAAATGGAACTGAAGGATTGTGAGGCAAAGGACAAAGGCGCTGTAGCAGATTTCTAAGGTGTCAAATGCTAAATACTAAAGGTGGGTAGGAAAAGTGTGATAATGCAAATAAAGGGGCAGCAAACACCCCAGTGCACAAAGATCTATACTCAGAAAAATATGGCACCAATTACGAGTGATTATTAAGTTTATTTATTTGAGCTCTTGTGCTGGTGCTCTGCTGCTCACTGTGACACATATAATGCAAATAAAGGATTAAAGAAGTGACTGTCATTCAATGACTGGTAGGGATATTGAAGGTCAGATAGAGAGTTGTGGGGGGTTGAGCGGGGTACTGATATTGAGTTGAGGGGTTTCTCTTCACCGCAACACTGGAGGCTCATGTTTGGATTACAAACTTATAATTTTCCTGCCAAGAATGCGAGCAGTTCCAAAGTTACTGCCAGGCACATTAAGAGAGAGAGAGAGAGAGAGAAAAGAGAGGGTGGGTGTGCAAATGTGTCTATGTGTATCCACGCAGCGCACGTGCATCAGGACTATAGAAAGTTCACAGAGTGTAAAACAGAAATATACAAGGCGAAGCCAGCGGAGTCTATAATTTCCTACATTACCACACTAACGTCTCAAATGACAATCTTTGGACTCAGAGCTGCACAGCCTCATGTGCTGTCTAAGGGGCTGAGTGTGCTTTCATATATTTTGGGTGTCTGTGAGTGAACATTTGGTTGGGATTTGGTCCTGTTCCAAATTTTGCAAAGAAGCAGCGAATGCCTAAACTCCCAGTGGAAAGAGGTGGGGAGAAGAAAGAGAGAAAGAGGGGAAACTCCGAGACAAAACAGAAGATGAATGGAAAGACTGAGTGAATGACAGAACTAGGGCCAAATGTGACTCACACAGTAAACTGCTCCATCATGGTGATGATATACTGCTCAGCAATGCCTAAATGCTCAAAAAAAAATGGCAAACTTATCCCGAGATAAGTCGAAAGAGGCTGAATTGGAAGGACATATGTTACAATGAAGGCTGCAGAGAATGCCACTGTCTCTGTGCATTCCTCTTTTTGCACACATGCTCTACTCTGTGAATCCCTTTTGGAACTAAACAAGGCCCAATAAACAAGCAGCAACAACACCAACTGGCTGAAGGAGTTGCAGTGTGTCTGCCTATCTACACTTGCTGTGCAGAATATCCTCCAACCTGTACAGCAGGCACAGACAGGCAGATAGACATCAGCCCGCCAAGATACGCCAGCAGGATGGACCAAATGCTGCATCCTGTTCATGCAGGCTTGTGGTGCAGATGGTGTGCTCAGCTACAAAACCAGTATGCTACTGTTGGTCTGTATTTGATATTCTCAATGATAATTGGAAAAATAAAATTCTTTTTGATCGAACATCTGAGTCACATATCCACCACTGGCATGTATAAAGTTGATTGTCGCCTCCTTTTTGCATAACATCAGGCTGTTATCTTTAAGTTTTAGTTATTTTTATCCCGGTATATCTTTATATTGAGGTTAACGTGTGATGTAATCTCTAAAACAACTATAAGAGGGCAAGTGTTGATACTAAACCAGTTAAATCCCAGCCCATAAAGCCATTCTGATGGGATCTGCAAAGTCAGGAAATGATTCTCTCTGGTCTCCTCACTACAGCCACTTGAGCCATTAAAATCACACTGCATAACAATACTGATTGTAGCTGTTTTAAACCTACCTCGTCATCCTTGAACCAGGAAAGGCTCTCAGCAGTCAGGACAAACCAGTACTCCTTGGCTCCCCCTTTCATGATGCTGATGTTATTAATGGTCAGCCAGCCTTTGCGGATGACCTGAGGGGAGGGTGAGGTCAGAAAATCAGAAACAGATGCACTGACAAAAATGTAAATAAAAACATAAACTATGCATGAAAGAACAACACGGTCCTAATAATAAACGACTCCTCCGCCTTTCGAGACAGGTCCAGATACTGTAAATTAGTGCAAATCACCAAAGCACGGCTTGTGATGAAATGTGTGTGAAGGTCAGGTTAGTTGTGTCATTGGGTCGTTGTGACTTACTGCAGAGTCTAGCATGTGACTGTGTGTCAGTGCGATGTCATTCACTGTGCTCACAATGCCACAAGCAGAGGCCCGTGTTAGCTGGTTAAGTGATCACTGTGTTTCAAGCACACAATAAAGCATGTGTGTGTGTGTGTGTTTTCTGTAGTGCATTAACCCTACAAGCCCTACATAAACAGGCCTGAGGGCACAGTGCCAAGTGATTATTAGGTTAGATTACTGTCAGTCTTGCACCGCCTAAGACTCACTAAGGAGGTTACCCAAATCATTACAAAGCCTTTGTGTGTTAGGCACAAATGAGAGAGCTGTTTTGTAGCTGGAACCATTTCAGGATCCTAAAAGGAATTGTGTACGTTTACATTCTGATCTCAGAGATTTAGTTTAACAGCCATGCCAGTAGTGAAAGATTTTTTCACTACTACATGTCTAGCTGGTAACCCCCTGTAGTCTGTGGGCCTTGGTGGGTGTAGGCGGTGTTAGAAAGTAGACAATTATCAAAGAGTAAACTCTTACGATCAGGCCTGATGCAGGAGGAGAGGAGGCCTACAACAGGAAGGGATGTGGGGGTTTTAGACACTGTGTGGCACTAAAAAATGTCACATTTTCTAGTGCAACTTGTTTGAAAGAATTGGCCTCTGGCCAACAGAACCATACACAGCCAATTAGCACTTTTTACCTGTTGGATTGGAAAATGGGGGAAAATGTTTTTTTGCTTGTTTGTTTTTTTTATGTGGCAGTGCCGGAGAGCACCACGCAATGGGCTGAAGTGTTACTGCAGGCACAAATGACATTGCAAACCATAACCCACAATGAGCGATACTCACCAACAGACACCCAGCTAAGAGGGCAGCTGAGATTCTCACTAAGGGATGGGGATGAAATGCAAAGTGGCACCTTGATGACACAGGAGGGGTTCAAACAAAGGGAAATGTCTCAACAACAACAACACCAGTGATGATGGTGGCAAAAAGTAATAGAACCCAAAAGGATTCTTTCACTAGGCTACTGGAAGCAAATAAAAATAAGTAAATAAATTAATGAAAATAAAACACACCGTTCAAAGCTGGTGCCCAATTAAAACATAATACAACATGCATGACGAAAGGAGAAATAAGTCATAATAAAATCTAAAAGATGCAAAGGTAAAATATGTTTGTGCAATGCATAAGATTTACTCAAATGAAAGAGAGTACTTTGCGTAAGAGCTCTTTCATTTCAGCTCTTTGTATTTTCTTTGCAGTAGCCATCTTGCCGCTGTGTGGGTGTGCAGCACTCCCTCGACCTCCACTGTCTGACACACTAGATCTGACAAATGCTCACCTGATTTCCTGCTGAACTCTGGCTCTTATTAGTCTGACTGCTCCTCTGCTGTGCGCTGCCGCGGTGAAACAACAAAACGGAGATGGCAGGGCAATGTGGAGAAGAAAGGTAAACACAGACAAGAGACAAGGTGACAAACATGACAGGGTAAAAAAAGGGAGTTTCTAAAGCATTTGTTTTTACTAGCCTGACATGAGCAATATTAAAGAATGTGTCATGGTGAAGCTATGCTTAGGGGATTGACTCTTTACTTAGCAAAACCAATGAAGTCTTCGTGGTTAGTGTTGATGTAAGAGAGCTGGACGTCAATCAACAGCAGAACCTGAAAAAAACACACAAAATGTTTATCATCGTGCCAGTCTGACATTTTGGGAAATAACATGCTCACTGGCTTTCTTGAGTTAGACAAGAGAATTGAAACCACGCTAATTTCTGTGCAGTCAATATGTAGCTAAGCCTACGTTTAAAAAATGGACATAGCCACTGTGATGTCACCCACTGGTTTGTGAGGCCCTGTTTAGAAGCACAGACAGAATGAAAAATGAATGTGGCTTCCAGTTTGGAAAAAATGAAGCCAATGGGGAACTGCCTTAAACCTGCATTCTATCTAAAGGCCACCAGATGGTGATAGCTGTGGTTGCAAAAAGACTTTTGATCCTATAGACATCTATGGGAAAAACAGTTTCCTGCTGATTTCTCAGTCATTCATTTTGAGTCATATTAGATTTTTAAAAAAAAGAGTAGTTTGTAAATCTTGGTCATTCTAAGTAATGTTGTTGTTGTCGATGGCGGCAACCTTCACCTCAAGGCTTCAGACTTCAGAAACCAGTGGGTGACATCATGATAGCCATATGTTTAGAAGTCTCAAATTTTAGTTTTTGCCCATCACCATGTTGGTTTCTTGGAGCTGGAAGTGATCGTACTTGGGTGAGAAGATAGAGCGCTAAGGTTTCAGCCAGTGCTAACAGTGTTGGTTGGCCAGGTGTAGGTTGTATTGACACATCAGAAACACATAGATACTTGCTAATAGCCTTATTATTATCAGATATTTGCATTATAATGCTTCAAAAGACACCAACACCGCAAACTCTGAAGGTTGATGCTTGGTAGCTTGAGCAGCAGACGGGTTAGACTATGTTAGCATAAAGAATATAAACAGCAAAACAGATAGCTTGGTGCTATGTAGCACATAAAACCAAAATGTGTCATTTTTTACACTTTAGTTTCAAATTAAACAAGTGAGATACAATGTGTCAATTAGTAAGCTCCAGAAGCGCCAACTTTTTTAGAACTTGGACAGGGCTAAACTATGTCCTCTTGTTTCCCGTCTTTATGCTAAAGTATCAGTCTTCTTACCAACTTTCAAGAAGGACGGTGTATTTTCAATAAAGAGGAATTGTTTGTATAAATACGATATTTTATAGCATTTTTTGGTATTGTTGCCTTGTTGGTCATTTTAGACAATAACAAATATGGAAATAAAGTAAAGGCTGGATAATGAGTAGACTCTGCAGAATACAAATAACTTCCCTGAAAAAAAAATGACCATAGCTAAAGAATAACAAATGTTACCTGGTCCTTGGCCCGACTCTCTCTGTCTCGGATATGAGACGTGACAATTCTCTCAGTTTCCTCACGCAGCCTGGGGAAGCATTCCAGCTGAAAACACATCACACAGCTTATAATTCCTTCTATGTAATGAATGTGAAATAATACAGTAAATAGCAGAAAAATGAAATTTCAACCTGAAACATCAAGCGGCTAATAATATTGCAGTACAAGAAAGACAATGAGTAGAAGCGCTACCTTGTTAGAGCACTGGCGTACAGTGTTAATCAGTTCCTGGATGACCATGTCCACACACTTGACACAAGGCTCCTTCAGCTTTATAATCTGCTTCTTCACGATGGCCTCAAACGCCATGTCTGGGGTGAAAAGTCCAGTCCTGAATTCCACGAAGAAAACAAGAAAAGAAATGATGGATATTAGTTGCAAAATTAGATGATATGTCCTTTGATGTAATGGTAGTAGTAGTAGTAGTAGTACATGTTTTAGTTCCACATATATCCCTTGCCTTTGATTTGTGTTTTGATTCAGCGAGCTACAACCACAGCCTTTACATGTGGTTACAACAATAAATAGATCATTACCATCTTTTTACTGATGTGAGTCACTGCAGACCTGTTTTTGTTTTTGGAAGGAATTCAGGCTCAAAATGTGGTGGTGCCTTAAATGTCAGATTCTCTCTCGCTTGGGTGGCAATTTTTTTGGTTCCAGTGGCTAACCACTGCTGAATCAATATAGAAACACACATAGTCAGGCCTGAACATAATAAAAATAAGGCATGCTCCACCCCAGTTCATAAATTCTCATACAAACTTTATACTTTCAGGCCTTTTCACAAACCAAAATGTTGGTAATTTTTCAGCATACCAATGTGAATATCTCTGGCCACAGTCAGAAAGCGGTAAGCAGCAGCAAAGCACAGACTCAAATATTTAGAGGAACTGGGTGCTTGATGGAGAAAAACTGGCATGAAACACTTTTGGCAAGAGGATATGGGACTGTACAAGGGATTGTGGGAACAAAGACTAGTTTAGGCAGTATCATATTCCAGCCTGGTAGACAAAACCCTACCTGATACCGTGGATGTTCTTGATGGCATAACTGATCTCGCGACGCATCTCCTTCTCATCACACTCCATCTGAGAGGAAAAGAGAAAAGAACTGAAAAAAAAAATGTAATAGATGGGACACCAGGAAGAGTGCAAGAGCTCTTCATGCTGAAAGATTAAAGAGAGGGAACACTCGGCACTCTGAGTTTGAAGAAATGTTGATAATAGTGAAGCTATTTGGGGATCTTTCAAAAGTAAATCACAACAGAGAAAAAAAGGAGGAAATTACAGTGTGCGTGAGGAATAGGGAGGAAGATGAGGAAGAAAACAAAGGCAGAGATATTCTGCAAAAAAATTTAATTTAGTCATATTCATCCTTCAAAACTTACATTTTGTTAAAATGAGAAGAAATAAAAGAGAGGTGTCACTGTTTCTATTGCTCCATATTCAGTTTCCTGTGTTTGAGGACTGTTATGTGAGTAAGTACCGTTATGTTGAAACAGGAAAAAATAATGTGGACCCTCATGCCCTCAGCTGAAAAATGCAGAGGAAGGGGGAGGGTTAAAAAAAAAAAAAGATACACATCGCATTTGATTGAACTGCCATAAAACCATGGTTTTAAAGCTTTTACTTCTTCTAAATGGTCACAGTTTCCTGGAAGGGTGTTAAAGGGCCTGGGCTCACGCTTTGTCTCATTTTAAAATCCTGGCTATGGGTGTTAAGATGACTGAATTAATATGATTTTAAGGTACTGTTTTTATTTGAAACAGGTCATGTGATTGCATTTTATTTTCACTTCAGTATATCACCTTGACCAACTCGAAGGGGAAACGCTCGTGAAAGATGCGGTTGATTTTTGCTCCACCAGACAACTCTACTGTGTCCACCTGGTCCCCTGAACCTTCAATCCTCTTCTCAAAGTCCACAGAGAACTGCTGCACCATCCTATAACACAAAAGTGGAAAAATTAAAATCAAATCAACAATGATTCCTGATATCTAAAATACAAGATGACACAGAGATAGGATTTCTGCAGCAAACACATTTTCTGCCAGCAAACTCTAATCTAGCTGCTTTTGCCGTGGGGAAAAAGGGGCACTGACTGCAACAGCTGCTTGGTTTTGCGAGATGGGTCATCAGGTCGGTATCCCCGGTATTCCTCTGCCTCCTTGTCCAGAGCCAACAGCTGGGACTGCAGCTTGCTGCGGAAAGCTGGCAGGGTGTCCCGGATGTGGTTGGTCAGTTGCTTTAGAGACACAAAACCACCATATGAAACACATTAAAATCATATGATTCCATTGATTAAATCATCTGCAATTTTTGCTATGCAGAATAACTACTGTCACAACTGTATATTTTACTGTAATCAAGGAGGATGTAGCCAAATACTCATTCAGTACCATGGCAGAGTGTAGTGTCTCCTCCAGTGAATTTATAAATTATTAGCTGAATTAGAAAGCATGTATTTTCCATCTCCTAACAGTCTTATATCACCCACACTGATTGTACTGCTGTACAATGGAAGCCAAAAAACAAAAAATAGGCCACCCTCTTATTAATTATGCAGAGTGCACTGTGGGAAAGCACTGGCAGGGGGCCTTTGATCACCTGGTTGAGCACTTTCTGCAAGCGTGGTGTGCCCATTTTCTCAGCCATGTGCCTGTATGCTGGGTGGGACAGAAAAAACTTCCTCTCAGCATCTAAAGCAGCCTTAATGTCCTTCTTTCCATCAATATCCTTCTGACTGCGATTCACCACTCCAATGTACCCTGGGAATCAACAAAGATGAATACAAAAAAAATAAATAAATGAGAATCCTAGTAGCGACTGCACTGGTGAGATAAAGACAAGCGCAAGAATGGAGAGGAAAATCTGGACAGTCATTTGATTCTGAGAATAAGAACACAGAACATTTGAGAGTGGAGAAACTGTAGGAGAAGAGAAATGGCAAGAGCCAAACAGAAACTGGTTAACATAGATCACTATAAAACAAACACACACCTCTTCGAAGTGGAAGCAGTTTGTTCTCCAGGACATCGCGGGCATCTGTGCCCTCGTCCATCAAATCCAATTTGGTGATCACTCCAATTGTCCTGAGACCTGGAAAGGACATCAAAAAGTCATAGAGTGAGGAAGGATGTGGTGGACATTTCAAGGCATTAGTTTTATATTGGGTCACTCTTTTTAAGTACACAGTTAGATCCATGATTCGTTGGACAAAGACACATTTTTTGCAGTTTTGCCTCTGTACAACACCATGGTGGATTTTAAATCAAATAATAAGTGCAGACTTTCAGATTTAATTTAAGGGGTTTAACAAGAGCTTTGCATCAACTCTTTAGGAATTAAAGGCATTTTTATGCACAACCCTTTGTAGAACCCAGATTTAAGATTAGGTGGCTGACTTGGTCACTGAAGTAAATCTCATTTCTTTGCTTTGAGAAACTCATGGGTTGCCTTTGCAGACTGCCTTGGGTCATTATCCATTTGCACTGTGAAGTGCTGTCTGATCAGTTTTGCAGCATTCGGCTGAATCTGGGCAGAGAATATAGCCCTGTACACTTCACAATCCATCCTGCTACTGCTATGCCCATGCCATAGTATTGACTCTACCATGTCTGTCAGATAATGTGTTGTGCTTCAGAGCACTGAGCTGTTTCTCTCCCTCTCCATACTTTTCTCTTCCCATCATTCTGGTACAAGTTAATCTTGGTTTCATCTGTCCAAAGACCTTTTTTTCAGAACTGTGCCATCTCTTTTAGATGTTTTCTGGCAAAGTCTAATCTGGCCTTCCTGTTCACGAGTGGAACCAGTGGTTTGCACCTTATTCTAAACCCTCTGTATTTCCATTCATGAAGGCATCTCTTAATACCTCCTTGAAAGTATTCTCGACTTGGTTAGATGTTGTCATGTCGTTTTTCTTAACCATAGAAATAATTCTGCAATCATCCACCTCAGTTGTCTTTTGTGCTCTTTCAGGCCTTTTGGTTTTGCTGTGCTGTCCAGTGCAGTGTTGATTTGGCCTCTCCTAAAGTTTGTGCTGTCTCACTGAGTTCTTGCTACCCGCCAGGCATATTTTGGGTTTTCAGCACAATGATGGCCTCCCTCACTTGCACACACATTTCTTTGGCCTCATATTTAAAATTCAGTGAAAAGCTATAAAATACAAATTTAACATTTGACCTCATCTGTCCACAAAACTGCTGTCAGTCAGCTGTCCAATTACTTTTGAGCCTCTGAAAATGGGGGGAAATGTGTATAAAAATGACTGTAATTACTGAACAGTTTATGCAATACTTTGTGAGACTCACTGATTTAATGCTTGAAGTCTGCACTTCAGATTGATTGTCTTACTTAAAATCCATACTGGTGAGTATTTTGTCTTCATGTATTTATTACAGGGCAACATTATGCAGTCATCACACTGAGCATATGGCAAAAAGACTTATATTGCACATCTGCCTCCTGTTATAATTAACTACATATTTATTGTTTATTCTCAATTATACTAAATTTTCCCATTTGGGGCTCATGAAGGTCTGGGCCCTAATCCAACTTTGTATCCAGCTCTCGGTATCCTTTATTGCTTCCATTTTGCTCTGCTTTGTTCTTCTTCTTTTCTCCTGTTTAAAGCATCATTTCTCTGTTTCTGCTTACCTCCTGTACTCAGTCACCTCACTTATCTTGCCTGATATGATTCATCCTTCTCACAAGGTTACTTTGCTCAAGTCCTCTTCGAAGCTAATTCACCCTCATCTCCACTGCTGTGTTCTCCTCTCCTGTCTGAAGGTCAAACTCTTGACCATTAAATTAAATAGATTCCTTTCTCCTTTCTTGCCATTTCCTTTCATCTCACCCAGCTTTTTCTTACCTTCGCTTTTTCTAACGTTATTTCCACATAACTTAAGACTTTTTTCTTTTCTGTCTTTTCCTTTCCTTTCCTTGTTTATGATTTTTATTCATGCATTCCTCATCTCCATTCTCCTCTCCTCTCAGCCCCTCATTTCTAATAAAAATGTGACACTTGATCAATCCCTACAGGGAAATCCTGTTTCCACATTCAGAGCGGTCACAGCACAAGGTCAGCACCCACCCTGCAGCTGACAGAGATTCAATGTCTTATTGAGGCTGGCCCAATAACCACAATGCCACTTTCTACTGACTTCATTTCCTTCAGTTTCTCTTTCTACATCCTTGCTACAGCCTCTTTTATTCCCAATATCTGGTGCTTACCCCAGCATCCTTGCCTTACCCTGGGGGTCCACATCCTTTGACAGTTTCAGGGCATCAGAGTTGGCCAGGTCAGTGTTGGCCGGAGTGACAGCCAGGATCAAGCAGCTCTCTCTAGTAATGAACTGCATGATCATGTCCCTGATCTGTTGTTCGATGTCCGCGGGCTGGTCTCCGACTGGCACCTTAGTGATCCCCGGAAGGTCGATGAGAGTCAGGTTCAATACTGCACAACCAGAGGAATGCAGTATAAGAACTGGCCATTGCTGTTTGACATTTCAGCTGGTCCTACATTCACTTAGATATGGTGGTTCTCTATAGCTTGAACATTGCATGTACAACTGAAAAAAATTTTGCTTTGAAATTAGAACATTTGGCTGGATTTCTCAGTCTGTTAAACAGTGACTAAATATGTAGGCAGCACTGAGATACCATAATATAAATCAGCAAATTATCACTAACAGCTAAAAAGTGAATGAGTAAATACATTGTGACCGATGCTTTTACTAAACAGTGTTCACAGTTAAACCTTAACATTAGACAGCGTTTTATGACATGAACCGTTTGAAAGTGTGAACTGCAATTTCTTGTGGTAAGGCTTTACAATAATCTTAGCTAACTGTCAGGCAAATATGAGATTAAGCTAACTTAATCAAACACAATGGTCAAACATTAATAATATTGTTTTGTATTCTATCAGTTTTCCTCATTATTAAATAGCATTTTCTAAAAATTTAAACATGTCAATATTTATTTGAGAGTTAGCTCAGTTTGTCATTTCGCTAGTTTACTCAGCAGTTAGCTGCTAGCCTGAGTAAATATGTATTTAGTAACAATTAACCTTTATGTTAAAAAATGTTTGGTGCAACACAGTTGAATTCATTCTCCACATAGAGGACACCCATAGTATACTTAAGGCTCATTTTGAACTTTTGTAGCAATTTTGTAGCAAACCCTTTCTGTATACTAGACACAATGGGAGCACAACCTTCACTGAAGAATAATAATGTACAGTACTGATAATGTACAGTTCACATTATCAGTTTGACAGAAGGTCACAGAAGGTGGGAAGCTGAATTATCTAGTCCATTATTTCATATCCCTTTAATTCTGTGACTGTGGTTATAAACAGCTGCCTCTTTTTAACAGTGCAAACAATCTGAGGGCAACAACAGCAGAAAAACTTGAATGTGCTACACAACCATATCAACACTGAGCCTTTAAATGATCTGGTTAGCTGCCTCCCATTCACATCATCATAACTCATTCATATCCATCATAACAATTTCACCAGCAAAACCATCTTCTTTGCTTCTAATGACCCAGTTTTAAAAGAGCAATATCTGCCAACTATTGAAATTAAGGAGAAAGAGTATGATGACTCACAGCTTGGCACATTCTAGTTTGATTCAGAAGTGTTACTGCATATTGGTACTTGACAGTGAAAAGAGGAAAGGTGAGTTATTCCTTTCGCACCGTTAGGGGAGTAAACCCGAAGGTTGATGGGGACGGGAGAGATGCCTTTGTTGGCCCCTGTGACACGGTCCGTCTCTGCCTCAATCTCCTGGCGAACCTCATCGAAGTCGGTGAACTTTTTTCCTTTGCAGTGGAGGAATTCAGCCCATTCTGAGAGGATGAAAATGGAGAGCATATAACAGAGATTAGTAATGACTGTGCTGCATGTGTCTGAGTGGAAAATAATGCCAGTGCGAGAGGGAATAAAAGCCAGGGGGGAAAAAAAGCAGTACCATTTAAAAAGGAAAGAGGAGGAGGCTGCATTTGTGTGTTGTGTGCCTGTATTTGTGCATGCTAGCATGCGTGGGTGTGTGGCTGTATGCACCCACCTGCAGAAGAGTTGATAAGCTGCAGAACCAGGGGCCTACGGGTGACAATGCCAGATCCCCGGGGCAGGAAGTCTCTGAGGACAGACAGCCAATCAAAACTCATTACATCAAACTGTAGCAAACGTAAACCTCTTTCCAAGAGTGGCTATAGATAGCATAATGATAATGTTATTTCGAGGTTTCTTCCTTTGAAGTCTTGAAAGGCAAATTTCTTATAATTATACCAGTTATGATGGCATGACAGCTAGTGTAAAGCTTTCAGTGTCATTCATGTAGTATGCTGTAAGCCATTTCAAAAAAGGGATGGGGGGGGGATTTTAAAACTATGTCCTGTGGCTTTCAGCTGCTGCTACTGCAACCCAGTGCTCTAACAGTAAAGAACAACCTGATCTGATAAACAACAGGTCAAAATACAGAGCTACATGGCTGACGGGGAGCTCTCCCATTTAAAAACAATGACTTCACTATCTCATTTGGCGCACATGCATGTGCAAGCATGTCACACACCTAAAAGCCTACCGCTTTTGTTTTAAGGTCTGTTTCAAGAACCCTATTAACACATATTGAACCTCGGAAGTCCCTCAAGTGGGATGCTTTTTTTTTAAAGCCCGCTACTTGTCCATTCAGCGCAGTGAAGAGCCAGTGCTGGACAGATGGACCATTACTCAGCATCACGACTCTCAATGAGGGCTGAAACAGAACTAAATCAATGCATCCATCTGGAACTGTGTGCTTGTAAGGACATGCAATATTTGGTTACAAAGATATTCAAGCTAATGGGATGCAAGCTTTGAAAAATAGTAGATAAAGAGGTTATTTTTGGTATTTAGTTGTTCACCTCCATAAAAAATGACAGGCAGGGTCAAAAAGAGTGGTCAGAATCAGTGCAGCAGAGAAAGACTGACTTTCAATTTGTGGTATGGGTCAAGCTTCAAAAACAACAGTAATGAAATGTCATCTTTCATTAGACCCCCCTGCGTGTAAAATATTCTACTGTAATAGTAAATGCCCCCACCCTATGCTCTAATGTAAGCTTTCAAGTATATGGAATCTGAGCCCAGCTCAAATAACCCTGCTGGTATCCTCCAAGAGCCACAGAAAACATTACAGCCTACAGCTAGGTTCACAGGCTTCTCCCCCTTTTAGGGCCCTTTAAATCAATCCCCAAACAATTTAAAGAGTCAATTTCTCATCAAATTCAGAGTAGTATGTGATTAGCACATATCTCTATTAATAGAAAATTGAGGGACACTATAATTAGCTGTCAATTAAAAGATCCTCAATCTCTTTAAAATGCAGGGTTATGAAGAAACCATGGCAACACATTATTGTGTGAGAAGAGTGAGATTCTTGTAGCAGATAACACACTAGTAGCTACTGGACAGCAGGAATAAATGCCATTGTGGAGTCTGGATATATTTCACGTTTTCCGATTCAGGGATTGATGCTTATCCAGTTAAAAACAAACAAAATAGATAAATAAATAAAAATCATATATAAATCCAGGGTGAAATGATGAATATTCATTTGTGTTTGGAGAAGTGGGAGTTGACACCTCTGCATGAACAGTAGGATGCTGCTTTTATAAAGGTTACATGCAGCAATCTGCATTCTATAAAACAACCAACCATAATGCCATCATTATATGGTTAATGGAAAAATGGTTATTTCTAGGGCTGTGAAGTGGCCTTCTGCAGTTGGTGCTGATTGGGCTACAATCCCCAAAGGTGCTGCTGTAACCCAAATAAAGCTTCCATCCCCTGTTGGTGGCCACAAGATATGGCTATGTGGTATTTTTAAAAAAAAACACAGCATAGAACATGAACATAAGGTGCTTCAACTGTGAAAGAATGGTCCAAACTCTCTGCACAAACAGATTGGTCCAATAGGCCTCTTATGTCATCCCTAAGGTTCAAAGGAGAAGGGATTATCCTATTTCTGTTGGACAATTTTACCTGCCTACAAAGTTCTCCAGCACAGAGCTCTTTCCTGCACTCTGTCCGCCGACCACTGCGATCTGCGGTAGGTCCAAGTTGCAGGCCTGGCCGATGGAGCTGAAGGCATCCTGCAGCTTGTTGACCAGTGGGATCAAGTCCTCCATGCCACGGTTTCCCATGGTGCCTTTAGACGGAGGGACTCGGGATCAGCGAATGGAGAGACAGAATAGGAGTGGGGGAGATGTGGCGTTGCTATATTAGTCCAGGACTACCGCGGTGCTTGTTGATGTAGTGAAGTCATCTAGCCGCGCATTGCCCCGAGCCAAGCGAGGGTCGAACCGACTGTGGAAGTAGTGGAGAGAGGAGACCAATAAGGAAACGTACAGAGAGAGAGAGAGAGAGAGAGAGAGAGAGAGAGAGAGGAGCAGAAAAGAGATATGAACAGATAGGAACAGACAATTGCGCAGTTGCTTACAACCACCACGGCCCCTCTATCTCTCGTTCTCTCTTCCCCATCTCTCTCTTTCTCTCTTTCTGACACAAAAGCACACACACACACACACACACACAATCACTGCGAGACACACGAAGGCTACACTTTCAAGGGCATTTGGTGAGTGAAGCTCCACAGGCTCCATATCGCCACCGTATGCAATCCCGTGCTCTGGAAGCTTCACAAATCAAACACGAATCGCGCTTAATAAATGCACAATAAAGCATCCTTCGCTGCGAGAGGACACACGGTGATATTCAATAGAAAACAGCTACCACTGAAAATATATAGCACAGGACTAATGACATATTGTGGTGAGCTATTGTGCGGCTGTGACATTACCCCGCCTCAGGATTCCTTCGGTGTTTTCAGTGCCCGATGGTCCCGGTCGCTGTCCAGTGCTGAAACGACGCGTAGATCAGGCAGCAAAGACAAGTGACAAGACCCTGGACGATTATACAAGCACCACCTGCTACGGCGGTGCATCGGCTTAGTCTAAAACTCCTGTGCATTAATTGTGTTCGCCTGCGGGGCTTCGTTACGCTCGGCTAGATTTCAGAGCGGTCTCATCCCGAACCCAAATTTGCCTTTGACAGATTAATCATTTTCTCCCTCTCTCTCCTCTTTTTCCGCGGTGTAATTGCGAAGCTGCGCCTCGCTGCTTCAGTTTATCGACGCGGCGGAGGACCAATGACAACCTCGGGAGTGGAGCCGAGGCAGAGAAACGCAGCGCCTCATTGGCTGGGTAGGTACAGGTTAGGCCTACCTGAACCCGCCCCCTGTTTACATCCGTGCCATTTCTGCCGTTGTGACTCATGCGGCACGGCTGCGCATCGCTGCAACAGAAGAGGTGGATGCGCTCCTTCAGATCCCCGCAGTAGCAGCCGAAACCAGCTGTCGTAAATTTCCTAAACTACCATTTCAGACGTGGTACAGGCCACGGCAGTCAGTTTTCCACCTTTCTTTGTGCGCAATAAAATGTTATTCTTTATGACACTTAAACCGGACTTGGTGACATAAAGCGCATAAGGGCTTGCTTTAAGTAGACACAAAAGTGTTTTGCCTGGCCCCATATTGTCAGCGTAGGCCGAGGCTGGTGGAAGCGGTCATGCGGAAAGGACGCTGCCATTCTGTCTTAACCTCTCAGAGGACAGTATCTGTGCCTGGTAACGCCGGGTGATATCTGCTGTCATAAAAATAAATTAATTAACAGCTTTCAGAATAAATCCAATTTGCTTTCAAACGCCCTCTGCTGCGAGGTTTAAAAGAAACGTGATAGCTCATACATGAAGGCCATAGCAAGCAAAGCTCTGTGAACCCTTTTATTTGTAAATTATAGTAAAATCTTACGGGTTACACGGGATTTGCCCTTTTCATCTTGGCCAGACCTTTCTAGCTGGGTCCACTCGACAGGCACGTCATGGTGTAGTGAGCACTAGGGGGCAGTAACGACCTATTTTTACTGGCTTGATTTTTAAGAGAATTAAAGTAGGCTACATAGATTGGAAACAAAAAAAACTGTGCAATGTTTCTTATAAAATATCGGGTTAATCGAAGAAAAGGGTGGAGGACGTACCAAGTTATTGTCATGGAAATAAACTCAATGCTGAAGGTTCTCTTTTTAAGGGTCTTCTGATCTTTGTGTCTTCAGTGTTTCCAGAAGACTGCTTTAAAGGAATTGTTTTCAGGAGCTACACTGACAAAACTTATGTAAGTGGAACACTGTGACCTTACCTGAGAGAGAAGGGATGGGAGAGAAGGGCTATCCAGTAACAACAACATCAATCCAACACTTCTCTGTCTCTCTCTCCCCAAGCCATCGCTTTCATCCCCTGCCAAAGATCCCTGTGTCCTGATGAATCTGGGGTAAGATGAGAGTTGGTCTCCAGGTCAGTGTGTAAGCCTTAAAAATACAGGTGGGCCTGTTTTTAGATCAAGACCTGGCAGTCACTTCAGTACTTGCTGGTTAGTAGGAGCACAGTGAAAATGAGGTGCTGGATGATTTATTAGAGCCTAGCTACTGTGGCTCTGGGCCAGCAGGTCAATATTAACTGTATATCTGTTTAAGAAAAGATAGGCTATAAAACTGCAAAATAACACCCCTATAAAGGTTTGTGTTGATGGGAGAAAGTGGTACCACTTCCTGGTAACAGCAACATCAGGGATGCCACAGAGTAGCTGAAATAGATAAAATGAATATAGATTAAGTTTATGGAGAGCATTATGGACATTTAATTTATGTTATTTTACATTTGGTACTTGTAAATATGTCCACAATATTTCACTCTGTGCTTGAGCGAGTACTTACGTAATTAGTCTGAATATACTTTACATGATCACTAAATCCGATATCATTCACTGTCACTGCAGGTGTGACTGAATTTCATGTTAAAGTCCATTCCTGTTATACAGTAGAATTTACAACATTACAGTGGTACAGTCACCAGTATCCACAAAACAATATATACAAAAAATACAGTTTGTGAAAATGTGGAAGATTAAAAACTGCCAAAACAAAAATGAAAAAAGCAAAAATAAATTACATAAATGCTTAAACCATTTACACTGTATGACTAAAAATGAAATAAAGGCATTAGTTAATTTATAAAATGTTGCATGTTGTTATTATTTGTTTTTCTTCTGTACTTCTTTATTTATGCATTACTTCCCCATTTATTTACTACTTTGTCTTCAAATGTTTATTCATTTTTCTATTATCTTCTCTTTGCATTGGACCCTATTTACTTCCCTACACTTACAAACTCTACTGCCAACTTGTGCTGCAGTGCAACAAAGGCACACCACACACATATACATGCTGATGATTGGCTCTATATAGATTTATCAATTCAATTTCAATTCAATTCAATTCAATTTATTTTAATTTATATAGCGCCAAATCACAACAAACAGTCGCCTCAAGGCGCTTTGTATTGTGGGTAAAGACCCTACAATAACACAGAGAAAACCCAACAGTCAAAACGGCCCCCTATGAGCAAGCACTTGGCGACGGTGGGAAGGAAAAACTCCCTTTTAACAGGAAGAAACCTCCAGCAGAACCAGGCTCAGGGAGGGGCAGCCATCTGCTGCGACCGGTTGGGGCTGAGTGGATTTAACACAGAAATCAGACCATGCTCCCACATTGGTGGCCAGGCTCACTCACAACAGAAATGGCTATCTCATGTTATCACTAGAGAACTTAGGCACTTAAGACATTTGGCATATTCATTAATTGACTGATTATTTTACTGGATTTAAGACTTTAAGTTTTATTATGACACTTTTAGTCCTCCATAGTGTGTCTGTGTGGACATGTGTATTTGTTTGTAATTATATGTATATTTTGAATGAGAGGCAGATGGTCAAGTGCTGGTAGAGAACATATTATTGGCTCCAGGTCAAAGGGAGGCCAGTGAGAGTAGTCACCAGCATACTGGTCTCCATCAGCCACTCCATCATGGCCTTGAATCACTGATTACCCACGCTTGACTGCATCACAGCATTTGGACAGGATGGTGCTGTCTGCTCACCATATCTAAGCTCAGAAATACGACCTCATCGTATCCGGTTTGAGATTTACCAGAACACAAGGTGCTGTTCAGCACAGCCCAACAGGAAGCCAGAGACAGCGCCACACATGTGTTCAGTTTGATGCAGCATTAAATCTGTTTCTAAGGAAGGAATTCAGTCTGTGCTGGCCTTTCATTCTCTTGGAATGAGACTGCAAGGCCTCATGAGATTAGCCAAACTTATTCTGTTATTCAAGATGAAAATAAATCAGGGTCTGTACTTAGGAAAGCTGAAAACCATTCAAGAGATTTAGGGAAAAAATGTAGTGGCTAGCCTCATATTTTCTTAATTTTCCTAATTCAAGGTAATTTGATGATACAATTGCGAAATCCTTGCCCACCTTGGACCAAAGGAAAAGGAGCCTGTTGTTAAACTATCATGGAGTGGGGGTGTGGGGGGTGGCCCTGTTACATAACACATCTTTAAACAGTTGCATACAGTCCAGACCACATATGGAATGAGAACTGGTATTGTAGGTAGGAAAAGAAGAATTTACTGAACGTGTTGAACGTACACATTAAAGGAACTGGAATCCTAAAATGAATACTTTAAAAACAATATGCCTGGAAAGTGATGATGCATCAGGTATTATTAGAATTGCAGTGCACAGGAATTCCATTACTTTTATACTATGTAGTTACAGTATGCAACATAATGCCACAAATATATATATATATATATATATATATATATATATATATATATATATATATTTATATATATATATATATATATATATATATATATATATATGGTTGTGGGAATATTGTGGGAATATTCTAATGCAATACTGAAGAGGATGGTATCATATTTTGATGTGTGCTCAAAGCAGACTGTACCCAGAGACCTAGTAGAAAGGCTTGTGATTCCATCCATCTATTCATTTTCTTAACTGCTTATGTAATTCCTCGAATTCTAATGCATACAATGTATTTTTCTTCATATGATGACAATGTTCAGAGTTACAGGTCCTCAGAGTATATAGGAGTGGATTGAAGCCACACTAAAAACACATTAAAGCACTGTTAAAAACTGCATCAAACTTATTTTAAAGTCACCCCAAGTATCAAAAGATAAAGTCAAAATCTCACTTTTTTCTATAATTAACTTTGAACATCAATATCATGAAATATAATATAAACTTAGTACAAAAAAATAAGAAAATTTGTGTTTGGTTGACTATTTCTTTGTTGTAACAATGCTTCTTGACAGTAAATCCATTTATTGTACAAAAAATATACTATTAACAAACTGAATTTTTTGTTTTAGAGTTAAAGGAAATGTCCATACATAGTATGGAGAATACTGTAAATCTACAGAATTTTCCGTTTTACCATTTAAGGAAAAGTCTGTGAAATTTCCGTAGAAAAACAAAAAATGTACTGGCAGAAAATTATCAGGACATGTTCCTGTTTGTTTTTTTACAGAAAAGTTTTTACAGTGTATACCATTGGAATGTCTGTTTATTTCCCATGAAAAATTTGCCAAATCTTCTCTGCCAATGCCAGACAGCTTATTCTACTGTTGACTCTTGTTTTGAGCTTCTGGTGCTAGGTTAGTTTCATGGAGTGGCTAAGCTGCAACAATTTAACATCTGTGACACAGAAAAACAGAAACAAGCATATTTTACATGTTTTCTGATTAAGAAAACTTCAAAAAGTTAAATTTTGGTAAACTTTCAAGTGCCATATCACCATGTGGAATAGGTGACTGCTCAAAAACAAGGTATATCAGGGCCTCTTTACACCTGCATTTTGACAGCCAGGCTCACCTTCTAGCTGTGAAATCTTCTGTGCCAAAAGAATTTTCTTATATAGTCTGATTTTAGTACCACCAATTAAAAATAAAAATAATAAGAAGAATGAAAAATAAAACAAGATTTTGGTTTCAGACTGTGACACTTTGTGTGGGTGTTTTGGCTGTAGTTTTTAACAGAGTCAAAATTTATTTTTCTCACTTGGAATTTTCATGTACCTGTCTCCAGTACTTAATAAGTTGTGAGGGCTCAAAATGCTGGACAAATAACACAAATTAAACAGTAAGACATTTTATCCTGTGCCAATGTCATTCGAAAGCCTGTAACTTGGAAAATGTTCATAATATGAAGGCAAAATTTTGCATGGCTTCATTAAACACATTAAAGTTATTGTACAGAAAAAAAGTGATTTCCAGGAGGAGGGCAGGATTTTCAGAATTGTTTAATTTTATATGCAGCGAACCCACCAGTAAAAATCTTCACACTAATCCTGTTGACATCAAAGCACTTAGAAACCTCACTAACAAAATAACTCATAGGGAGGAGTTTTTCTGCTGTATCAAACGTGATTGATCTATGATCTACCCCACAATTAATGATCCAGACGAGACCCATCCCTCATTGTCTCCTGTCCTTGCTGTGACATGCAGAAATACATCACTACCTATGATGCACAGGGCTCCTAGAGTTCAAACAGGTTGCATTACTTCTGCGTTATGTCATTTGGCTCTTATCTGCTTGCGTGTGTGACTATGTTTTCACGAAGGAGACACTGGAGCCGTGCCAGTCCATCTCTATGAGTAATAAGAATGTCTGGTGTAACACCTGTGACACTAAACAACACCTACTGCGCTGCTGTGAGAGTTCAGGTGTGTAGGCGCGTGATCCACTGTGATTATGTCCTCACATTCTTAAAAATACCTCACAGTGACTTCCCCCTCGGGCCTGTGCAGTGAACCCTAAAGCACAGAACTGCAGCACTGAGCTGTTTTTTTAATCGTGCTCCAGAAATGCTTACTACAAATGCTTGCCTCATTTGGGTTTGTATCGCAACATGTGTGAAGTGTCCAGACTGTCTCACTTTCGTTCTGAGGCTCTCAGAAGCGCTTGGAGTCAGCAGTTGGAGTCAGAGCACTGAGACACATTGTTAAAATGTCCCCAACAGGATGATGTGGGAGGTTACAGCAAAAGGTGTTAAACCACTGAGCACTCGCCACCACTCTGGCGACTGCGTTGCATTGCACGTTAGCTTGCCAGACAAAGGCAACTTCCCATGTGAATGCACGCTGCGCAGCACTTCACGCCTGTAAATGCAACTATGGAGAGCTGATCAAAGTTCTGCGTGGATGTTTCTGAACTTGCTTTTTATTGACCACTGGAAAAATGATGCATCTTTGTTTTGACTTCACATGAGAGAACAGGTACGTCATTTGTTTCCAAGCCCACTTTTCTGCTCACAGAGCTCAACAGTCAAATTATACAGTAGAGTCTGATGGGGAGTGTTTTGTTTTCCATGTTTGTCCTGATTCAGCTATCACACTATTTCTCTCTTTTTTTTCTGTCTCCTCTGTCATGCCAATGTCCCCAGCCCCCTCAGTCCTCCTCTTTTCCCCCTGTTGCATAATATTATGTAATTCATATTCAAACAAATACAGCCATTAAACTGTCCCTTCAAAGCTGAATAATAGCAATCCTACTGCATGCCAAGGATTCTGGGACTGCATTTTCAAAGGGCCTTTAAAATAACTTTCCCATCTGATTGTGTTACCCATCTTGAATTGTGATTTTTATTAAAAGGAAAAGCTATTAACATTTTTGTAAGAACAGTACGCACATCAGAGAGGAACACAGTCCTGCACATATCCACCTGTAAATGGGGAAAGTGTCATTCTCACTTTGATTGTATGGAAATGTTTTTTGTGTGTTTTAGTCAGTGTTGGTGGAGCTGGAGGGGGAGGTTTTTGTGTTGTTATCTCTGGACAGAATTACACTCACTGTTTACTAAGTTCATCTGAACATTGTAATTATATCTTTATATTTGCCTTCTTATTTGACTTAGTTGATTTTTGCTCTCGATGGAGTATTTTTCTTGATTCACAGTTCAAAATAATCCTTAATTATAAGATTTTTTTTTTCAATCTCCATCAGCTGTTTTAGGTCATCTCCCATTAGGCCAAACGTCCTTTAAACTAACTTTTTTTCTGATTGGTTGCCTATTGTAAACAGAAGGTTTGAACAGCAGGTGGGTGGGGCTGCCAGGCTCACAGTTAGGACATCACAAAGATCCAAGAGTAGGAAACAGCTGCTTAAAAACCAAGTGTAGCCTGAAGCCTGAAATTTTGGCTCACGAGGATTACACACATGCCGCACAGCAGCAAATCTGCAATAGATTTGCTGAAAAAGACAGAGTCAAAGTGTTGCAATAAACCAGTCACAGCTTAGACCTCAGCACAACAGAAATGCTGTGGTGTGATATTGAGATAGCTGTGCATAAGTAAATGACCACAAACCTCAATGAACTGATGTAAAGTTGCAAAGAAAAGAGGACAAAATTCCTCAACAACAATGTTAGAGACTAAGAGACTGATGAAGTCCTAGAGAAAATGACTATTTCCAAGTATTGCCGCTAAAGGTGTTGCTACATTCTATTGAATCATGGGGTGTACTTAGTTTTCACACACTGCTTCTTGTTGTGGCTTAGCTTTTTTGGGCCTCAGAATTTGTATTTTTTATTTTTTTATTTTATTTTACAGGGGCCAGGTCATGTAGCTTGCCGGAAACTGAAATACCATTTGTGCTATCTGCTACACACTGTGGTATCTGTCAGCTGATAGTATTTTAATACATCATTGGCCTTTTTTTTTTTTCTTTTTAATACACCCCCCATCCCCCCACCCTGGAGTGTGTGTGTGTGTGTGTGTGTGTGTGTGTGTGTTTTGTGTGTGTGCGTGCGCATGTGTCCGTGTCTGTGTGTGCATATGTGTCCGTATTTATGCAACTTTTTTTTTTTTTAATAAACCTGAATCCAGACACCTGTGAGTGTATGTGCTTGTGTCTATAAGGTTTCTCCCTAAGAATATTTGATAGTGAGTGTAGGGGCCCCCTAATCCACCCCCAGGACATGCAGACGGCATGAGGGAGAACAGAGCTACAGACACCCAGCGGCCCCCCAAGCACGGAGCCCCGGGAGCTCCTCGCAGGGACAACCAGACTCCCCTTTTGTTAAATCATCGATGACATGGTGGAATATAACCTCTGATCTTGGCTCACATTTCTTTTCAGTCATTAATTTGTCACAACCTAAAACTTGGGGAACACTATCTTAAGAAATATTTCACTCTCTTAATCCCAGCTGTATAGTTCAAAGTCATTGGAAGTGCATCCTTTGCTGCTTAATATTGCTTTTAACCCATGTAATTTTATTTAAAGTAGCACCCAACCAGAAATGTGTCTGAAATCTTGGGCTTTAATGTTTTCCTCAATGTAAAAGTCACATGGCTTCAATGACGAGGAAACCAGCTGGAGCAAGATGCTATATTCACAGTAATGCTATCAGGCAGTGTGGAATAAAGGAAAAATTAAAGGGGAAATTATGTTTAGGAGCAACAGATTAATAAACAACTCTTGCTGGAAACATTGCTCATGAATGCAGCGTCACATACTTTACTAATTTACAACCCTTAAAAAAACCACCTGTGGAAAAAGTTTTATACTCCATGTGATCCTCTCTTCTCTCTGGGGCCAGCCAAGGAGCTGGCGCTGACTTTTTACAGGATGCCTGAGCCTTTATGTTACATAAGAGAAACACACCTCAGTGGTAAAAACATTGTGGAGTACTGGTGACTTTCCACGGACCGTGAAACTGACAGATTGATTGATACTGATTTTGTGGAACTAAACGCAGATGTGCACCTGAAAACAGATTCTTTCTTATGCATATAAATTATTTTAAAAGACATTAACAAAATATAAATGAAATGTATAAAGCAGCTGAAATGCTACCAATTCATAATGTAAGCTTATGGCAGTAAACTTATGGCCTAAAATCACTACTGTGGCAATGTGTTTCAAACAGGGGTGTTGTGGAGATGACATAATATCTGTGAGCCAGGGTACGACCACAAAAAAAAAGAGATGTATGAATAATATAAACTGTAAAATGCACTTTGGTTCTGCATGTTTTTTCTAGGCCTTAAAAATAACTTGAATGCTTTAATAAAATGCAACATTTTTCTGTGCAAAAACATACACGAAATGCAGGCTAAACACACATACAGCAACTGTTTTCAAAACTTTGTAACAAGGATTTCTGAGTTGCACAGAAGACTGCTCCAGAGACTCATTTTCTCTTGAGGAAACCCTGCAGTTAAACACACTTTAGTCTTCAGTATGCATGTCCTCTTTGCCTTTGAAAAACACATTTAGGGCATTTTTAATTTCTACAACACTGACATTTCACTTGATCACTAAAAATGTAACTGAATGTTTCAAACCCTGAATATTAAGGGTGTAACCATTCTTGAAAACCACAGTTAATACCTATCAAAATATTTCTTTACATGGAAGGTACAAAAAACAAGAAAACCCCATGAAAACCCCCAGACTTTACTATAGGCCTGATCACCGAATCATAACTGCATCATGAAAACAACAGACTCCATTATTCTGTACATATTTACATTTTACTTGTGATGTGAATGATGTACAAAGATTACAATTTTCATCAGACCAACGTGCTTTGACTACTCTTTAACAGCGCTGCATGGGCGTCACGGTGAGGGAAGCTGGAACCACGACCTGATTGTTATAAGCCAACACTCTGTTGAACTGCAAGACTATTACTTCAAGACATTTTTGAACCTTTACATCAAAGACTGGGAACTTTGGGGCTTTTCGAGGATTTTTTTTTACAATAATGTAGCTGCTAATATTTTTAGCTTAGCCCTAGTTTAAAGCCAAAGCTTAACTAAATTATAAAAATATCTAAGCTAAAAAAAAAAAAAGAAAAAGAAAAAAAAGCCAATGCCAACCAGTTTTATTGTGTCCTGTAAATTCACATATTTGACTCAAAAAGGATTTTGATTTGTTGTCATCATGTCTGATTCTACCCTGAGCTAACACAGCAGAAACGTCCCTTGATGTAGGAGTAAATTTAGGGTAGTGATCTGGCAACCTGGCTGCAGCCTTTAAGCAACAGCGAGACTTAGCATAAACAGTCCTAAGTACAGCTGAAGATTATGCTGTGTTGCTTTGACTATCACAATCCCCTATTTAAGGACAATTTATGGCAATGTCTCAGAAGCAAATCAACTTCCCCCTTTTTGAACATTGCTATATTTTATTTATTATAATCTATGATTTTGTCATTACCCCTTAATTAGCTAAGGTTAATTGTTTTAGTCAGACTTATGAAGCTTATAAAAATATCAACTTCTGCATTACTCATAGATTGCTTTCATGGGAACCAGAAACATAGCAATGCTCATCCAATATGGTTAGTAGCAGCCTGGCTAGTGCATCTATGTAAGTTAATTACCTTATTTCTAAGGCAGAAAAATGCTAACCTAGTTCATTTGACCAGGCAAATGCATTTTATTATTATCATTATAAGATGTAGTCTAGAGTAAACTATAATGTACCTTTGAAAGCTGTCACATTGGTCTTAGGTTAAAGTTTGCACTTCTTTGCTCAGCATTTCTTTTTTTTTCTAAATTTTGACAGCACTGGCAGCAAGGCCTTGATACAGCACACTGTATCATCCAAACTTTGGCCTCAGGACAATAACCACTAATCAAAACCAGGATGTGCAGTTTAATGAGTATGAATCCCAAACTTAAGACCAGATCGCATCATCAAGCTGCTTTTTGTAACAGTCAGCGGATAGTTAAAGGAAACATACATGCAAGGAAACCATACCTACAAGGACTCACAGTTTAACATCAAACCACTACAAATCAATAATCTGACATGCACTGCAGGAACCACCATTCATAAAAAAGCCTACAGGTTATTGTCCAGTGACACACTTAGCACTGTACCAACAACTGTATCCTTCAGAAACCAGAACAATGGCTTCTGCACATTTACAGTAAATAAACTTGTGTTAGGCTCAAGTGGTGATGTAGTTACTATTTCCTCTCAGAGGACCAGCTGTCAGATGAAGACATTTGAACATGCTGTAGGAGCGCACAACAGGGCTTTAAACCAGAAAGCATTATCACCATGATGATCAAAGAGCCACTTGCATGGCAGTGTAGTGTGGCAACAGTTTGTGAACCCATTAGAATTATCAAGTTATCCAGTTTTCTGCTTTGATTAACTGTAAAATCAAAGTCCCATTTTTGAGACAAACACAATCTGAATAAACTAACACACAAAAAGCTGTAAGTTTCATGCGAACACATTGAGTAATCAGTTGCAGTAAACACTTCAAAAAGTCCCATAAGGAAGGTCCCTAGAACATCTTGGTTTTGCCATCAGTTCTGTTGTTGATTTACTCGTGTGCTTTGGGTTAATTTCTTTTTGCATCATCCAACTTTTGCTATGCTTCAGGTCGTGGATGTGCAATTTTAAATGCATTCATTGATCCCTCAATAATTGCAAGGCATCCAGGCCTCAAGGCACAATTTTACCTTCATGAGCAACATGTTTTCAGACGATTTCAGTGGCCTCAATTCCAGATGCTTCTTTGGTTGTTTGTCCTTTCTTCCATTAATATCATTTTATACTGAGTGTTTTCTCATATTAAGGAAGATTTTATCACCTTGTAAAGATTTCAGCCTCTGGGTTTTTTTTTGGTTTTTTTTACCTTTTTCAGGTAAGTGTGTTCTGCTTTTGGTGTGATCTCTGGCAGATGTCTACTCCTAGTGAGAGTAGCAGCAGTCTTAAATTCCTTCCATTTATCGATGCTGGACTGATAACTGTTTCTGTAGCATTTTTCGGCTTCATGCAACCTTCCAGTGCTTCTTCTAAGGGTCCATGAAAGTTGTGAACAAGAATTGGATCAAAGAATCAATCCTTCAAAAGAGCCGACTTCGTCAATAACCACACTTTGTAAGTATGTATTTATAGGACAACAAGCACTTTCAGTGTCATCTCCTAATTGAAACACCGGGCTCCAGGTAGCTTACCACAAGTTTTTTCCAGCCTGCACAGTGCATGATTACTCTCCTTTATACTGATAATTTAGCAGTGATTTGTGGCAGGTTGTTGTAAATATGAGGTTTGAATTAGTCTCCATTCCAGACTGCCTCCTGTGCCAGACATCCTGCTCAGCTGTCGTGGGGGCAGATGAGTACCAGTCTACCCTCGGGTCCTCTGAAAGACCAGCTTGCCTTGTTTTGAGCCTGGCTGCTGAATGTTGGCATGCTAAACACTTCCTTTCAGCACAAATTTACCCACACACCCAGGCCATAAACAGATTTTGTGGTTAGTCACATAGTGGTTTAAGAGAAAAACTATCAGTTGAAAAGGAAGTAAACAGCACTGTCGTTGACATGCGCTAGACACATAAAGAGATGCTGTCCAGTCAAAATAACCTGCAGAGACATACCTACTGCTGAGACACACTGAAAGAATTCTTCACAGGAGGAAAAAAACAGCAAATTGTGTATTTTTCCACTGATTGTCACATTGTTTTTGCCCTTTCTGCACACACCACTCCACCACCAGCAAAAAGAAGAAACACGTGGACCTTTACACAAACACTCCACACCCCCTGGTTATTTCATTCCCTGACACACTCCTTGTCCCCTCCCACTCCCTGACAGTTAACTGTATAAATACCCTACTCAGAGCATTAGTAGGATTCAAACGTTGACCTGCACTGACCAGAGACACTCAAGTGGAAAGAGACTAGCTTAAGAAAGTAAAAGGGTCTAGCTTTTTAACAAGAGGAGGTTAACCACTGCATCTGTGCAAACCTTTCCATACCACAAGACTCAGTAAGGCACTCTAAGATGTGGCGCCAAGTGTTCCTCTTCTGTTTGTCCTGCTTGCTCCTGTCAATTCAAACCCAGGCCCAAGACCGAGCCTCCCTCCACCGCTCCAATGACCCTTCTGGACGTTGTCATTACACCTTTACTGTGGCCAGTCCACGGGAGTCCAGCTGCCCTGGAAGCAAACCCGAGATGGCTCAAGCCTTGTCCCGGCTCACCCTGCTCGAAGCTTCGGTCAGCCGTCTCCTAACAGGAGTAGACGGAGGCACCATGACTGGGGTTGGAGCTAGTATTGAAAAAGGTCTCCAGGAAGCTCTCTCCCAGGTTACAGGGGAAAGAAACCAGCTGCAGCAGGATAAGGAGCGTCTGAACAGGCAGGTCCAGGAGCTGCAGAGGAGGCTGGCTGAGCTGATCCAGGAAGCAGAGACCCTCAGGCAGAAACCCTGCCAGCAGACGTTCACCTCAGGGGGACTCAGCGTGAGAACAGGCCAGCCAGTGGTATGTACCAGTGAGTGAATAAAGGGAAATCACACAAATCAAAAACTCTCCTAATTAAAAGGTGTGTAATCCCAAAAGAGCACATTCTTCTTTAACCACAAAAAAAAAACATACTGTGGCATTCAACAAAACCTCTTTTGTGGAATTTAATAGGAAATATATTTTACCCAAATGTTGCCTGCGCTAATGTTTTTCTTTTTCTGGATAAATGTCTTCATGGTAGACACTGAAAAGTCCACAGAGGCAGCAGGTCACGTTGCGGTTAACTTTGCCCGTTTAAGGGGATCAGAATTCACAACACAGTCTCTTTTTTATGGCTTCATCACTATTTTTAGGGTTAGAGTATCAACCTGCTGCACTCTGAGGCACAAACTGAGACCTCGCAACTGTGATGCAACTTTGTATAGTTAAGGTGTTATTTTCTGCCAGGTTTTAATCAGAATTTCTAATTTATTCTGTCTATTCCAGACCCTGCATATGACTTTAGGAATAGTGGATATCAGGAGATGAAAGCTGAGGTGACAGAGATCTCTGCATCCCACCTATTTCCTGAAGGAAGTCACAACTTCACAGGTAGTGTTTTACTGATATTGATGGTTGAATTGACTTGTCGATTATAGTTTTGCATATATATTTTGCATGTATAATTTTTGCAAATTAAAGTTTAAATTGAAGTAAGAGTAATTTGATTTTTTTTTCTCAGGCTGTGGAGAATTAGTGTCAGTAGGAGATCCAGTGATGCACAGGAAAGCTGATAGTATCACAGGGAAATATGGTGTGTGGATGCAGGATCCAGAGCCCCAAGGCTCTCAGTACACCAACAACACTGTGTGGCGCATTGATGTAGTGGGTAAAGATGTGCGTCAGCTCTTTGCATATGAGGACATGGATCAGTTCTCCAGAGGCTTCCCTATGAAGGTCCTGGTTCTGCCAGAGTCTGTGGAGAGCACAGGGGCAACGCTGTACCAAGGCTCTTTTTACTATCAGCGCAGACGCAGTCGTACCCTGATTCGTTATGACCTGGCTTCTGAGACTCTGGCATCCCGCATGGACCTGCCTAATGCTGGTTTCCATGGCCAGCACCCTTACTCCTGGGGAGGCTATACTGACATTGACCTTGCAGTGGATGAACAGGGTCTGTGGGCCATCTACAGCACAAGTAAAGCAAGGGGTGCAATTATGATTTCGCAGCTGGACCCCAAGAGCTTGAAGGTGAAGAAGAGTTGGGAGACTAATATCAGGAAGAACACAGTTGCCAATGCCTTCATGGTGTGTGGGCGTTTGTACACAGTGGCCAGCTACACTGCTCCCAACACCACTATCAACTTCGTGTTTGATACAGCCACTGGTGTGGGACAAGCTGTCGCTGTGCCCTTCAAGAACAAGTACCATTACAACAGTATGGTGGACTATAACCATGCGCAGAGGAAGCTGTATGCTTGGGACAACTTCCACATGGTCACCTATGACATCAGACTGGGCAGGGCCAGCCAGGGCAGGAGCTAAAGAAGACACAATGAAGGACTGTGGTTAACAGGACTGTGTGGATGCAACAAGTCACAGAGATGAAATAAATAATAATTTAAAGTGGCCCATGTACCAATATTATTTCAGAGCTTTGATATCAATGTGTTTTGAATTATAAAATATTTTTGTGGCATTAATATTGTAAATAACACGTGTCAAGACAACAAAGAACTATTCATAAAGCTGCCTAATGTGGTCATGTGATTATTGTCACTGATGGGTCATGAAATACAATTGTAATCTGCAAATGTTATTTTTATTTAAAATATAAAATTATAGAAAAATGTTTGTGTCCACTGGTTTGCATTTTGAAAATGTCGTCACAGCCAAGCACTCACCTCTTGGACTGCTGAAGCCACAAAACTGCAGTTCTTTCAACTGCCAACTAAGGCTGCCTCAAAAAGCAAGTTAATCATCATAAACTACCATGTTGCTATGCCAAAATTTAGAGCAGAACTAAATATGTTTACAGCAAGGTACAAAAAAAAATTCCTCCTGTGCAATAAAAAATAAACAGTTGAGTGGTCAGTTTTTTCAGTATGTAGTTCGATGGTTTGTTTTAAGCTGTTTTAAGCTAAGTTTGCATCCCACATTCATCCAAATATGGTTACATCTTCCTTTTTATATATATATATATATATATATATATATATATATATATATATATATATATATATATATATATATATATATATATATGTATGTATGTATGTATGTATGTATAGAAGACTGTCCAAAGACTTTGAAGATGTCATCATCACCATATACATATCATCAAAAGATTTAGAAAATCAGCAACTTATGTGTTAATGCTCGCAGCACAGTAGCCTCCAAACCTGCCAATTTACATAATGTACTGATGTCTGTAGAAGACATCAGAGCTCCAGACATACTCACATGATGAAACTGAAAGAGATAGGTTACTTCTGTCACATTTATTGGACTAATAAAACCACTAACACATACACATCCACATGTCAACTCACCTGCATGATAAAAATGAAGAATAATGAGCAATTTTGCTTGAAAATATCTGGCTAGCCCGATATTGCCACTTGCAACCTGAGCACAACTCGCCACACTTTCCAGCTCTATTCAAGTAGGCTGCACACACAACTGCATCATGAATGCTCTCTTAACTTATTTAACATGTTAACATATATTCAGTGTTTGGATTTCTGTAACAATTGTTTCATCTGAAAGTTGCAGTGGTATGTTAAAAAGGAAGTGGTGGCAGCAGTTTACCAACACTGTAAGATGAGAGAGAGCATATTACCATACAATGACAGTCAGGAGACTCAGCAACAGCTGATGGAAACTTGGACAAGTGTGAGTTGGCTTCCCTCACAACAGTGTTCACACAAACACACTGTGGATTGTGGCAGCTCAGTGCTGAACCACATGTATGGTGGCAGCCTCATTTTTATATGATCATTTAAGCATTCACATTCAGTCAAAAAAGTCTCAGCAAAGTACAAAGCTCCATCTTAAAATGATACACAGCTTCCTTTTTTTTTATAAAAATAAAATTAACTTAGCTTTGGTTTCAGGCCTGTGAAATTAAGTCCATGCGTTATGAATACTGATGTGCAAACAAGCAGCTCGGCATCTTAATGGAGGTAAAACGTTCAACATTCCTACTTTAAAATAAAAGAGAACACAAAGAAATACACCGCTGATACAGAGGAAGTATCAGTATGTAAATAAAGTTAACTTCAATAACAGGAAATCTCAGAATTGCACACACTCATCCTAGACAATGTCCCTACACACACCCCTAAGCCTAACCTAATGTTTCCCATCTATCATCCAGAGTCCATCGTAAGCCCTGTTCAGTGTTTCTCCCAGCCCAGTGAGCAGCACGTCCTGCAGCAAGTCCCAAGTCACCCACAATCTTTCCACCAGGCTGTACTGGCAGTAGCCCATAGCCAAGCCAAAGCCCACATCTGTCACATAGTGTCTTGCAAGCAGAAGTCGGGACAGGCTCACCAAAGCAGCCCATCCCACTACCAGGAGCCGCATGGCGTCTGTGTCCACGAGCTGGGCAAGGAAGAACCGGGCACACATGGCCGCCCTTGAAGCGTGGCCCGAGGGAAAGGAATAGCGCTCCACGAAGAAGGCGGAGAGGATCTCCGAGCGGTTCTGTGCAGGCATGCGACGTTTGACCAGAGTCTTCACAATTCTGACCAACAGCAAGTCCAAAATCAGAGCTGTAGGGAGGAAGGAGAGAAATGCAGTATGGGTCTAAAATTACAGGCTGAATAATCAATCTAAAAAGCAGCTCTCTGTTGTAGGCTGGTATAACTGTGTTATTCACTTATGTAGAACCGTCATTTCTTTCCACGACACCCATGCAAAAAGTGCTTTATTAAGTGTTATAATAACAACAAGATTGTAATAAATATGCATAAGTTTATTATTATTAATTATTTGTATTATTTCCTATATTTTCTCTATACTTTCTTTAAAAATATCCCATCTTACTAAAGAACTAAAGAGCTGAAAAAATGAAAGAAGTGTTGTACTAGAAAATTCTGCTTAAGTTCTTAAACTGTTTATATATTTATAAAAATCTTTAGCAAATTCTATATTTACACTGTAATTGAAAACAGATGTCTTAGTGTCTTGAACTTAATTTAAAGCATTTAAACATTATTTTTCTCACTTAAATTAAGTTAGCTCTACGTTTTAAATGTGCTCTGAGAAGCAAAGTGGCACATAGTTGTTTAATTGCACTTGATTTTGCCAGGTATGGAGCACTTCTGCCATGGCAAAACTTGCAGTAAAGATAATGTTCAACTCCAAATGCTTCATCCGTCCTGTGATCACTGTTTCAGTTAGGCTGTCTTTCGACTTTACTGCGGATTCATGATGTGGTTTCCTGTGTTTGTGGGGCTTGTTACTGATACCGGTGTTCCTCTAACCGTGCAGCGTGTGGGGCGCAGGAATGCAGCAAAAGCTGAATTCACCATCTCGTATCACACACACACTTAATTTTAAGTGTGTGAACAGACAGAGAAAAAAAGCAGAGAAACAAAACAACACAGAAAACTTTACAGCCCAGTTTTCTAGGATAATAAGCCACTCTTCAAACTTGTTTTTTCAAATGCTGCAACTTTTGCCATCTCCTCAAGGTATTCTTGCACTCAGGGTACCCCTTCAGCCTTACATCCTCTAAAAAGAACCAAGCATGATACCAGTTTGGATTCTTATTGTTTATCAAAAATTATTACACGACTATAAAGCATGGAGAAAACAGGCCTACTCACATTACAAATGCACAATCTTAAATTGAGTAAATCATACTTTTGCATCCCTTGACATTCCTTTGATGTTCCTAAATATCCTGTCACATTCTTCATCATCTCATTTCCAAATGTCTTCTTGGGAGGTGAAAAAGCTTCTTTGTCCAGGTTCTGAATCAGCAGAGAATAACATGCAGGTCCTTCATTCATTCATGCCTTTCCCAAAGTTCAAAAGGACTGTATCAAGGAGCTTAGCAGCTTTGGGAGCTAGTAAATTAGATCCGTGATAGGAGATGTGGCCTTGCAGCCTATCCCAGCTGACATAGGGCGAGAGGCAGGGTACACCCTGTACAGGTCACCAGCCTGTCACAGGGCTAACACAGAGAGACAACCATTCACACTCACACCTATGGGGTGCTTTGAGTGACCAATTAAGCTAACCCCACTAACTGCATGTCTTTGGACTATGGGAGAAAACCCACACAGACACAGGGAAAACATGCAAACTCCGCACCGAAAGGCCCAGGCCATGGCAGAATCGAACCCAGACCTTCAGACGCAGTGGTGCTAACCACCACGCCACCTGGTGCCCGTCTTATTTTTTATTTATTTATTTCTGAGAATACAACTTTCCATTTCCATACAGGTTTGTAAAGCACCGGCTTTACAAGTAAAACCAACTTATTAAATTATACAGTGAACCATTTACCGCAGCTTTAGTTTTCACTCTGCAAAACATTTTAAAGTCAAGTGGTATTTTATTTCAGTGGAATCCAGAAGTTGTTAAAGATTTTAAACATGTTGTGTGATACCTTAGGCAATTAGGCAAGGCTGAAATAAAAACATATAACCAACTCCATTTATTGATCTAGAAAAGAACAGTAAAAAAGCCTGTCAAACTTTGACCTTATCAGTTCCCGATTGATCTAACATCATATACTATTTCTAAATCTTCCATGGCATCCTGGGCTTTTTTTGTGTGCCAGAAATAGCTCTGGTATTTCACCACAACATAATACAGTATAACAGCGCAGCACTTGAACTCAAAGCTGCCAGTTCACAAATATAATCTGCACGTGCAAATACATCATCAGGTATGACCTGTGAATCAGATACCAGCCAGCTCCAAAGAAAAACTTTCCATCGCGGTCATGCTGTTGTTGCTCGCTCAAACACCCTCTGCTCCTGCTAATTGCATTAATTGACGCTTAGATGCATTCGTGCGGCTTTTGGTCTCTAGACATTAAGAGCCATTAACATTGTCGTGCTTTGACCAAACATCAGAGCCACTTTTGAATGCCATGGGTTCCACTTTGGCCGTGGCGCGTAACGCATTGGCCTTTCACACAATGTGGTGATAAATATAAAGGCGCGCAAGCATCTGACATCTAAATGAAGCCAGTTTGACTTTGACACTTCTTGCTTCCACATAAGGCCGCTGTGCTCAGTAGCCTAATGCAAATTGCGCAAATAGTATAAATATCAACCTAAAATTGTTTAGCCTGTTGATTTGTGTGGAATTAAAGGAGCATTATTTATTAAATCACAAAATATTTCTGTTTCAAAAAGAACAGAAACGCAAACTTTAAGTCTTATATAAATATACGTACCCAAAGCCAAATTCAGCATGATCTCCTGCTCCTCCACGCTCCTTCCACGGAGCAGAGTGTACACGGTGCCGATGAGCCATGGGATGACATGACTGGAGAACTCAACCAGCCGGACCAAGGGGCGTATGCTGCCCCATGCAGACCCCTCACAGGCGCACACTCCGAGCCGTTTGGACAGCCACAGATCTATCGCCAGCAAAAACCTGAGCGTTATGGTAAATATAGGCTGGCTCAGACTCACGGAAAAGTCTCCCGTTTGTGCTCCAGAGGCAAAGTAAGAACAGCTGGAGCTCCGGCGACGGACTTGGTATTCAAACGTTGCCCGGCTTCCACACACAGCTCCACGGCAACTATTCCGTCTGGCCCCTGGTGAAGACATTTTGGATAGTGCCCTAGGTAGTTTAGCCGCTCTTCTTTATGGACCACCTGGATCCTGCTGCGCTCATAACATCGTGCCGAGTTTACAGGGGCTAAATGGTACCAGTTTAGAACGGCACTGCTCTTGTCACGTGACAAAAATGAATCCACAAAACCGTGCTTGTGAAACTGGTCTGGTGTTGAGTTTTAGAGTTTCATTTTCTTGTTACATTTGGACACCCCGAGGAGACTTTATCACATGTGAATGAGATGGCCTACTTGTCTACGATGTTTGCCTATTTTGTCCTTTTTTATTTCACAGTAAATAGTCCTGAACTACTTTTTCAATATAATGTATATATTCTTGTCAGGACCTCGGTCTGACAACTGCGCTAAAAGGCTCAGTTTCATGAGCCTAAACTGGGTCTGTCGTGCGCGGTTTCCGCCTCATCTTTATTTTACGCTGTCTTCAGAGCTGCTGCAGAGCGGACGAAACTACGGCCACAGTATGCCAGGGCTGCTGCTCGGAGACGTATTTCCTGATTTCGAGGCAGAGACCACCAGTGGCACAATTCAACTCCACGAATTTCTCGGTGATTCGTAAGTAGAATTTTGATTATTGATTTGCCTTAGGGTGCAGGTTTACAGACTTACTGAGAATTCAGTTAAGAGGAGCGGGGAGAGTGGGTGGGATGCAGTTCCTGACACGGTTTCTTCTGCTTTAAATACTGTACGTGGCATCTAGAACTTCATGCCCATGATGACAAGTGCGTATAAAAATAACACTTAGGAATGAAGTAGGATACCTGTCAGTTATCAGATTTGTAAGTCTTCTAATGCTGAGAGCATCATTAAGCTGAACGAATCAAATTGAGGTCAAACTTCAAGCTGCTGAGGTTTGACCTGACTGACCTAAAAGGGGGGAAAAAACTTTGTCATCATTTTTGACAACTCTGTGACACCGATTTCACAACCCGCAATCCTATTGCAAAAAACAGCAACAAATCTGATGACAGGAAATGGGTCAGAATGAGACCTGTTTGTGAGATCTAATTGAGCACAACCCCATGGCAGGAAATCTGGCTCAGCCTTACTCTGTCTCATTTCAGATGGGGAATCCTGTTCTCCCACCCTAGAGACTACACTCCTGTGTGCACCACAGAGCTGGGCCGAGTTGCCAGGCTGAGCAGTGAATTCCGTAAACGCAAGGTTAAAATGATCGCCCTATCAGTGGACTGCGTGGAGGATCACCACGGCTGGGCCAAGGTGCTGTAACTACATTTAGTTTTTTTTGTCAGCACATCTTTAAGTATTTGAAGCAACACACACACGGAAACACACAGAAAGCAGAAGACGATGCTTGCTGGTGAAGCTTGCTCTCTGGTTAGTGATATTTCAGAATACTGACTTCCCAGCTGTGAACAGTCCTGTAAACAAGCCGCAGGAGATTTGCAAGCCAAATGACATCTAGATGTCTGGATTAATGCCGGGCTAAATTTGATTCAGTGTTTAGAAGTTTCTAATAACACACTAAAATAAATAGATCCTTTTGGGTTCATTCAAAAACTGACTGTCTTTTAGCACCTCGCACTCTGCAAATGAACAGTGAACAACTACCTGTGCAGGTCAGAGACGCCACCAGTTAAAGACCTGCCTGAGTTTCTGACACAGGAAATTCTGAGGGTCAGATGCTTCATTTCCTGCACTGAGTTTTATGCACCATCTTGTAACCTTTCTATACCCTTTTATAGTCAAAATATCTTTATTCATGTGCAGCCCCCCCCCCCACACACACATCAGGCATCAGCTAACACTAAAAATCTGTAAAACTCTGAAATAGTTCATTTTCATCTGTTCTCATTTAATAGTAGCCCCACTCCATCAAAGGACATATATAGGCACTCTACTTTTTATCACAGTTGTGTACATTCGCCCAAAGGCCAGTGCGTCTTTTGCCTGTAAGACTATCTCTGATGTTGTGCAGAAGCTTCAGTCTATCTCGCCTGGTGCTCTGAACTTTGTGCTGGGTGATTTTTAACCATGTTTACCTTAAAAAGACATTTCCTAACTTCGCCCAGTCGCACCGGATAAGATTCTCGATCTTTGTTATGGGTCAGTGAAGGAGGCTTACAAATCTTTTTCTCTACCTCCTCTTGAGACCACATCTGTGTCCACCTTCTACCCTCTTACAGATCACTTCTGAAGAGGGAAAAAGCTAAAATAAAGGAAATTAAAAACTGGACAGAGGAGTCCATACAGTGTCTACAGGACTGTTATGACTGTACAGACAGGAACATGTTCATAGAGGGATGTGATGGGGATTTAGATGAATTAACAGATGTAACGTGTTCTTATATGGCCTTCTGCAGAGATATGAGTGTACCACATTAGAAGGTCAGAATCTTCCCCAATAACAAGCCCTGGGTTACAAAATCTGTGAAATCCCATTTACAGACTAAGAGATGTGCTTTCAAGTCTGGTTCTGTTCCTGATTTGCATGCAGCCACCAAGGACCTGAAAATGAACATTTTAAAAGCAAAACAGAACTATAAAAAGAAACTGGAAGATAAAAATGGCCACAAATAACCTTGGCTCTGCTTGTATGAAAGCCATAGCAGGTATAAGCAACCCCAATAATAAAGGCACTGTCACTTTAGAGGGTTTTGACTCAGACTCTGAGTTAGCGAATGCTCTTAATTGTTTTTATTCTCGACTTGATGTACTCGAGTAAAGAGTAAAGAGAGGCAGGAAGTGAGTCAGAAACTTGAAGACAGCCATGGTTTTGAGATTGAATGCACAGATATTGTGAAGACCTTCTCCTCCATAAAGATAAACAAGAGTCAGGGGCCAGATAACATCTGTGGTCGTCTGCTCAAATCATGTGCCAAACAACTGTACCCGATATTTTATTATATTTTTAATAAGTCTTTACAGACTCAGCATGTCCCCAAATGTTGGAAGGATGCTGTAGTCGTCCCTGTCCCAAAGAGTAACCGTCCAAAAACTTTAAATGATTTTAGACCCATTTCACTGACATCCATTGTGACGAAATCATTTGAAAAATTGGTGAGGTCTGAAATTTTAAAGAAGACAGAGTGTGACCTGGATCCTCTGCAGTTTGCTTACAGACCACACCGAGGAGTTGAGGATGCCACAGTCACCTTAATAAACCTGCTTCTTAAACATCTCGAGGGAAAGGAAACACACGCTAGGCTTTTATTCATTGATTTCTCATCTGCTTTTAATACCAACCAACCCCACATTCTCACACAGAGGCTTTTAGAACATTTTAATTTAAGTTTTAATCTTGTAGGTTGGATTTTAGATTTCTTAACAAACAGAACTCAGAGTGAGAGTGAATGGCACTCTGTCTGATCAGGTCTGTTCCTCCACTGGCTCCCCCCAAGGATGTGTTCTGTCGCCTCTCCTGTTCATTCTTTATACAAACATGTGTCGCAGCAGCAGGAGGACAGATTCATTTTAAAGTATGCAGATGATTCAGTTATTGTCAGTCTGCTGATGGGCAATGAAACTCACCACGGTCCAGTCGTTCAGGACTTTGTTGAGTGGTGTGATGAATCTTTTCTGCAGATATCCAGAAAATTAAGGATATGCTAATTGATTTTAGGAAACTCACTCAGGCATGGGAACTCACTGTTATAAAGGGTCAGGTGGTAGAATGTGTCGAACCATATAAATATCTCGGCACCATTATTGACAGCAAACTGCCTTTTGAGGCAAACTGTGAAGCCGTATATAACAAAGGGAATCAGCGTCTTCATTGCCTCAGGAAACTGTCATCTTTTAATACTGACAAAACACTGCTGACCCTGTTTGATCTTGCTTTTATTGAATCGGTTCTATCCTTTTGCTTGGCGGCATGGTTCGGTAATCTGTCTCTTAAAAATAAGAATTACCTGAACCATATAGTGAAGTGGCACAGTAAGCTGAAGGGAGAGCTGCAGTTAAATCTAGAGTCTCTGTACTCTGGGCAGGTATAGAGGATTTTTAGATCAATCTTAAAGGACACTTCCCACCCTTTGCACCGTGAGTTCCAGCTTCTCCCGTCAGGATGCAGATATAAAATGCCCAAATGTAAAACCAAGCATTTTAAAAGCAGTTTTGTTCCTACGGTCATAAGTTTTAACAAATTTTAACCCCTTGCTGTGTTTTTTACTGTTTTATGTCTCACCATGTTTTTGTTTTTATTCCATTTGTCTTCTTTGTTCATATATGGTGTTTGTTTTAAAATGTTTTGTCTTAGTCTTTTAATCATGTCTGTATTGTTATGAGCCGACCCACTGTACTGCACAACAAATTTACCTCTCGGGTACAAATAAAGTAGCTTGACTTGACTTCTATGTTTGATTGGGTCTAGATTTGAGAGGCGGACTGTAAATATATTTTTAAGCCAGATTTCACACGTATTTGTTGCTCTGAGATGTTTTTTATGAATCATGTTTACCTAAAATATGCTTTGATGCTTACTGAAAACAATAAAGACCGGCAACATTAGCTTGAGGCAGTGGCCCTCAAACATTTTCTGGCATGCCCCCTTCTGAAGCTCCCGAAACAGTTCACAACCCAACATTTTTCACAGGTAACAATAAAAACAGAGAAATTTCAGAATTTATGAAAAAGAAAAAATGTCGCACGCCCTTTTTTCTTCTGGCTTTTTCATGGTTATTAAGCTGCCTGCGTGTGCATGGTGCTTTAGAGATGCTGACTGAGACTGCTGACTGAATGAGTGTCTTTGCCACTCACATTCAGTGGCTGTATGAACTCATATTTCACATTCAGATTTGGGGGGTAAAGGAAAAAAAACAATAGAAAAGGAAAAAAGCCCATCTGTCAGAGACATTGTTGCCTTGCTGAGTATTGTATGTAATCTGCTTCTTTCATATTTTATTAGGGAGAGAAATGATTATGTTCTAAATAATGCGGGGTATTATTTCCTTATATCCCAGAAATCTACACCTATGAGCAGCAGTGTGTATACAACAGAGCTCAGTCATTGTGACACTACTCAAACTGGCTTTGCATAGCTAATAGAGCTAATAGGGGCTTGGGTCTCTGCTTGTGTGTGACTAGGACATCCTGGCCTACAACTGTGAGGAGTCCGCCTGCTGCTCGCTGCCCTTTCCCATCATAGCGGACAGCAAACGGGAGTTGGCAGTTGCCCTGGGCATGCTGGACCCAGATGAGAAGGACAAAGATGGCATGCCCCTTACTGCCCGCTGCGTGAGAGACATAAATACACAGACTAAATTTGTTTTTAAAACTTTTATGTCGCATCTCCACTCGTTCCCGTGAAGATTGTATCCCTCTCAGTGGCAAACTCTCACTTTTTCCATCTAGGTGTTTATTATTGGTCCTGACAAAAGGCTGAAACTGTCACTGCTTTACCCAGCCACCACAGGACGCAATTTTGATGAGATCTTGAGAGTGGTGGACTCTCTCCAGCTCACAGCAGGGAAACAAGTGGCCACACCTGCCGACTGGAAGGTATGCCACACATTAGAGAGCGACCTCCTTTGCCGCCAATTATTCCAGCAGCTGAAGGCACAGATAATAGCAGCAAGACGTGACCAGCTGCTGAGCTGACTAACAGACTTTTTGCTATGTGTCTCCTCCTCCAGCCTGGAAACTGTGTGATGGTCCCTCCCAGTATGTCTGAAGAAGAGGCGGCCTCTTTGTTCCCAGCTGGCGTCTACACCAAAGACCTGCCCTCTGGCAAAAAGTACCTGCGATACACACCCCAGCCATAAGCACAGGCAGAGAGGACACTGATATTCAATGCTTGCATCTGTTCCATGGACTGCACTTTAATGCAGCCACTATCACCTGGTTGGCAGACATCCCAGCTTTGAATTAGTCCAGTCAAAATAGATGGAATGAATACCAGTGCCTTAAGATATAGAATTATTCTAATGAAGACATTTAGAACAGATCCAATAACAGAGGCTGTAGCATTCTGCCCACTTTTCTAAGATATAAAGAAGCAGTCAGGGGAAAATATATTGAATACTATTTAAAGAAAATAAAAGTATTTTTATCTACAGTGTGTCCAAATAAGTTTCAAATTTTTAACAGAAATTCATATTTTGGTTTCCACAATTTCAAAAGTAAGAGGTACATGATGTCATTAAACCACAGACTGTATATAAAAATAGACATAGCCATTTGGCTAAAATGGACTTGCCAGAGAAACTGTGCCTCTGACTCCTGCCATAAAAGTCAAGCCTGTACATGACATATTGGTGTTAGTGTTTTGGCCGCCACCATGTTGGTGTTTTAGAGCAGAAGTGACAAAGTTTTCAGGTAACCAAGCAAGCTCAGTTAGAAAGTTGCTTCCATAAACTTTACAGTTTCAACACACAGACACATCTACCCACTAATTAGTGTTAAATAACATTCATAATGATAAGTTTGTCAAAAAATGTAAAAATTATTGTTACAGCAGGCAAGATATGAAAAATGACTTCTCTCAGTAAAAATAAATAAATACAGAATCACAGAACAAAATAGCTCAGAAAGCTTAAAAAAATACAAAAAAAAGAAGAAATTAAATAGAAAATACAAAATATGAAGAAGGTGATTCAGTACATAAAATCTAAATATAATGCAATAAGGAGTATAAATCTAAAATGAATGCTGGTATAGGGTGGTCAAGATTTTCTGTATATGTCCCTGCGGAAGCAGAGCTGAAACAGGTGTTGGAGAAAATGTTCATCTGCATGTCCAGTAAGTGTTGCAGGGGGTGGTCAGTATCCATAAACTATCCACAGTCATCTGGATGGCCTCTTTGTCAGATGATAGAAAAATCCAAACAGTGTGCTGATTCAAACTGGATTCAAATAGCAACAGCAATGACAAATTCCTTTGGCGAGTAATAAGGACGCACTCTGGCAGCAGTCAGTTCAATATTCAGGCCACAGAAACATTCCCACGCTGCAACATGTCTCGGGATTACGCCACTTTTCGCAGCTAGCGCAATCCCTGCACACTTACCACCCAGATTAATATCCCTGTCTGCCAGAATAGTTATGAAGCAAGGTACAGTCACACTGTGGTCTGGAAAGTGTGAGCGTGGCAATGTCTCGCTGCAGTGCTCTGTGGAGATATCAGTCAACACTCACCGTGTTCCGTCAGTCTTAATCAGCTCACCCGTTCATAGATACACTCTATTGCCAAAGTATTTGCTTGTCTACCTTCACACTCATATGAACTTGAGTGACACCCCATTCTTAATCCATTTTTGACTATTCTTCCAGAAGCACATTTGTGAGGTCAGACACTGATGTTGTGGCTCACAGTCGCTGCTCGAATTCATCTCAAAGGTGTTCTATCGGGTTGAGGTCAAGTCACACCAAACTCGCTCATCCATATCTTTATGGACCTTACTTTGTGCACTGCTGTGCAGTCGTTCTGGAACAGGAAGGGTTCATCCTTTGCATTGTGCTTGGTGATGTGAGGCTTGGATGCAGCTGCTCAGCCATGGAAACCCATTCCATGAAGCTGTCTACTCACTGTTCTTGAGCTAATCTGAAGGCCACGTGAAGTTTGGAGGTCTGAGGCGCATAATGCACAGAGGTCTGAAGTTGGTGACCTCTGTGCATTATGCGCCTCAGCATGCGTTGGTTGAGGATAGGCTGGTGCTAAGTAACAAACTAATAAAATACTAGAATGTCACTCAGCAAAACTGGAGCACAAACATATTGAGTGGTCTGTACCACACAGCAGGTCACATTGTCAGTTAATCCCATTAAAATACAGAGAGGGCCAGTTCAGTGATTCCTGTTAGCTGAGGTGAGGCCTAGCAGACATCAACTGTCTGTAACCATCTGCACTGACACACTTGTCAATTAAAGCAGCCCTACCCTAACTAAGAGCCTTGACAGTATGCAAATAAATGAGCTGTAAAAAGATATGCCCACCATAAAGTTGTTCTAAAAGGAGAAAGCATCCATAGAGACCCAAACTGATTTTCTTTGTACAAAGCTGCAAATATTACTTCTAAGGCCGTAAAGTTTGGCATTTTAACAAAAGCTCCAAGAACTGCAGTTTTATTCCTATAAATTTTTTGAACATTTTATTTTTTTGTAGGTGGAAGTTGCCATATTTGAGGTGCAGCACTAAATAACCAGCAAGTGTTACTAGTCGTAACAAAATGTAAACAGGTAAGTCATGCAATTTCCTCACCCTACTCTTCACAGGTGTCAAGCTGAGCATGACAAGCTTAAACAAGCTGTGCCAGGCACAACAAACCCGCCCCCGGCAGACATTTTAGCTCATTTGAACGTTGTCCATCTCACAAACGTGTCACTCCCGAAACACTGAATCATCGAGATAACGCACAGGTCCTACTGTCCACAATTTTCCTTTGACCTTTACCTTGAGGTCAAGGTCGCAGATTTTTAGTAGATGCATTTATGGTGTGAATTTGAGCAACCCAGGTGACATCGTTCTCGATTTATCACGTTCACAGGATTTTCAGAAAAACTTGACCTCTGACCTTGACCTAATTATGGCAAAAATGTAATTGGGTGATCTCTGAGTCACTGGCCATCTTTCGTGCAAATTTGGTATGATTAAACTGGTAATTTTGCTGTAATATTGTTAACAAACAGACAAACACACCACAAACAATACATTCTCTTCCTCTGAGAGCGGCATAATTAAACACAATAAAATTGAGTTAAAATGTTTATATTGTGCAATACTGCAGTTGTCTAACATTAGATTACTGACAGTAACGATGCATAACTTTGTCTAGGACAAATTAATTCTGGATTTATTGCATCTGTAATGACTCACTTATGAGGTATAATAAAAGCACTGCACCCCCCCCCCCCCGGACAGGGAGTCTAAAATTATTATACATTTCTTTAGCAAATAAAGCATTTTCATTTTCTCTTGAACTTAACCAGACATCACTGCCCAGGATCTCCTCTGTGAGTTTGTCAGCTGTAGCCAGCACTCTCCCTGACCTCCTCCCTATCCTAAGTTAGTTCTGTTTGAAGTGTTAACTCAGCTGTGTGGGATTTGGTGTTCCCTCCTCACCGGGTTGACAGACTCAGCTAAGAGCTTAATCAACTTTGATCCAGGGAACGCTGACAACAGGCTTCCCCTCTGTGAACAGCAGACAGGAGAATTTAAGGACAAGGGAGGTGTTAAAAGACAGGAACCGGAGGGATAAAATAGAGCGAAAAGAGAGAACAAAAGGACAAGCAGTTTAAAAATGAATGTCACTGACTGGAAGGACACTGGCTTATTTATCCAGACATGTTAGGTTGGAGTGACAGAGACAGGAAGGACTTTTCATTTTAAATATTTATTAGGAATGCATTTGAAGATGACGGTGCACGATGTTTGACTCTTAACTGCCACTTCTATTCAGCCTGAATTTGGAGCAGGGAACTCTAAAGCACAGACAGCGCGACATGTTGTCTTGCATAGAGAGATTTTTCTGCCACCTGATTTAAAGTCCTGCGTACCGAACATCACATGAAAACTGAACCATCTAAACCCCCACAAACAGACCATTTTCCTTCGGGTGACTGAAGGAATTAAAAACCATCGTTTTTACTGAGAAAAGCAGCAGGGTTAAGACGTCTTGTTCTTGATTTGTCATCACTGCCTCATAGAGAGAGAAGCTTCATCTCAGACACCTCCCACCAGCACCGTCATCTCTGGTTCATGAGGGCACGGTACTCCCTCTGGTGGGCGAGCAGTCGCAGGAACACCCTGTACTTTCTCTCGTAGAAGCTGGAAAATAAAAAAGTGAAGAAATTAAGAAAATAATGAGGCGAGTTTGATGCCGACTGTATATTTCAGATTTGATTTGTGAAAATTGAATAGCCTACAACTCTATAAATTATTAGCTGCAAAGAAAATAGAAAAGTTCAGCGTTTCCTTTCGTATTGCAGAACGGCTCACCTATGAACTTCGTTGTCAGGCTGGATGACATTCCCCACTTTAGCCATCTTCTCCATGGCCTCCTGAAACACAAGAAGCACAGACAAATTTCATTTAATAAATCATGGCACACTCATTCAGCTTCATGTCAGCCATGACCCAGTTATAGTAGAGAACAGCAGCCGGCTGCTGTGGCACAATTTATGATTAATGCAGTGCAGGGCCCCCTCTACGGTCTAAACCCACAAAATCCATGCAGTTGACTGTTTGCAGCTCGGAGGCTCAGACAAAAACAGCTGCCTGCTGTATCTATGGCTGCAAATGGGTTGACAGGTGCATCCTAGTCTGAATAATAGCATCTTATTTTTAGTCTGTCTGGCTTAAAGGCTGCTGCGAGTTCTGGTGCTGAGACACAAAGACATGAAAAGTTGACCCGACAAAATATTAATCCATACTTTTCTGCAGCAGAAAGCCAGCAGAGTGCATTGCTTTGTAGTTCGGTGCCACCCAGCAGGTGGAGGCAGTGAGTCAGTGAGCATGTGGCACAACCCATGTTACGTTTGACCTTTGGTGTGTTTTCAGAGGCGACAACCTTTAATGATTAGACTGCAAACTGCTACAGACTCCATGCTGCAAAGTAAACACTAAAATATCAAGTTGACCTGGATTAAAGGGGCACTCCACCTATTTTACACAGTTTATAAAAAACGCTTAGCTTGTGAAAGCGGTCGGACAGCATGAAGTCTGTCTGTGATGCTGAAGGACAACTAAAATTTTCTTCAAATACAAACCTTTTGATATAATATCAAATATGTCTTTGCCTCTATTTTTTTACACTGGAATTATTATTTATTATTATTATTATAAATATTAAGAATTTAATGATATTAAATTCTTTTTTAAAAATCAGTCACAAACGCTGATGCTTATCTAATTCTGTTAAACTGTAAAATCATTTAAATTAACAACTTACAATACAATCACACACTCACTAAATGTATGTGAGAAGCCAGCTCTTAAGACAAAACATAATGTATTTTCTTTCTCTCCTCACATAAGAAAATAATTTAAACTGTGACAGTCCATAGTGTTTCAGCGCACTTCCCCTGGGATACTTCGTAACACGCTTTATTGTTTAGGAAAGCATCGGTATTGTCACATATCAGAAACGACTTGACTAATTTCATAATTTTGGGGCTCTGACTTTAGCATACACTCAGTGGACGCTGGGTTGGGCCGCCTTTTGCCTTCAGAGCTGTCTTCATTCTTCACAGCATAAATTCAACAAGGTGCTGGAAGATTTTGATCCATATTTACATGATAGCGCCACATCTATAATGTGAATTTCCTGTTCCAACACATCCCAAATGTGCTCTGTTGGATTGAGATCTGGTGACTGTGCAGGCCATTTGAGTACAGGGAACTCATTGTCGCGTTCAGATGCTCTGTGGTGCTTTGTGATATGGTGCGTTACCCTGCTGGAAGCAGCCATCAGAAGATGGGCACACTGAGGTCATAACGACAATACTCAGGAAGGCTGTGGCATTTAAATGGTGCTCAGTTGGTACTAAGGGGCCAAGAAATTATCCCCCACATCATTACACCACCACCAGCCCGATCCATTATACGAGGCAGGATGGATCCATGCTTTCATGTGGTTTACAACAAATTCTGACCCTCTCTGAATGTGGCAGCAGAAACCGAGGCTCATCAGACCAGGCAACATTTTTTCCAATCTTCTATTTTCCAAATTTGGTGAACCTGTGTGAACTGTAGCCTCAGTTTCCTGTTCTTAGGAGTGGCACCCGTTGTGGTCTTCTGCTGCTGTAGCTCATCTGCTTCAAGGCTCAATGTGTTGTGCATTCAGAGATGCTCTACCTTGTTTGTAGCAACTGTTTATTTGAGTTACTGCTGCCTTCCTGTCAGCTTGAAGCCATTCTCCCCTGACCTCTGGCATCAACAAGGTATTTTCACCCAAAGAACTGCCGCTCACTCAATATTTTCCTTCTTTCAACCACTCTCAAATAAATATAAGCATGAAATGTCAAAATCCTTTCATGCCAAATCCCTGTGAGGTTATTCGAGTCCTGTGGACTGTGATTTGTTGCTTTCTGTGTGTCTGTGTGCCACTTTACCTGTATAGAGCTGTAGTCTTCTGAAGCACATGCACCCAGCACTGCTGCTCCCACTAACACAGCCTCCGTCTGATCTGGCAACACCACAGGCAATCCTGAGAATAAGATTGAAGACAGAATGGGCTAACGCTATCATGGATGTTATTTTACCTTCTCCTCTCTCCAGGTCATCTCTGCCTGAATGTCCAACTTTTGTTTTGGTTTGTTTTGGGGTTTTTTCTTACATCAATTCAGTAAATCCTGGTACATGCACATATTCGCATACTGTGTTACAAAATATGCATTTAACCATGCCATGTTATTGGTATTTGCTACCTGTAGCATTAGCATGAATCTGTACAAACAGGCTGTTTTTGCTCAACCCTCCACACAGGAAGAGGGTTCTGATGTCATGTCCTGCCTCTTTCATGGCCTCCAGAATATGAAGCGTACCGAGCTGAAACCAGAGGAGGACACACAACAGGACTAAAGTTACAAGAAAGCAAATACAACCTCCTTTGTACTTAAAGGTGCTAGGGTATCAGTACGAGACACAGGAAGTCATTTGAAACACAAAACACATCAGACTCACAGCAAGGGCTTGCATGGTGGCCAGATAGAGAAGGGCCAGGTCATCTAAGGTCTGGGACAGGGAAAGGCCAACGACCTGCAGGACAGTAATGACACAATAATATCAGCAAGGGTGTGATCACCAACTATGACTTTGTGAAATAAAAGCTGTCATCGTGGGTTAGGTCCCATCTCATATCTCCAGTGAATCACTGAAAACAGTCATTTTCATACTATGTTCCCTGGCGTCCTTTTTCCTGGAATTTTAGACATTTTTTGCTACAGTAGTTACCAAACACAAAATAAGTTAAATGATTCAAATGTTTTGGAATGTTAGTGGGGGATAATAATTAACTTTATGTATTTAGAAATCATTTTCTAAGCCATAAGGAATGTCAAGCCTTTACCATGCCCTTCAAAGTCGGGTCAGCCAGGGGTGACCTATTTCCGTGGAAGTCGGGCCACACGTGAAGGCTGGACCCCAGCAGGTCAACAGTAGCCCCAGAGTCAGCCATCAATCCCAAGTGGTTGTTCAAGTAGCTGTAGATATTCTCGCCAGTAAAAGGAATCCTGGGAGGGCAAATTAAAAGAATTAATATATTAATTTGCACTGGCCAGAAAAGGACAGCTGAGATTATTTATATTGACACCATGCTGGACAACACCAGCAATCTTTATGTAATCATCAGTAAATGTGAAATACTGCATATCAAACACTTCAATGGTCCATTCTAGAAAATAGCCAGGTTGCACTGAAAGCACAACATGACTGAGCTTCTAATCTTCCTAAAGCTTACTTAACATTATTCTATGCCAGCTGACGAGGATGACAGATGCGCAAAATCATTTTTGGGAAGTGCAGCATTAAAAGCATCAGCTAACCTCTGCTGAACCTGTTCCTGGAGCTGGGCGTATGCGCAGTGACCCTTCACCATGTGATCAATCTGAGGGAGGAAAGAGCAATACAGTACATTTCAACTGAAAAGCTCTAGGCCGTGGACAGGTCGGGCCCCCTGGGTCCTTCCCTGTTTCCCTCTGGGACACGGGGGGGCGTGCTTGCAGTTTCTTGCCCCCATTGGTGAGTTTCATGACAGAGGCACATACACACATTATTGCAAGCAACAGCAGGATTGTGTGTGTGTGTGTGTGTGTGTGTGTGTATATGTATATACATGTGTATAGATATGTGGATGCCTGAGTATATGTATGTATGTGTGAGTGTATGTATGTATATATATGTCATTCTTTGATTATTTTTTTTATTTATTTATTTTTTTCTCTCTTTTTTTTTTCTCCATTTGTTGTTTTTCTCACTTTCTCCCTACCCTTTCCTTTCTACCTGTCAGGCCTGGCGTAAATAAATAAAATAAAATACAAACATTAATAAGAGTAGCCTATTGGAAAACTTACAGAGCTATTCTTGGAAAAGCAAATATGTTTGGTACACCAGAGCATTTGGATCATATTCCGATTGCGAAAAATGCCAGACATGACAGGCTTAAAAAAAAAAAGAAAAAAAAAAGAAAAGCTCTAATAATGGCTGGTGATGGCCTGACTTCAATAATAATTTGTAAAAAGTGAAAAGCATGAGCTCAAAGCAGCAGTTTAAGTGTGAAAGGCAAGGGGAAAATTTTAAATAAAATCCTCATATTTCAGAAAACAGAAAATATTGGTGTTTTTCTCTATAAATTATGTTTTAAAAGCACTGTTAATAATCCTTTAATTATAATAAAACCTGATCCCAACAAACTAGAGTTCTTTATAAATAAATCAAATCTATTTTCCAAAAATTAGTCCTCGTGTCTCTTGACAGTTTTTCTAAAGACATTTAACAACTGGCCTTTCACGCTCCTCATTAATTATTAATATTTAGCGTGTTTGATGCCGACAGTATTTCTGTCAGCAGAGGAGGTGAACTGCTATGAGACTAAAATGTTTTAAAAGATAAAGAAAAATCTCAGCAGACTGACCAGCCTGCCCGTCACACTCTGCCCTCCCTCGTTGAGCCACAGTTCGGGCACCATGGCAGACAGGTAGGGCCCCCACACTCCTGGCACAAACAGAGGCTGCTCACTGATCTGATGAAACGGGAAATCTTTTCATTAGTTTTGTATACCTGCAAGAACGATTTTCAAATTCATATAGATATACACAACTCTGACATGAGAGGTAAATATTTTATAAATGAAAGCAAAAACTGCCTGACCAACAGGATATGTGGAGCTGTGAGTACGGGATTAATCATCCATAAGGTTTTTATTAGTCATGGAGAGATATTCATATATATATCACAAAGGCCACTGTGGCGTTCACATCATACCGTGTGAACTCAAAGTTTTCGCTCAGCGTGAACAGCAATTTTTTTTGTGTAATTGTTGACACTAATCAGGTGAAGAGCAGCAGTGAACCACTTACTGCCATGTGACAAGTTGACGTCCCGCAGATCAACGCCATGCGTGTGGTGATCGGCTGGCCCTCACAAGGCAACTGAAAACCTTTCACGTCAGCACCGATCACACCTGGAAGGAGCAAAGTAATATTTATTTTAGCCATGTTTGGTCAATGCCAGTGTTCAATTTTTGCAGGGGAAAATGGATTGTAATAATTACTTTTTTTTTTTGGTGTTATCTAATGCAAAGTTTCAAAGCTGCTGTTAGGCAATAATCCAAGTGATTTGCACAGTGCAAGCTTTAAATCCATTTGAAATTGTGCTCTAACCTTTAAGTGTCATTCAGCAGTGACACTAACTGCTGGAATAATGTTTGTCAAGCTGGTTTGAGTTTAAGGTGGGAGGTAAGTCTGCATCGCTGCGACATGGACAGAAACTAATGGTGCAAAGTGTTGTAACCTCTGACTGATGCAACAATGTGTGATTGGCAGAGGTCACAGTCGCAGGTCAGAGGGAAGAGTTCACGGGGAGTTCAACTCACAGCACAAAACCAGATGATTAGGATTGCTGAACCTGAGGAAGATCAGCTGTTGCCCTGAAGCCACCAAAGTAGTTAGAAATGCACGAACATCTCAGGCAGGTTTGTTATTCCGTTTATTTCCCAAAATATTAAAGCTGGGAATCTCCAATCTGAAACAAATACAAGGTACCCAAGTCTTCACTTGCTAAACTCTAGTTGTTGAAGTCCTCATATCTCTATTCTCACTTCCTTCTTTCAGCTAACTCATAAAAGCTAAACCAGGATTTTTTTTTTCTTTTTTTAAACTAAGCATCGTGACAACTTGTCAGCATGTCGAGCAGGTTGTTTTTACTTTCCCAGCAATTAGTGCTTCAGCTTGTGGAAGGTCATCTGCTGATCAATGCGCTGGTGTTTCACAAACCAGCAAAAACAGTGCTCACCCCATCTTCAAGGCTGAGCCCAGCCACCCCACAGGAGAAACTTATTTCGGCCTTTTGTATTTGCGAGTACTAGAGACAGGGTGAGGAGCTCAGACATCAGGAGAGAGCTTGAAATAGAGCCAATTTACTATGTACGTATATGCTCCCTAAAGGATAAACCTTTTTTGGCCCCTTAAGAGCCACAGTTCACGTCAAAATATCAACTTCATTGACATCAGATTTTATGCCTCCATTTTCCTTTAAATTGCTTGTAATAAGTATAACAGTGTGATGGCTCAGAGGAGCTGCAAACCGAGGAATGTCAGCTTACTCATGACAAGAAAATACTTTTGTTTTCAAGTCAGTGTGATTCATTAACTGATACCTAGGCCTCCAGCATGAGCATCAATGAGAGAAGCACCAACTGCAGTTCCTGGGTCCAAACCCAAATCAGCTGCTGCCTCCCGGATGAGGCCCTCTCCCAGTGGACTTCCTGGGGGGCACGTCACGCTGCCTGGACGATTAATAGACCACAGTTTATGAAAGAAGACACATACTGAAAAGATTAATAAATAATTGGTTAGACTGTCAAACTAACAAATTATTTGGAGTTATAAAATGTTTCATTTTCTGGCCTATTTTGGAGAAGTTATTTTCCAGAAGGTCGTTCAGTCCAATGCTTGTCCAGAAGCTTGCATCCCATCCCTCCGGAGGGCAGTAGGTCCACTTACACACCAGAGTACACAAAGACCTATGTAACATTGGACAACACACATCACCTGGCAAATAAATTCACTCTTTATTTAACAGCACACATTTGATACATGCATCTTGTGAACCACTGCATCAAAAACACTTTGATGACAAAACACGTATTTTAAAGAATTCAGCGTGAACGACCACATTTTTTCTTTAGAACTGAGAATGGAAACAAGATCAGTGATTTTATGGGACAGCACGACAGTACACATAAGTAAACATCTTATTATTACAAGCAAGAGTTTCCAGGTTTGTCAGTGGTGAACCTTTTCGAACCCATGTCCTTTTCCATTGGACTCAGATAAACGCATAAGTAATCATAACATCATCTAGCAAAGCTCACCTTGTTAAAGAGCCGGTCGCTTTCCAAGACAAGAAGTCTGGCAGATCAAAAAAGTGAGTGGCTTTGTTCCAGCAGTGTTCCTTTAGGTTCTGATAGAGAGACAAGCATAATGTGTGGGAATGATCTGCCGATCAATAAGCAACAATTGCATGGATATGAAGTGACTGACGAGCATCCATCGAAAGATATGCAAGGCTGAAATTGTTATAAAAAAATTTAAAAAAAACAAAACACCAGGTATCTGTTGAATAGCCAGTACAGCAATAAAACATGACATGCAGAGATCAGTGGTGACCTTGCTCACCTCTCACCTCTTTGAGCCAGAGCAGCTTAGGGGGCTGCATCTCTGGTGACATGACTCCTCCTACCCTGCTCAGGACCCTGTGGCCTGTGTTTGTTATACGAGCAGCCTGCTCTGCAGCACGATGGTCCATCCACATCACCACGTTCCTTTGGGGGTCACCTGGGAAAAGCGTGTCAGGACATTACTGCCAGTAAAAAGCAGCAACAGCCACCTGAGAGCTAATGCTGTATACACCCAGTATTTCAGAGTCATTTTATTTTCATTACCTTAATCTGTTAAGGCATGATACATAAAGCTGTTGCCATGGATAGATGTTATCTCGCAGTATATATATTCAGTATTTAGACTCAAGTATCTGGGTCATGCTCTTTGTGTCTTGCTTAATAAGCAAAAACATGAATCACTGCCAGCTCCAGGCTTTTATTTCGTAGCTGACCATGACCTTGGACCTCACTCTAGAGGAGGCGACTTTACCCTAAAGGATCAATAAATTATCACACAAAAATCATTTTTCCAAGCAATGCTCAGCTGGAGGGAATCATGCTAAAACGTGGCTTACATAACCAATACTTACCAAGTACTATGATCAGGCCACAGAAGACTAAAAACACAATGAAATAAATCACTTACCATCCTGACTGACAGGCACAGGCTGAAAGCTTTGGTCCAAAACCACTAGAGAGCAGGTGGCATCAAAGCCAATCCCCCTAATCTGGCTCTTCTCCACACCCTGAATAACTTTCTGTAACAAATACACACAACAGTTTTTAAATTACATTTAATCCGTGCTTTTACACATACTGTAACTGTAAGAGGGCATCGATCCTCATCTGCTTTGACAAATTATCAGCTGCTTAAATGATGCTTACACAGAATGTGAGCTTGAGATTCACAACTGGCAATACATAGAAAAGACTGTTCAGTAGTCCAGCTAATATGAAAATGAGGATGATTTATTCAAAGAAAAGTATACATAATTGTAAAAGACAAATAAATAACTGAATGGGTTTACAACACGCTGTGAGTCTAATACAGGGCTATTCCTGCATATTAAAAAAATTACCAAAGTGAGTGTGCTGCCATTAAAAGTGGAGCATGTCCAATGATGGATTTTTTTTTCTTGGCCAATTTAGGAAGTAAAAAAAATTCTGATACTGATATATGGCCAAGATTCTTTATATGTACAGTTATGCTGTATTTATATATAGATGGGAAATTGACTGGGTCTTATTTAGCAACTTTTAGACAATGTACTTCACAAACTATTTTACAGTGTAACAGCAGCACACAGCTTAATTCCAGACCACTGGCTGCCCAGGGTGATGCTACTCTGCTACATGTGCAATAGTGCTGAGAATGTTGGAAACAATGGAGATGGCAACGCGCTACTGCACAAACTATGTGGTGGTGCTATTTTAGTAATTCTTCATAATTTTCTATATCATCTTTGTAAAAAAAAAAAAGTTTTCATATCAGCACAGGCTGGACAACATATACGGCAATGCCAATATAAATACAGTCATGTGAAATACAAAGGTTGTCACAGGACTGCATCGAGTCCTGTGACAAACTAGGTGCACCCACCACTCATCATCTTGCAGAACCTCGTTTAGCAGCAATAACTTGAAGTAATTATTTTCTATATGATTTTATCAGTCTTTCACCTGGCTGCTACTTACTGTACCCTCTCAATTCCTATGGAAACAGTAAAAGTGGTTTTAGTTTTTCACAGCACTGCCTATGAATGCTAACTTAACCTAAAGAAACAAAGAAACAAAACAAAAACATTAAACTATCCATGGAATTTTATGTTAGTTAACATCCAATTCAATTTTTATTTATATAGCACCAAATCACAACAGCCACCTTGAGGTGCATTATATTGCAAGGTAAAGACCCCATAGCAATACAGAGAAAACCCCAACAATTAAATGACCCCCTATGAGCCAGCACTTGGAGACAGTGGGAAGGAAAAACTCCCTTTCAACAGGAAGAAGCCTCTGGCAGAACCAGGCTCTGGGACGGGCAGTCATCCATGCTCATTCTAAAATTGGTCTGAAATGAGCAGTGAGTCTGCGCTGAGCTATCTGTGCTCAGATGTGTGGATACATTTTTAAGTCTCCTACCTTCACAACTGTGCAGCATTTCTCCCAGATCTCAGTGGAGGACTGGACATAGTGGTCAGACTGGGGCTCCCAGATGCTGATGGGCTCTTCTGCAGCACTCTTCAGCAGCCCCTCTCTGGTCACCAGTGCAGCCCTCACACTGGCTGTGCCCACGTCCACACCAACATAAAAAATCTCTGCCATGAGGAGATGAGCTGAGCTGAATGTGGGGGAGGAGGTTTATTATTAACCAGGTTACAATTTCAGTGTCGACATTGAGCAAGTTAAACAAACGCAAGAAAAATGCCATTATTAAGGCAATTTGTGCAAGTGCTTATGAAAAAGGGTTTTCTTTTCAGCATCTTCACATACTCGTGCACTTGGTTAGCGCGCATGATAATGTGAAGTGCAGCAGCAGCAGCGGGTAAGGCAGAGTTTACACCAACAATAACAGGCTAGTGCTTATACAATACAGATAGCACACAAAGAGGAAGAGAGTACATAAACTGACACAACACTCAGAACTCACCCAGTGATCAAACTCTTATTTCAGTGCGAAGAACATTTATGTTTATCGTTCAAGTTTCTGACCGGAGTACTTTCAGAGTTAGAGCAGAGCTTCAGACGGAACGCGGAAGGGGTCAAAAACCTTACGGTCGCTTTTATTTCTCCCTTACCAAGCAGGTCACGCACCTCAGCATACAGGGGCGCAGCTATATTACTTTCTGAGGTGTATGCGGACATATTTTTAGCCCCCCCAAAGGAAAAATCCAAACCCACGTACACACACACGCAACACACCCTCTCAAGGTTTATTTATAGGTTTATTTTTTATGTAATCCTAGACGTGTGTGTGTGTGTGTGTGTGTGTGTGTGTGTGTATATATATATATATATATATATATATATATATATATATATATATATATATATATATATATATATATATATACATGTATATATGTATATATATATATATATATATATATAAATAACCTCCTGAGACCCTGCGTCCACATATGGGGTCATGACATCTTGGCTTTGCTGCACCTTATACTTTAACCTGCTCAATGGTGTTTCATACTTTGTTAAGTCATTTTGTTTTTGTTGTGTTATGCTATAAAATAATCCCATTGTCCACATCTGAGGACATTTTTTTTCCATAAAAGTATGTAACAACCATGTAACAAAATACAACTTCCTGCTCAAAGAGGAAGCTTAATTTTTTTTTATACATATCAGGTCCATCTAATCAAAAATATCTAGGAGAAATTAAAAATCCATCACAAACGGCAGCTCGAGTCTCAGGAGGCTATATAGTTGGGGGGAAAAAAGCAAATGTGCAATAAAGCAATCTTCAATAACAACCCAGAGCTAAATGACACTAAACACTCTAAAAACTGATTTCATTGTGACTCCTACCTTGTCTCTTTAGCCTGTTGTGTTATTGAAGGAGATAAGCAGCTGTGTAAAGGAAGTGCCGCTGGATGTGACCAGCATGTTTGGGCCAGGAATGATCAGCAGAGATGGAATACGGGGAAAATCCAAGCAGCAGGACAGGAAGAAACAGATGGTCTTCAACAAACACTGCATGGACAGTGTTTGAAATCTCATCTATCTCTCTCACTGGCCTGTGTGTGTGTGTGTGTGTGTGTGTGTGTGTGTGTGTGTGTGTGTGTGTGTCCCTCAAGTTTATGCCTGAAGGTAATCAAAACTTTGCTCTGTTGATACATCAACACATGCATATACAGCCACTCCATGTTTTTTGCTCTAATAAAGGGGAGGAGAGGGGAGGGGTGTTTCCGTGAACCCTGGACTGTCCCACCTCTGTACAACAAAAGCAGGGCCTGTTGGGAGACAGGCAGGACCAGCTCCTGATTAGAAAACTCCATGCAGTGGAAACAGCTGGCCCATCCAGGGAGGAGGAAAGCACTGTTATCTAAAGGCGACCCTGTCGACCCGGTAGAGGGGAAAGGCTGACAGAGAAACAGGAAGCATGGCCAAGCCACAGCAATAGTTTGATTGGAAAATACTCCTCTGTGGGTCTTCACACAGGTGCACAGACAGAGATACAGACAGAGTGGTCCAGTGAAAGAAAGAAAGAAAGAAAGAAAGAAAGAAAGAAAGAAAGAAAGAAAGAAAGAAAGAAAGAAAGAAAGAAAGAAAGAAAGAAAGAAAGAAAGAAAGAAAGAAAGAATGCATTCTAGTGCAGGGTTTCTACTTTAGAATGGGTGTTGCACAGCCTTCTCATGAAGACAACATGTCATCTGGAGAGTGTTGACTCAGGCAGCTCTAGTTATCCCAGCCTGTCTGTCTGGGACTGTTAACTTATTTATAGTTGACTTGAGGAGAACATGTTGAATAATACAATGGGATAGACCAGACAGACTGGACAGCAGCTGTACAGAGGCGTCTGTCATTAGTGCAGCTTTGCATTTACCTATGGAGCCTATGTGAGTGAATGAACGCACATCTATATGTCCTGTGCAGGGCGGTTAGCACTGTGTGAGTGACTGTATTAAAGATTTTGACAGTCGTATTTCTACAGTCATTGTGCATAACAAGCTCTTGTGCAAACAAATAATAAGTCTAATTATGACAAACTTATCTCAAGATATCGTTATGAGTTAGGGTTGGGCCAACCTGCCAGTGCATACAGTATGTTAGATCCAGTACGTATCATGGCATCTCCTCATCTGTGTTATGTGTTATCATTCAGTCAGTTGATGGTTTTTTTCTTAGTCCAGTCCCGTGTTAAAGGTGACCTAAGGTTTATATATTTTACATCAGTCATGGCAAATTTAGCTAAATAACAATAATATATAATTAAAAATGTTGTTAAATTTGCTTTCTTTCCCTCAATATAAGGTTTTAAAAAAAACCCTGGAAGTTACACCATCTTTGCTGTTAGAGAATTCTTCTATAGATTTCAATTCAGGACTCTTTAAAGTGTATATCTCCTCCTTATAATATCCCTGGTCATATCTTACCTAAAATAGAACTTCATTTATATGGAAGGACCTTTTAATGCAACAATGAATATGTGTAAAAATGCAGGAAGGCAGTTACTAGTGCTACACTTTAACAAAAACAAAATATTGCATTTTAGTTGTTTTTATTTATTCATTTATTTTCATGTCATGACAAACATTTGGCTAATGCCACACAGGAATATGCAGCTTCTATGCCACACATTAAAAAAGCATGACAGACATCCTCTGCTTGAGCAAATACAACAGAGAGAGAAACTCCAATAAGCTACTGTGGAAACGTGCAAGCAAATGTTCCTTAAAGAGTGGAAAAGTTTTCATCTTGGAAAAATCTTTTTTTTCTGATCTCACAGCTTTTCTACAAGCATGGCTACATAAAATACTTTGTGGCTCAGCAGCTAACTGGGTTTTACTGCATCATATGACACTGGAATTAGGAAAAAGAGACTGCAACTGTGCATATGTTTGTTCCGATATGTTTATATTAGCGCTACAGCTGCATTTTAGGATCAGTTTAACAAATCTTATAACCTACTGTACATTACAAGTATGGAAATATGGACCACCCATACGACAATATAATTTAGTGTTTATAGGCTATTTATATATAAAAAATATTGATTTGCTGGTATGTAATAGCATTTTTGTGCTTTTCTTTCTGAGCTTTGTTATCTTGAATGTTGTTTCTTTACACACACCACATGGCACGAGTCCATGCTTTACCATTAAACACATGCATTACTGAGGACACATGCCTTCACCTCATTGTAAAAACTCATTAAGAAACCTAAAACATGCACAGCTGTATGACCACATCGTGTGTGGGCAACAAAAGCACTCTTAATGCAGGTCTGGTTCCTGTTCTCTCCTGTCTGTAACCCTATTTTACCAGCCAACCTGTGCCCACTTCCTCAAATGTCCCGTCTAGTTCTTCCTATAAAGATAATTTCATAATTTCTGCACTTTGAGGATCATCTCTTTGTTCTGAATGTGCCCTAATATTAGAGTCTGTGAAACTCACAGCCTAATATAATATTTTCCTGATCAAAAACATCTTATTTAAAGATTCTTGATTAATTTCCAATCAGCACTCGTCTCTACGGAGCCACGATTCACACTTTGGGATAACTAGTAATTGAGCGGGTAACTAAATATTCAAAAACACTACGTAATCCCAGAGTACATTGCTCCACTGTCTGCATTACCTAATCCCATAAACCATCGCGGTGGGCGGGGATATGGCCAGTTGTCAGAGCAACCTGCATGTCATTAGACATATCCCGCCTACCAAGCCGTCTCCAGCCAATCACAGGACGTAGAAATGACATCATTGTTATTTTCAGTCGAGCTGCAGCTTAGAGGTGGATAAAGTTCGTCTCCACGTTGGAAGTGATAGAAAGTATTAGTCGTTTTCAGGCACTGTTTTTACTTTGTGGGAGCGAGGATAAGTCACAGAGGACATTTGGAGTGTACAAACACAGAGACTCGGCGGCGAGGGGATATTTTTTGTTGTTGATGAGCGCAGAGCGCACAAAGAAAAGTTTTCCCAGGACATAAAGTTGTCAAGTGAGTTGAACTTCAACAATAGGCGGACTCTATCGCAGTACAGTTAACGGACTGTCACGGGACCTATGTAAACAGTCGACCTTGGATTTTTTTTTTAAGGAGAAAAGAAGAGAACTCCCTCAGGGTGAACAAAACTTTATGTCCAGAAAAATGGAAGCGACATTCTACGACGAAGCCTCCAACCCTCAGCATGACGGGGCGGCGGTGTACGGGTTCAACCCCAAAACCCTCAAACAAACCATGACCCTGAATCTAAACGACCCGAAAAACTTTAAACCTCATCTGAGCGCCAAGGCCATGGACATCCTGACGTCCCCTGATGTCGGGTTACTGAAGCTGGCCTCACCTGAACTGGAGAGACTGATCATCCAGTCCTGCAACGGGCTGACAACTCCCACCCCGACCCAGTTCATCTGTCCCAAGAACATCACCGACGAGCAGGAGGGCTTTGCTGAAGGGTTTGTGAGGGCACTGGCTGAGCTCCACTACCAGCAGCAGATACCTGCTGCCCAACCTGACCCACAGACCGGGTCGGCCAACGGCATGACATCCGGCTCATCTGCGCCCGAGAGTGGCGGGATTCCCTACAGCTGCACGGTGCGCACGGAGCCACCGGAGTACACAAACTTGAACAGTTTCACTCGGGCTGTAGGTTCTACGTCTGCACCTGCCGGCGAGAGGCAGCCACCTACAAGTTACCCGGCCGCCCCCCAGCCGTCCCACAACCACATGGACCACCAGCTGGCGGCAGCGCAACACCCACGGCTACATGCGCTCAAAGAGGAGCCACAGACGGTGCCGGAGATGTCCGGTGACACCCCACCGCTCTCCCCTATCGATATGGAGAGCCAAGAGCGCATCAAAGCAGAAAGGAAGCGCATGAGGAACAGGGTGGCCGCGTCCAAATGCCGGAAAAGGAAGCTGGAGAGGATCGCTCGACTGGAGGAGAGGGTCAAAAACCTAAAGAGCCAAAACACGGAGTTGGTTTCCTCTGCCAACGTCCTCCGGGACGAGCTGGCTCTGCTAAAACAAAAGGTGATGGACCACGTTAACAGTGGCTGCCAGCTCATTTTGACGCAGCAGCTCCAAGCTTACTAGACTGCCAAGGGGTAAAGAACTAAGGGACACTTCTTGGGGACCAAATGCAGCTTAAAGCGGCCTGTTCAGCCTTTCAGGGAAGTCTAGGCGCATTTTTCTCCACCAAAATATCCGCTCAGACTGTATCCACGTGGAGGGTGACTGACAAGATACTTGTTAGGGTGAATTATTAGAGAGCAGAAGCCATCAAACTTATTGCACAGGCGCATTCAGAGGGAACCTTTGCCCTACCAACACTTCTGATCAGGCTTGTTTCTGGCATTTTTGTCTTTACCATTTATTTCCACCTTAAACTACATAATGAAATCTGTAATCTGTCAAACCAGCTATGGAAAATGTCCACACCTTGTCACCTGACTGTGGCCCCACATCCTGCACCCCGACTGGAGGAGAGTTAGGGCTTGTGCAAGATCGAACTGCAGAGACAGAATGTGAACCAAGCCTTTCACTATGTCAAGTAGCAATGTATGCATATAGACCCGAGTCAAGCACTGAGTATCCCATGCACCAGCGACTCTATGTACAGAACACTAACACAAAAAAAGTTCACACCTTCACCTAAACATTCACAGGTGTTTACTGACAAAACTGCCTTAATTTCTTAATACTTATCATGCAACTTTGAGATATAGGTGTAACTAATGTTAAACCTCAAGTAACACTCAGTAATATTTGTACCCAGTATTTTGAGCACTTAACTGTAAATATGAGAAAATAAAGTGTTGGACATGCGACATCCTGTGTGTTGTGCCTTTTAATTAGTAATGAAAGAGCCCGGAGGTGACTGGATAGTGTTGCGGTGTGTTACATTGAGGGTTTGTTGTTGAAGAAACTGGGGCGGACGGGAGACTGAATCACCAGCTCAGTGAGGCGCTCGCGATGGTTGACGAATCTACTCGTGCGCCCATTGGACAGCGAGGCGTCGGAAGTGAGCCGCAGGCAGCCAAATATGGCAAAAGGTCCCGAGCGAGCGCTGGGACGGGTGTGTGCGTGTGCGCGTCACAGTCACCGTCCTCCCACTACAGCTGGTGACTCTTACAAGAAACGCCATGAAGCAAAGGCAGATCTGTTTACACGCTTTAAGGGAGTGTGCAGAAAAGAGACTTTGTAAAAAGGAGACATGTTTTTCTTATTTATTTTCTCAACTACTGTCTGTAATATAAATAAGTTTTTGTAGAAAAAAGTACAAACATATACATTTAACCTGAACAGCAGGACACATGTTCAAGTATTTAAAGAGAGATTTAAAAAAAAAAAATCTGTACAAACACTACAGCCCACCAGTGACACCAAAAGCTGGTAACTGATTGGACATCTGTTCATGATGAGACCAGGAAGCAGCTGTCCAGCAGAGTTTAAAGACCCTACAAACCTACTGTAAACCTACACAGGTGTTTTCACTCATTGCCTGACTTACCCATTATAGCAGTACCATTTCCATCTTTAACATGTCTTCTTATACTGGTTTAGATGAGGTCCTCACAGCTTCCCTCAACTGCAGCCTGACGAGATCTAATCAGCCATTAAATGAATACACCTGCATGTTCTGTCCAGGACTTTTATGTCAGTTTATGTTTATGTGCAGTATGTAATGTTGTGAACCCATTATTTACACAGTACTAAAGGAATAGACATTAGCTTTACTGCATCCTTACAGGGGGTTCTGATGCATTTCTGACATTAACAAAGATGAATTTGAGACAGCTCAGTCATGGTTTAGTCTATTAAGGCATCTTATGCATGAACTCTACAAATGCATCCTGGGCTGGACTGCCAGACAGTGTACCTAAAATTAAACACAAAATATATACGTTTTGTTTTGTTTAAAAATTTAAAACCAAATGATGGTTGTCTGCCAGTGAAAACAGCTGGTTGAGCTGGTTACTGGAGCTGACTGGCCGCTCTGGTCACGTACAACACCTTCTTTTCATCTTCACTCATCCTCCATCTTTCTGTGCAACACAATTACAATTTTTCCAGGTCTTAAACAGCCTTAAGTTCTTAAACACAGAATTCCCAACATATCTATATGGGGGCTGTTCTTGTGTCTGGTTCCCGATAACACCCACAATCCTGTGGCCGGTGGCTCTCAGCTGACAAGCATGCCCTCTTTAGCAGCTATACGCTGCCGGTGGACGTGGTCCTGCTCTAGTTCTTCGTGGCTGGGGTGCCAAAGTCGTGACAGGATGCGTTCCATGTTGAGGGCATACATGGTGTGGGACGGCATCACGCCGTGGTGAACCTGCATTGGACAAGCATCACAGAGATGAGAAAAGCATTTAATTTGTCATGGCTGACTGATAGAAAGCTTTAAAAAAAAAACAAAAAATAAAACACAGCAATAAAAATGGGTTATTAAATGCCATAGTAAATATTATCCACATGAGCAAAGAGAGTAAGAAATGAAGACAAAAACCTTTAACACCAACATGCGTATTTAAGAGGGGAATATTAATAGCTGTGCTCACATAAAAGTAAGTAAAGCAGTTGAAGAATTTAACAATTCAGTTTAATATTTCCTTAAATTTATAGTTTGGTTAGAAAATTGCAAATGCTGCCTGTTAGAATATCCAAAAACCTTTGTTTTCTCTAAATCACAACTCAAAAACTATTAAGACAAAAAAACAGCAACAAATGAAGCTCGAACTAAGTAAAGTTTGGCATTTTTGCTGGAAAAATGACTTCAGTTTATAACAGCTCTATTGCAGACTACACGCAAAGTTTGGGCTCTAACATTCATAGACTTTTACATAACTTCACAAGATAGTGAGAAGAATTCCACACATAAATTTTCCAAGTTGAAAAACTGCATCAAATTTTACAGGGTCAAGGGTCATATAACCAAACCTGACCACTGTAGCACCATGGAGACATGTTTAACAGCCATGTTTGTAAAACTGAGTTAATTCTGGCCACACACTTGGGAATATCACAATTTTTCATCCAGGCCATTCCAAATAAACTCAGGGTGAAGCATGTTCAAGTTCCTTGGTCCAGTGACGTACATGAACACATTTTCCTACCTGTAAAGCCTCGAGGAGATCAAACATGCTGATCGGAGGGAGTGGAGCAGGAAGACTGTCAGCAGAGCAAGCCAGCAAATGAACAGCTTGTTGCTCAGCCTCATCGGGTGACACCTGCGGTGGTGGGCCCGCAGGGAGAGAAGCACTTGGTGGGGGACTATAAGAAAAAAGTATACCATTAGTCCTTATTGACAGCAAAAGAAAACAGTTAATGACACGGAGATGAAAGTTAGAAAGGTTTAATGAAGTTGCTACGCCACAGTAATGAGATCAAAAACCATCATTCTGTATCAAATGCATTTACCTATACTGAACCTGCACAATGCTCATAAGTCAACAAAAGCTGGAGTCCTTACCATTCAGTAACACTGTGGTAAGCAGCAAGACTGTTTTTCAGATAAGGCTGAGGCGTGACATCACTGCCAAAGGCGTAGGGGAAACGGCCATCTCGTAATCGATATGCCTTTCTCCGGGTGATTACAGCAGTCAGGACGTCTTTCAAGTGGTGCTGAAATAAATCAGAGCACTGAGTCATTGCATGGTCAGACTGAAAAGGCTTCCATTTATCTCTCAGTGGAACAGGTCACATTCTCTTTGGGATGCAAATTGGCTCACCATTTAGCTTTGTGTAGTTTAATCCAAGTGAACACTGATAAGTGGAATCAAGACAGAGCTCTCACTGAGGAAATACTGTCTGGCTAGGTACTTTTTTATAACTCAGCATTAGACATTACAAACAGCAAGGATGCAGATTCAAACAATAAAACTGATGTCCCTCCTGCTTTTGGCAACAGCAGATGGGTAAATTTCCCTCGAAAGATTTTTGTGTGAGTAAGCCACAGAGCTCTGCTCCAAAGAAAACAAAGCTGTCAGTGTTACATAATAAGTGATGCAGAAAATATTTTTTCTGATCATTTAAACCACTGTATGGGTGTTTAAACAATGTCAGACTTGAGAAGCAGAACAACCATTCTCTCAGATTTTGAATTTGCACTACCATTCTTCTGTTGAACTCATATACCTCCACAGCATAGATCATGGTGTTGATGGCATCTTCTGTGATGTTATCCAGGCCCAGCTCAAAGGCAGTCACCATCATGCGAGCCTCCAGCTGGCCCCGTGTGGGCAGCAGTAGAGTGTGGGCGCTGAGACGCAGCTCTTCCTCCTCACTTCCTGTCTCTCGTGGGCTGAATGGCTGGGCGGCGCTCAGAGGGTTCTGAGGCTGGAAACGATGCTGAAGGACATACAAGCATCCAAGTGATATTGTCAGTCCACTATTCAAACCTTTTTGGGTGGTTACCCTAGCAGTTGGTTTGTTGGTGATGTTCCTGCAATCCTCAGCATGATTCATCTCCTTCTTTAAAGGGATCTTGTCCAACAGTTGTACAGACTCCAGCTACACTGTCTTGGACTGCCGGGGGTGATGACAGTCTTTTTTTCTACATGGCCACTGTAACCAGAAACTCCAGCAGGTGGAGAAATGGTTCATGTGCCACTACACTGAGCTCTATGAGGCTGCAGAACACAGAAGGATTATCATCACCAGCTGTAGTCCAACACAGTGGAGTTAAAGTTTATCCACAGAGAGACTAAACAGAGGCAGCTGAATAATTTGCACTGGAATTTGTGGGTCACAGTACCTGGCAACTAAAATATTATGTGCAACTTTGGTCAAGGAATCTAAATTTGTGGGAAACAGTTGTTTAAAATTTTAGTAGTGTTGTTGTTAACTTGAACATACCCAGCCCCTGCAGTCATGAAAATGAGAATGAGGACTTACATCAAATTTTTGTCTAGAGGAACATTTCTTATTGCCTTTTGGTTTGCCAGGCTTTGAAGCACAGCCACCTTGCCACTGCAATGGCCCTGCACCCTCTAGAGGACAAAAAGAACACACAACAAGATGCATGAAAGACACAAACATAGATGCCATTTTATTTAGTGAAATATACTGAAATTTTAATCTCAACAGCTGCTGAACAGCTCCTGACAAATGAATCACAATGGGCCATGGGTTGATATTAAAAAAAAAAGAAGCTGTCAGCTGTTATAAAAAATAGATTTAAAATAAGTGCAAGTTCACCCACAATTTCAGAGACACTCATTTATTAATTAAAAAAACCAAACAAACCTGGTGTGGAGACAATGATCTGGCACCGCGTAAGAATAGCCAGGAGGAAATCATTGTGAACGTGGACTGGAAGCGAGGAAACACAGAATAAGACACATTTTTAAATTTCTACATTAAACATCACAACAGAGCAGAGTTGTTTCTTGACACTAACCATTCTCCTGGGCCAAGAGACGACGGGCCTCAATGTCAAACTCTTCCTTACTGATCTTCTGTTTGAACCACAGCTTCAGGTTTGTCCAGTAACTGCAGGGAGGAAACAAACAGCAAACATCAACAAAGGGCAAAGCAGTACTCCCACACCTCAGATGCATTTTAAACAAAGACGTGATGCCGCTGTTGTGCCAAGAAATGATCACCTGTCAAAAAATGACTGCCTGTATTTAAACTGTTGTAAATGACTTTTTGGTCTATAATCTGTGAAACATATGTAAAACATATCTGTCATTAATAATATCAAGCCATTTTGAGCCAGAAACAACATTCCTGTCACAAGGTAGAAGGTGGATTCACTTTTTGCAAAAGTGACTTTCCTATTCTTTATTTATCAGAGTTAAAAACTGTCACTGACATTAAAAATGAGAGATCTGGCCAAGACAGCTGCTGAAATTGTAACATCACGGGTCTATAAAGACAGCTTAAGTGGGCAAAAAAGACTAGATTGATTATAATATAGATACAATAATACAGAGTCATAAAGACACTTGCAAAACAGGCCGTTTCTTTATTTTATATAGAAGCCCTTTATAAATCGTGATGACCACAGTCTATTTACCAATATAAGCAAAGATGGTACACATCAAAACACAGAGAGAAACCGGAAATCATTTTTGGCAGATGATCACCTTTTGGTACAACCTCTGACACACGCTCTGCACGTCATTACGCCACCTTAACAAATGTGCTATTATTAAGCTTTTAATTGAATTTCAATTGCTGTTCCTTTATTTTATCAGCTTTAAGTTTAATTTTTTTTAAACTCGGGGTTCACATCAAAATATCTTCAAACTGGATTTGCGCAAACTCGCCGTAACCTCAGAGTACTTGCAGCTAAAAAAAGCTCAAAGTTAGCCTCATCTTTCTTACGAACTACCTGCGCGGAGAAGACACAAAAACCATACAAAAGAGCTGCTACAATACTGCCTCACTAACGATGGAAATGCTGCAAAATGTAGCAGGTGATAGCTAGATGCTAATTTGCACAAGGCACAGTTAATTAATGTTATTCCTTTTTCATTTCAGTGACAAAGAAATGGACAAAAAAGACAAAACTGCGAACAAAGACAAGCAGACAAACAACCATTCGCTTACGGTTTGACATTATCTCCAATTGCATCCGTTAAATTCTTCTTCGCAATCTCAAGCTCGCTAGCATGAGCCGCCATGGCATTCATAAACGCCTACAGTTACGTCATTATCCGGCGACAGCAACTTACTTTTTTCTTTTACTGTATTGCAGAAAATACTTAACAAAATGAATCGAAAATTTCACTATACAGAGACTAGCACATAGCGAATAATATTAGAATTTCTTATATTTGAGATTATTTAAATCTAACTCGTTATATGAAAATTAAAACTAATAATTAAAAAAAAAATCACAAATCTGAAATAAATAAATATTGCGTCCAAGCCAGGTTAAATCATAGAGTCAATCATGCAACAAAAGGTAGGCGACAAATAGACAACTTAAATAATTCAACTAAATAAACTATTTGGTTTGGTTTTAAAACGACTGCAGCACTAGGTGGCAGTGTGGTATCATTTCACATCTGTAATGATGACAGAAGTTTGCCTTCAAGGCTTTCTGCCATACAAGCTCTCTGGAGACTTGGTTAACATTGTTTATGTATTTTAACCCTGAGGCCAAACTTCTCCCACTGGTGTCCACTTGAATAAGCAGATGAGCTGAATAAAACTGCTTTTAAGCTTGTAAGTGTGATACCCCTAACAAAGAGGTCAAGATGCCCCCAAAAGTAGTAGAGCAGCATTTTTCATAATTCCAAGCCAGCATAGATTTATATGCCTTTTGCCAGGCTGGATCTTAGCTCTTTATGTTTGACAGTGAACATCCTTCATTTCAGAACACAGGCCTCATGAGCTGATACAACTTTAGAGCCTGAGGCAGTGTGTACAAAGAACGGCTGCAGAGTCAGTCTGCAAGACCAATAGGAAGAGTGTGATCCAAGCCTTTAAAAGAATTCACATAAACAAGTAGCGGTGTTGCAACCTTTTGCAACAAAGTTAGAGACACTTCATATTTTCCTGTTTTCAAGCTCTAGGCTCGTCCAACATTTTGCTGACTATAGGTTTTTTACGATCCCCCTTAGCCCAGAAGTAACACTTCTAATGATCTCAGAAATTCCCTTCCAATATGAAGCATGTCCATCTGCACTTTCCATTGTAACCACTGAAATTCCAACTCAGTTCAAAAGTCACTCACATCTACAGATACTTTGGAATGCAGTGGCTATAATATCAGCCGGTAACTCGTCCATGAAGTGATTATTTCTTCTTCTTTCACCAAAAATGTAGCGGTAGAGTTACCAGTTAAATTTAGAAACATTTTTTCTGCTATTTTTGATAGGACGCATTTCTGTGGTTCCATATGTTGTCCTTGGTGGCTAACACTTCTCTCAGGCAGATTTAGGCTGGGAGGCCCTTTTTGTTTTTCACTCTTTTAACTTTGTAAAAACAGTTGAGTCATCAAGGCGATCACTCCCTTGCCTCTGCCTACCCAGGAGGTTCTGAAGCCTGAACAGGCCATCTGACTCATGTCATTCAGCAAAATAAGTCCAACCACAGAACAGATAAAGACATAGTGTTGGTTATTAGTGGGTCCTCAGTTACATGAGTAATTCCCACTGTTCTGAGGTCATACTTCATCACAAAGGATATCCATTTGATCATTTAAGACTTTCACGGCTTTATTAGAATAAACAAGCTTGCCATGACAAACTCAAGACCAATGAAAACCATCTGAATTTTTCATCACTAATACATGCATTTAACAGATTAAATGTCTGCTAATAAGCAGCTGAAACTCCAGGAGCAAATGTTCCATGGCTCACATGCCCTTTTGTTTGTTATCTCTGGGTTGCGTTTGCTGCTTAGTAGAGGAAAAAAGCCTCAGTAAGATAAAGATCATTTCCCCAGTCTTAGCCTCCTCTTGTGTGATTCACAGCTAAACGCGGTATCATTCTTCTGTGTGTTTTAGGGAGTGTGGAAACTGTAGCTGTCTACAGCAAAGTGAGCCATTCCAGATCCCTCCAAATGATCATCCATCTCAAACAAGTGTCTGTTAAGCTTGAAATCAGAAGGGCACTTAGCAACAAACTTAGTTATGGAGTTGTTTAACCGTCCCAGTTATGGCAAAAATCCGTCATGGAGTTTATTTTCAAAGAAAATAGCTCCACATCCTGTCTGCTGATTTGCTGCTGAGACTAAGTGAGCTTCTGAGGGCTAGTGAGTCACTCTCACGGACATTCCCCCAACAGCAGATGTCTTATAGCAAAACAGCAGCGAACTGTCAGCCTGAAATTTGCAGACAGTGAACCTTCACTTAGTGACAAGGAGGGCTTTCACCTCTGAAACCTGCAGTGGTTCTCACAGGACCACACTGCAGAAGCGCTCACCTATCCCCAGTCTGCTGCCCAGGTATTTTTGTTGGTGCAGGCCTGAGTGTGGTCCCTTCGCCGGAGCCAAGGATGTCACCTTCACGGTTCCAATGTGAGATGGCGCAGGGGGTTGGTTTTTGTGGGTTAATCAGGCATTTCCACATCCCCGTGAGGCTGTTTAAAATGTGAGGGTTCAGTGTGTCATGGGCAAAGTTATTGGAAGGCTACACTTACCGCTCATGTGGTGATGGAGCAACCCACACTGGCTGATCTGTGGGGTGGTTCGCTTTTAGAGGCAGATTTGTAACAGTAAGGTGGTCTGCTATAATCATGGTCCTTTTCCTTGGTCGAGCTGGGAACATTTGCATTGAAATGAATCCAGTAAAGCTGCTTAATGGTCAGCAGAGGAGGGCGGACAGAGGATGGACAGAACATCTACTTTTTGTATGAACGCACAGAAAAGTGCTTTAAAGAACAAGTGTGCTAGGATGGCTAGTTTCTAGAAGAGTGTCTAAACCTGCACTTGACCTTCTCAGCAGTGCAGGCCTACACTTTGGTAAAAGGGTTTGTATATGTCAGCAGGTCACAGTTATTCATTTCTACATGCTTTATAGTATTTATGGATTATCAGACCTGTGACAAATTTAAGGAAAAATCTGAGTCCTTGCCTGTTGGGCATGGTTTGGGTCCACTTGTCATTTTATAAGGACTCATTACCGCCTGCAGATCAATAAAAGGTTGGATTGTGTTACAATTGCAGTTAAACAAGGCTTACTTAAGCTTGGGCAGAGAAAAGAGTGAAAAAATTAACACTAAAATTTTCTTTACTATCCTTTTTTAAGCAAACAGTTGCATGGATTCAGTAGCTCCACAGTTCTATACTGGGTAACTACCCCTAAAAAATGCAACTTCACATTTTAGATAAATAGCTACTTTACTGATCCCTTGAGGGATCAAAAGTAAATAAATGGGGAATATCGTGCTATTGAATAAGCTTTGGATCTGCTCGCTCTGCTTTTAGAACTTTTGATCCTGGCTGGTAACGTTTTCTGGTCTTTATGGCAGGTTGCTAGTTTCAGATTTATTAGAAACACATAAGAGTTGTATCATTAATCTTAATTTACAAGAGATTCTGATGTAACTAAATCCAGTCTTCTGAACTAACATTGGCATGTGTGCAGGCAAACGCTCAGGAAACAGAACTTGGTTCTAATGAGACAGATTGATGACATAAAGACATTAAATTTGCTCTTTTTGGACTGCCAAAGGGAGCAGACAATAGTTAAAAAAGAACAAAAAAGGATTCATGTGATCCAGGCTGTGAGCCTTGCACTGATGACTTTGCTTGAAACCAGTCATCCATAGACACCACTTGAGTGTGATGGTCTGGCTCATCAACACAGAGCCAGAGAGATTTCAGACAACTCCTATTACTGTCAAACGCAAACTGTTGTAAACTGGTTCAGAAATTCACTGGAATTTTTTTCCTTTGCACATCCTTCTAGAAAGGCCCACAGCACCCGTTTGAATCAGCCGTGGAAAACAGCAACTTCTAACCAGCACAATGGGACTGGACTAAAAACTAACGAGTCAAGTAAACATCTCGATTCGGCGAACAGTATAAACCAATGCATGAAAAGAGCTCTTTTGAAACCACTTGAACAAGAATGTCCCCTGAAGTGACCCCTAAATGTTCTCATTTAGTGACTCTAAGTTGTGTAATATTGTTGTGCCAAGCATTGTGACTCATCGGCTTCAGCTTTTATTGCTGTTTAATCTTAAGATCGCAGTGCCATTTTTTTTTTTTTTTATTAGCTGCACTTTTACATGTCCACAAACATGTTTCCATGTCCAGCTGCAGTTGGACCCATGTCCCTGCTTCATGTTTCATGCTTCATAAAAGTTTTTTAAGACATGGGTGTGAAGGCCGTTGCGGTGAATGAGCACAATAAGTGAGCCTATTTTCAGATCCCAAGACTGCAGGCTGCTTGTCTTTAATGTGTGTTGTGGATGAAACAATGCTGGTTATTTCTTCAAAGCGCCCCAATCATTTTACATCTCTGCACCCCTCTCCTCAGGGATGGTTTCCCCAAAAAAGACGCTGCTTTCCATCTATACCAGTGATTAGAGGGTGCAGGGATTGGTGACTTTGTCGAGGAAAGATTTTCTTTTTTTAAAATTACAAAAACATACAATTCAAGCACTTTTGTGTGGAAAGAATGTACATCTCTCTGTGTTTGAAAGAAAGATTAAGGGGGTAGGGGGGTTGGTTGGGTGGAAAAAATCACTTGGAAATTTGGACCCATTCCATCCAAGTCCATCTCCTCCTCCTCCTCCATCTCCTCCTCCTCCTCCTCTTCCTCCCCTCAATTCCTTTCTCCTTCTCTGTCTGGCTTTCAGAAATGTGTTTCTCGTTGACTGTCCCAATGCCTGTAACTTTCAACACGCTTGGTTGGCATATTCTTCGTGCTCGAAAACCACTCAAAACAAAACGGAAATCCATCTTTTTTCTTTTTCCCCTCTCAACAATGATTGTATTTCACAGAGTCATACTGAAGTTTAATCAACAGCCAAATGAGAAAAACATATAACTCCAATTTCCATACGTGTAAGCACACTTGGAGAATGATTGTCGCATACAGTGCAGGAAATTACTCCTATTTTCTTGAGGATCGTTTGCCATTTCCCTCAGGACACCTGGCCCTTTTCACTGTAATGATAACTTAATTATACACATAAATTATCCCTTATGGTCTCCTGCACTTGAACAAAATTACTTTAACATGCAGTATACAGGTCATTTTAAGTGTAGGGATTAAAAAATAAAAAAATTTTATCTAATCAAAAGTACTGAACTCCAACTCATTAATGTGTTGCTCTTTCACATCGGGAAATGAATACAAAGCCTAAATAAATCTATACAGGTAGTAACAAAATGTCTTTTCCAGCTACCAGCACCTATAGCAAGTTAAATACCATACACGAGTGTTTCCTCCAGACGTTTATCTTGGCGAGGTAGGAAGAGCTGCATTAAGAGCCTGTGATGCTAACGTTGAGAACGAAATCGGAGCCACTGAAGTTCCCTAACGATGCGGCTTCTCTGCTCCAGGAAGTGATATACTAATAAGAGAACATTGTGGTTTCTTAACAGCTACCATTATTTTACTGCAAAATGTAGGCATATAGTCTTAATTCACCTTCTCGGTCATACACATTAGGTGGTGAAAGGAGCAGTATTTATTCCTAGGAATAGTCATGTAGGAATATGTTCTCTCTACGTGTGAATCAGTCATGATATCGAAAGAAGAACGTTCACGCAGAATCTATGTCTGTTATAGGAGAGGGTACAGGCCACTGCCTGATGGTTGGTAACCTCCATCTTCAATCTAGACTAGTAGAGTCTCAATGTAGAAGGAGTTTCAAGTTTTCCCTGGCCTACATACATAGCTGCCCCTTGACCAGCCTGGCTTATGGAATCTTCTCAGTCTATGGGCCTGATCATCATGCGGACAGACTTCATGGAGTAGAAACCTCCACCATAGTCGGCCCAGAAGATACCGTCTTGGTATTTGCTGCGGTAGACACCTCCGTTGTACCAGACACCGTTTAGATTGGTTTGGCCACAGGCGTTGTACCACCAGCCTCCTTTATGGAAATGGGCACAGTTCCCTGTGGATGGGATACAGAAGAATTGGTTAGCTTGATGATAAAATGTGAGGTAACATACCTGGCACCGTCCTTGGAGACATCAGTATAATAAATGAAATTCCCTGCAGGCGGATGGATTACTGCATTCTTGACAAAATTATGTGATGTTGTGCCAAGCTGAATTTTTTTTAAATCCTAGAAAATCCCAGGAAAGTCACACTCTAATCTGCATAAAATTAAATATTTTTGGTTGTTGTCAAGTCACATGCATTTTCATGTTAAAATTTGCAAACTAACAACCTACTTTTTAGCTTGTAAGTTTGTGACATAATTACAATGGTGGCCTGAGTGATTGCCACTATTTACTTTTTCTATCAGGCTAAATCCTTCACAAGGTATTGTAGGTTTAAAGGTGACACTGGAACCATAGACAGCGATTTTTAAACCTTTTCTGGAAGCAGATGCTACTCGAGATGGATCTGACTGAGAAACAGAGGACACCGCATGCTCATACCATACAGCAGCCAGGCCTTGAATCACACTGTTTTACTGTAATTGTGAGGATATTTAAAAATGTGATGTTGATGTTAAAAAACATCATATTGTGATAAAGATCACTTGAAACTAGGTATTGAGACCATAAACCAAATGAGGAAAATGTTCAATGAGGCCACAAATCAAGCAAGCTGTTGTGTGATTTTGTAGTAAACTTATAATAATCGATTTCTTTTCGCAACCAGCTGTGTCACCGCCTGCTGGCCATTAGAAAGAATGCAAGTGTATCACCGTGTATTCCTTTTTTAATCTACTAGTCCGAGAAAACCCAACGACAACAGTGTTATGTTTATCAAGCTACAAAGGGGATCTGACTTTGAACAATTAGTAAGACCACTCAGACTGCAGATTCCAATAATTTAATGATCTCAAATAAGTACTGTTTACCTGAGAAAGCATCCTTGTCTCGATCTAGAGTAGTGAACTGTTTGCCGTTATGGCTGCTGAGAGAGTCCCCAGCATTGCCTTGATAGGTGCCCAGGCGCAGGCGGTATCCCTCGCTCTCTGGCTCCAAGTGGAAGCTGCTGTACTGAGCGTAAACCTTCTTGTCCATCCAGTCCTCCAGTTCCACCAGCAGCTTGTAGTCCCCCTGCCTCCCGAGACCGTAGATGCCTTCTAGGCCGAGCCAGTATTCCCCGTCTATGTTGCCAAAGCCACTCTGAGTCAAAGGAAGATTAAAAGGGAAGTTGCAAAAAAGATTGCAGAAAGTAATGTACACTGTTTGTTCTGCGGTTGCCTGAGGAGTTTAGAAACATGAGAATTATTTAGGAGCATGAAAGGTCTTGTGGAAGTGGATGAGTGGCTGTTAGAGAAACTTCTTTTTGATGACATGAATCTGTAAATGAGCAAAAATGAAAATGAATAAATGACAAAGAAAAAAGCACTGTGGTGTACGGATACCATCCCGCCTTTGAAATTCCCGAAAAAGACATGCTGTGTTTATGCTGGAAAACCCATCTGTCTTCAAAAATTCTCCTTCATTGCTCAAACCCCACAGATCTCTTGGATCATCGCTAATAGTGAAACTGGCCTGGCCACTTGTGTTGAAAAACCACTGGCCATCTATGTCTGGCTATGCGCCGCCAGAACACTTCACTTGGTAGACGATGTTGAGGTTTGTGATTGTGGATTAGTTGGGGGAGCCAGCAAATGATGAATGATGCAGGCTTTGAGTTTGGGGCCTCCTCTGTGTGTGTGTGTGTGGTGGCTTTGTGGGATAGTACAGAGGTAAATCAATGTTGAAGAGAGCAATTTAGCTTCCAGCCCTGAGCTGGTTGAATGGAAATCTGGATTGCAGAAGCTGCCAGCAGTGATATACTCAATCTCAATCTCTCTGTGCTTTGATGAGACAGCTCTATATGGTGTGGTGTAGTAAGCCAACCAACCATCCACCCAGGAAGGTACTGTAGGAGAAGCAGTTTGGAAAGAATTTGGCTCCAGCTGAGCTTTGGAGCATACCTTCCTAGTGGGACAACTAATGTTTCATAATGGGAATATAAAAGCCAATGATCTCCAACAAATGGTGCTGCTGAGCTTACAGTAAGTGAAAACATCAAGATTCAGGCTCTGGGAATTGTTTCAAAGGCTCCAGTGGTTCCTCTAGATGGGTCATATAACAGCACACTGTTATCTCTGGATAAGCCAAGTATTCACTGGTTGGCCCAGAAGAAGAAAAGAGGGGAAAAGAGACAGGGCAGGGGAAGTGTCATTGTCATCACCTTGTAGTTGTCCCAGTTCCTGAAGAAGTTAACTGAGCCATCTCTTCTGCTCTGGATGACAGTCCAGCCGCCGTTGTCTATATCCTGTTCACACCAGGCCTGCACTGGCCTTTCAGCTTCATCTGGTCTGATCAGATACATGCCACTAGTGCTGTAGCCAGCTTCCTGTGCTGCAAGACAGTCTCTGAACGGGCCTGAAGGAAAGCAGAATGAGAGCATGCTGTTAGCGAGGTTTCTGTAGGTAAAAATCATCAGATTTACATAAAATACTTTTGAATTTACTTAGAAAAGACAAAGATCTGTGGAATAAACAGTAAAGCTGAGAAAAAAAAAACATTTCTGAAGTTGAGGCTTGTTAGACTATTTGGACAATTAATGAAATTGATGTTAGGCTAGTTAGCTTTCAGCTGTACTGTTTGGTATTAGATTTAGCTAGTGCCTTATTTATGCCATGCAACAAACTGAATTGGACCCTGGAACATCCAATAGATTTTTTTAATGAACAAAAAAAACAAAACAAAAGTAATCAAATTAGCTTTAGCTTAGACTAACTATTAGCCTAACCTAGCTAAAGTGCAGCTTGTGTGCATGGGTTTTGTAGGGGCAGGCACCCAGTACTCCCTTGATCTGCACCCTCACTTAACACTGTTCTGTTGAATTTATGAGCTTAATTGTTAGTTTCAAGTTTTTCAACACCATGATGTTCATTTCGTAAGCTCTGACCTTGTTTGGATTACAGAGGGATAATAAAATGGGTATGATTAGGATTTTTGATTGACAAGTTGCTATCATATGAGCATGCAGTGGTTCTCAGTTTCAGAGTCAGAACTTTCAGACACTTGTGGCACATGGTTTAAAAAAAATCCTAAGATGGCAAAGTGAAAACACTCAGCTTGAGGCTTCAAAAACAGACTTCTCACCTCAATGGGTGACATCACTGGTGCCATTCATCTTTTATATACAGGCTCTCCCTCTCTATTTTAACTTGTTTTGTGAGTTTGTTTTCAAAAAGTACACTTCTCTACAGCATAAGAAGGCTAATTCTAGTTTTGAACAAACTTATGTGACTGCACTTTGTTTTTTTAGGGCAGATGTAGTCAGAGCACTGGCACATTAACAATGAGTTTACATTATGAGGAAGGCAATGTCTGGCAGAAAGTGAAATATGCATATGCAGGAACAAAAAAAAAAACAGTAAACAAGAAAAAAAAGTTACACAAGCATGCAGAGTAATCAAAAACATATGTATTGTACGTCTGCAAAGTCACTCAGAGCAGCAGAACAGAATGGGCCCATTAAGTCACTTTAATAAGAAATAATTTTCCCTCGTTTCAGGTAGTAAAAAGTAGATATCGTATTAAGCCTCGTTTGATAATGTCTGCCCTTTCTCGAAGTAATTTAACATTCTCATTATAAGATTTTTAATCATTAGCGGGTGTAGAAGTGAGTTTAATTAAAGGACAAGTAAGCCATTCACATTATGATAATGAGGCAAAGGTACAGTCTATTCACTTTTATAACAGAATTACTTCTACTTTGTGGTTTTGGAGGACGCCTATAACGCCAGCCTGAGTTTTGTCTACATCTCACATGCAATGGCACAGTCTTGTAAAGGATCTTTCATTCACAGCTGCACTGAAACTCAACACACTTTATTATTCTTGGGTGAAGGCAGTCGAAACGTCTGAGGAAGTTCTGTTGATGAGCAAAATCACACTGGTTAGGTCTTTCTTTGCTTTGCTTTAGGTTGCATGCCTCTATTCAGACATTACAACACTTTTATTTCCATCCTGGTTTGTGTTCTTTAACCTCTGAAAATTAGGCCACTGACCCACCTGCAGCTGTACTCAAAAATCACAGATTATTATTTTGTTATGGTTGGCCTGTGAAGTCATGGCTGCCCTACATTTTACTAAGGCTGTGTTGGAATTTTGTGACTGAATCAGGGATTAAATGAATGGAGGTGAATCAACTGATGGATGAGTAGCTTTCTAACCTTCTGCACTGAAGTTTCTCTGAGGAGGTTTCTGGACTTCCAAGGTACCGCTTGTGGGTGATGGTCCAGAGCGAGAGCCTCTTTCCCGTGCAAACCTCTGGATTTCATTCGTGAAACGGGGCACATTGACTGGAATGTTCTCAGGCACCACCTGCACCAGTGGAGGTCCCAGAGGTGGATGCTCATGCCTGTGACTATATACCTGCATACAACGCTCTTCCAGTGCTCCAATAAGCACTGACTGGTTATTCACTACTGCGGACAGGGCTGCATATTTGGCCTCCAGTTCCCGGTAGCGGGATGCCAGGCGCAGCGACTCAGTGGTGGCATTAAGGATGCGTGTCTCCAACTGAGCCAGCTCTAGTGAGTTATCCCTCTTCCTGATGATCTCATGGAGCAGCTGCATGTAGAGCTGGGTCACTCGGGAGTTCATGTTTCTGCTCTCTTTCCTCAACAGCTTCATCTCATTCACCAAGTTGCCATCAACATCCACCACCAGCTTCAAAGTTTCCATCTCCCGGCGCTGCTTAGACAGAAGGTCACGCACCGAGGCCACATCCAGGCGCGTTACTCGATCCTTGTCAGTTGAATAACCCCGGGTGGCACAGATGGGGCCTGTGATCTTCTGCTCAGGAACCAGGAAGGTGTAGGAGCACTTCTTGTTTTCTCCATTGGCCTCTGGAGCCCTTCTTATCCGGGAGAGGATGGGGTTCTTGGTAAAGGCTTGACTGTTGCTCCAGAGAGACAGACCAAGCAGAATAAATATGGTCCACATTCCAGGTTCCATGGTTTTTGCTCTCTGTATCATCAAACAAGTACAGACCTATAAAAAGGAAAGAGAAATGCATTGCATACATAAAGCATAAGCTTGGTGTTATTCTACAGTTTTCCATGAAAACACCATATTTGACCTGCAGCTCCTTCTAAATTCCCTGCTCTGAATCTGGAACTCAAGGAATGAATGTTTAAAACTGGACTTGCTTCTAGGAGGAATTTGGTAGCATCAAAATGAAACTGGCTGAGCTTTAGCTAGTTAAGATATTTATCTTTACCACTCGTCTATTTCTATTCGATACTTTTTCTAACAGGTCTACTATGAGAAACCTGATCACCAGTAAGTAAATTATTTTTACAAAAGTAAAACTTGAGAAACACCTGTTTTCACGGCATGTGCAGACAGTCAAGATGAGCCCTCTGGAGTGACAGTAGTTTGTTAGTCACCACAAATCTGCTATTTTAACTCCTATATTAAATACATTCCCTCATAGGTTTTCTTACCACGTCCGTATCAGGTGTCTGGGTGGATATTCTGAGTGCTGAGATCTGTTTTTAATATTTCTGTAGACTCATGGCTCAGACCTTCCGCAAATCTCCCCTATAGTCTTTCAGCATACCGCCACTAGCTTATGTGGAGAATTAAAAAGATCAAACTGAGGAATTTGACAAAAGAAAAAAAAAAACTTAAGAGAAAATTGAGTTACTGTGGACATGCAGGATGCTGAATGTAATCTAAGGGGGTAGCATCTAGTGGTAGTCTTTGTTTTATGAGGTGGAGACATTTATATCTCAGTAATGAGCAAAGAAAGCAGCAGGTGGTTGTTATTGGGCTTCACTGACTCATTTGAACTTCTGCCATTTCTTCCCAGCTGCTAGAAAACAGATACATTTGAATTTTGGTGATGAATAAGATAAATCGGTGCGTTTGAAGAAAAGCAGGGTGAAAAAGGGATTCCTGATTTATGAGTAATGTTTTCTGGAGTCTATTTTTGGAAAGAAACCTCATGTTTTGATCTTATTGGTTTTGACAGCGCAACGAAAGAAGCAGGGGTGGGTGCATGCTAAGTGAAAGATCCCTCCTTCTCATATTCAATAACATGGCTTGGCCTTGGAAGTGGAGCAATAATGGCGAGCCAGCTTCAGGCTGACTTTGGCAGCCGAGCCAAATCCAACCAGAAGGCAGTCTGGTGGATCAGTTGAAGTAACCTTCAGCTAACACTTCTGACAGGCGCACAATATGAACTGCTTCACGTTGATGCTCTCCGAAACAAATCCACTGAGGATTTTTACAGATGCCATGGAGGCACAAATTAATGATTGTGAGACAGAGACAGCAGGGGCATTGAATCATTTCTGTGGTCTTAACTTGATGTTTAGTTGCACTGAAGAGCCCTGACCACAGCAAACGGGACAGATCCCAGAGCATTACCTAAGCTCAAAATGCTGCTGTAGCAAAATAGTACCCGTTTATCATCCTGGTTGGAAAAAACATGCTTGCCTCGAGGGAATGTTTTTGTGTTTTCATGAAGCACAAAGCCTTATTGATTGAACTGAAGCTTTAGCTTGTTTTAGCCTCAACATATGGGACTAGCATCTGTTTATTTGGCATAGATTACAAACCATAAGATGGCAAAGGAAAAGGCGTTTTAATGAAACCGAGCCATGTGTCAGGCTTCAAAAACACCTTGGCACAGTCAGTCAGTTATTATTACCCAGAGAGTGCGTTTTTCATGTCTTTCTGTAGTCATAGGTCATCCCCTTCAATATCTCAGGCTCAGCAATTGGCCCGTCTATATGTCTCCAGCCCCACAATATGAATCTCACAGGCTCTAGCCTGACAGGAGTGACAGTGTTTACACAGAGGCTCCTCAGCCACGGCTGTGAATCTCATCTGCAGTTATTGCCACCAGGTTTCTCTCTGTCGTTCACACCATGCTGGTCTTCATCAACTTGGCCGCAGTAGCCTTTTTTTTTCACTTATTAAAAGGCTATTTTCTCCCCTGTATTCCTTGCTCAGAGCCAGGCCTGACCATATCTAGCCACCTCATTTATATTAATATAGTCCTTGCAACCAGACGGGTCAAACTTTGTGGTGGCTGGTTTTCCCCAGCGGAGAGGAACTAGGAGGACTCTGCCAAATGACCCACTAACTCTAAGTGGTACCACTGTGTACTGGTAAGCTCCTAAATTAAAGGATTTTCTTTTATATTACTGCAAACACTGCATGCGAGTCCCTTCTATTCAATCAAATGGGTTATTTCAACATACAGAATAAATACATTGCAAATCAGAAATTCCCTTTTTTTCCGATCTAACTTTGTTGTGGCTTTTGCTCCGGGCCAGCAGATTTTTAGAATTAAACCACAAGTTATTCTGATGGTGCCACTGATTAAGTCTGTCTGCTGAAGAAACAACATTATACACGCAGTTCGTACATGGTGAATATGGCCAAGTGGTTTACACAAATACTCGCATATTTAACTTAAGAGGTTAACAGTCCTTGCATGGATCCTTTCAAAACCATTTGAAGCCTAGAGGAACTTCTCTTTTTTTAAATGTTGGCCTATAAAAACACTGATTTAATACTGAGAACACTGCATCAAATTCCATATTTTTCAGTCATAAAAGATCTAAGGATTCAATAATGTGCACATAGTTCAAAAACATACATACTGTCACATCAATTTCTGAAATTTCATAAGCTACTCACAGAACTAAGAACAGGCACAAATCGAACCTGTGACGGTGAGATCAATCTGTCGTCCAAGAGCTGCAGGTAGAACCCAGCTTGGTGTCTCAGTCGTGCCTCCTCTGCTGGTTCTCCATTCCCATCTCCTCACTCTCTGTCTCCCTCTGCCTTTGCTCTCATTGAGATTAATGGCCTGCACACTATGCTATGGCACCAGCAAAAACTGTCAGCTGGAAGAGAACAGTGGAGGGTGGTCCATATACAGAACGAGAGGGGCTGATGGTGTGGTTTTCCCTGTAGTCTGAGCAGAGGCTTGGCCCTGCCTTCTTCCTCTGATGTCAGTTTGGGAAGGAAGACTCCTCCTAATATAAAGTTTCACCACAAGTGATGAATTCAGTTGGCTGCCAGTCAGTGACTAGTGAATGCATACACAAAATCAGTCTTCCTGTCATCTTTTAAATCCTAATAAAATCTTGTTTACGGGGTTAGTCTGTCTCCTACACACGCAACACGTCAGTCAGGCTTATAAGCTGACGGCCTTTTTCTTTCTTCCTCTCACTCACACATTCATCTGTCAGTTTCATTCACTTAACTACTTCATATACTCCACACAAATCTGTTTCCTATCAGCACGAATCTAATGACTGAGTGATTCTGGCGATCCAGTAGCTCTAACATAAGAATAGGAGGTCTGTTTTTGGATGTGAGTGTTTCTCTTGTGTTTACTCCCCATATGGGATGTGTGTTTCTCTAGCGACAATCCAAGAGCTATTGGCAGCTGTGCTTATTTGGTTATGAGGATAATATGCACAGGCAGGCTTTGCAGTCAAAAAAAGAATGCCCCTCTGCTAAATGTTTTGGGCTGGGGAGGAAGCACAGGCTTTGAAGCATGGGGATTCTCTGTGTGGGGAGGCATACTTCAGCGTGTGGGAGGACAGTTTTGCTTCTGAGCAATCAAGACAGGATTCATATTGTAGAAGTGTGTGTATGAACGCGTTTCAGTGTGTGGGTGCTCGTGTATGACGCACACACATGTGAGGGTATGTGTTTGCTTATGCGTGATTGACAGAGTGTGTCTCACCATGGTGGGTTATTTATAATAAGGGACTCCAACTGAAAAATTACCGCAAATGAGAATTTAAAAAATGTATTTTTCAAAATGCTTTTAAATACAGTTATCTGAAAAGGACTAGCATTTATTTTTAATTTGCAAATCTTTAATTTACAAGTAAGGTTTTTTTTTTGCCAGATTTCTGAGCAGGTATGTACTGCATCATCTGCCAAAATAACACAACAGCTGTTACAAATGTTAGATTATATGTCTATAAGGATAAATGATCTGTAACAGTAATTTTTTGTGAGTAAATCAAAAATCCATGATGAGACTAATGAATAAAAACAGAACTCATATCCTAAATTTGCTCATAAGTTTGAAATCATTTGTCAATAAGCAAAACATTTATCTGTAAAATGTCATCTTTAAGTTCTGTAATTGAAGCAAGAGCGACCTCAGAATTTAAAAATATACAGTGCGTAAACACCAAGTCTGAAGATATCAAAGTGACTAATGAAAAATTAGAGGCCTTTACACAATTTCACACTTATTTTATAATAAATAGTAATTTTCATAGCCTATAAATATTAAAAATATATATAGACTTTGTTCTTGCAGCAACACGTTTCCTTCTTCCTCTAAGGTTTGGTCCTTTGTGTTTATGGATAATTTATGTGTTTGAAACTTCAGAACTAAACCTGTCACTCTGGTTAAAAATGAAATCCACCTCTCTCTGTGAGCCCCTCCTTGTGGCTGAATCACTTTACTACCACCCAGTTTCACCTTTGCAGATGCTGTTTTTGTATTTGAAGGTGCATGGATGCAGAAACAGCAAAAAGCAGTCAAAAAGTACACAGACAGATTGAAGAAACAACAACAAAAAAGATAAAAATAAAAAGACAGCATTTCATAATTATACATACCATATAATATTCATTCAATAAGTTAATTTTTTTTTGTCTTTTCTATTCTGTTTTGTTGTGGAATGTGACACCAAACACACAACAGGACAAAGTGTGAAGACAAAGTACTGACAGACACAGAACAAAAGAAAAAAATCAGCAAAATTAGTAGTAACTGGTGTGTGTGTGTGTGTGCGTGCATGCGCAAGGATACTGTATGATAGATAGATAGATAGATAGATAGATAGATAGATAGATAGATAGATAGTATAGTATAGTATAGTATAGATAGATAGATAGATAGATAGATAGATAGATCTTTAATGATATTGTATATGATGTACATGTATGCATTCCCACTTAATAAGACCAATTAGGTCCTAACTCTATGGGCCTCCCCTAAGTGAAAACAGGCCCCAGACCCTAAGGTCGGGCCCTGTTTATTGGGAATCTAGTGGGTAGTTGGAGAATATGTATTAGTGACTTGGTTTTCCTCCCCACATCACCTACTCCTTAGGGTCCCCACCCAGGAGCTAGAAAGTCAAGCTGAGAGAAGAAAAAAGTGATTAAGTTCATTAAAAAAATTTTACAAGACGATGCGATATTGTTTAAACTCATTAACAATTTTCATTTTCTTATGAATATGTAATTTACCCAAAATTACCATATGATATATAGATGGGGGAAATCTAATTCAACATATTTATCTCGACATTCCTACAAAGTTTCTTCACTAGTAAGTTGGCAGAACAACCATGAATGGATGCAAAAAAAAAAAAAAAAAAGAAGAGGAAATTAGCTTTTTCATTATCAGTATCCGTTTTGTATCTGTCCAGTTAAAGTTCCACCTGGACCACATTCAAGGACACTTCTCTAAGCTTGTAATTAATCTCCCGCAATCACATACGGAGTCAAGCCCTTGGTGACGTTACGTAGACTGACCAATCACAAGCCGGACAGTGACAGTTGACACCTGGGGTTGACGTCCGACGATAAACTGTATCGGCTTTAGTCAAAACAGAGGAACATTTGATTATTCGCAGTTCGTTTAAAGGGAAGAAACTGATACGTAAACAGAGTAATAATGATTTTTAAAAAGTAGCTGAACAACGTATTTCTATTACCTTTTATTTTTCCCGTGGACTTCTCACTTTCAGGCATGGTGAGTTGGACCCCATTCCCTTCGATGTGTTGACGCTAGGGTTACATTTTCGTGCACCTCGACTCTGTGAGGAACACTCGGTTGTGTTCCGCATTGAAGGAACAGTTGCTTTTGCCCACTTTGCCCTCCAGAAATCGGCGGGGCGTAGGTGACTTAAAGAGGGTTTGCTCGTGAGCGGAGCCTCGGCTGTTGCGGATAAAATTAGACTTAACATTAGAGATCCTGTGTCACTGTAGATCCGTTGATTGAGGCCCGAGGAAGAACATGAGACAACAGGAGAGTCTGTGTGTGCTTGATAAATGTTTTAAATGCAATCAGAATAAACAAAAAACTCTTAAAGAGACATTTACATCACAGAATTATGAATGATGACATATAATAAAACTTGATTGTATTTTGGTCAAATAACAAATCACATTTTTATTCAAATTTGAGTAAAGTGAACTTTTTTTTAACTGAGCTACACATGTGCATATACATCCTCTGAGATATGCGATTATAATGATACATGGTGATGTTATTGCAGGATGCTGAGGGCCCCTCAACACTTTGCGACCTCTGCTTGGCTCAGGTGTGCCGAAGCTTGAACTCTCTGTGCAGCAGGCAAGCAGACGGCTCCATGAGCCTCATCTGGGCCCCGCTCTTCCCACAGGAGATGGCTGACCAGCTACTGAATCACATGGTAGCTAAAGGTAGGTCAGAAACTAAAACGGCTCTGCAAACATCAGTTTCCTGTCACTACTGAGTAGTAGAACTTGTTTGGCAAATTAGAAGAAAAAAAAAACTTATTCCATTAAAGAAGTCAAGGTGAACTCATTCAGTAGTTTACAGTTTCCATGACTGCAAGAGCAGGAAACGTCTACTCCACAAACATAAGTATGTCTGAACTGATGCTTCTTTTTTCACAATGTCTCTCTGTTTGCTTCACCCTGCAAGAGATACTGAATGACACAACTGTTGGGATTTTCCGAAACTGCAAAGAACTTCGCCTGCGCCGAGCCTCTATCCGGAGCTGTCCGGTGTCTGCAGAAGCTTTCCGCTTGGCCCTCTGCACTCACCGGCTCCTGGAGCTAGATGCCTCCTGGGTCTCTGGGGGTCTAACTGGGGCTGACGTTGTCTCGGGCTTGGCTTCCAACGCAGAGTGCAGATCCAGCCTGCAGAGGTTATCCCTCAGTGGTTTACGTCTGGACTGGGAGTCTCTGGAGGCAAATGGTGGGGTCCGTGTTGGCTTCAGCTCCTTGCGGGGCCTTAGAACACTAAACCTTGCCAACACAGACCTAAATGATGCTGCCCTTGAGGATATCTGCACTCTACCTCACCTGGAGTCTCTGGATATTTCTTGCAGTGCTATTTCAAAGTTTGCTGCACTTCTCACGTGCAAAAACACTCTGAGATCTCTAATTGCCCACAGACTGCGGCAGCTGGATATGTCCCCTGCTCAGTTGATCTCTGTCTTTAGCCATCTTCATGCTCTCAAGCATCTGGACTTTTCAGATGATCATTTAGCTGTGGACAGTGATGGAAGAGATGGAGATGAGACAGCACGGCAGCTTCTGGAGGGAAGTCCCCAGGTCCTCCCTTCGTTAGTTTCTTTAGATATCTCTGGGCGGAAGAGAATCGGTGAAGCTGCACTCAGAACCTTTGTGGAGTCCAGAAGTGGAGCTGGTCTTCTTGGGCCTGCTGGCCACTGGCGTTAGCTCCTGTGACTTCCTTTCTACACAGAAAAACCTAAAAGTAAGAGTGTATTATTACCCAGGGAATTCAGTGGTAGAATATGAGCTTGATTATTGCACAAGCTTCTTGTTTATCTCTGACTTGAGGCTCTCTTTGTATACTTTCTGAATGTGCTCACTGCATTTCCTGTCTCTGTGATGCTTCTGATCTGCTGTATTTGTGTTCAGGTAACAGGAGAGGCTGATGAGAACCAGGTGTGTGAGGCACTCAGAAGGTACAGAGACCGTGAGTGTTTCATACGAGTGGCCCTCACCCATCTCTACAGTCTAACCATCGATACTGACAAACCACAGCCAGACGTGCTGAAGGTGTTGTGGTCTGGTTCCTACACTGACTGCATTACTATGCAACACATCTTAACTAGAGCTGCAGAATCATTTGTTGGTTGTTGGTCATAAAATATATATATCAAGTATTTTTTCCAGAAATTGTTGGTTCCCTGCTATTTTAAACTACTTTACCAGTTTTACAGCTTTAATATCCAGTACCCTGATGTTTTAATTACTATACTTAGATGCTATAGAAGAGGTTATGAGGCAGTTTCAATTACAGCCTTAATGATAGGTGGCACAGTCCAACTGTATAGCTGGATTGGTGAGTAGTTTTTAGCATTGAGAATCAGAGCTGGGAGTTGAACAAGGCAACATACAAACTGGATATTAGTCGCAAATAATTACTAATTCTGAAGCACGTTTTTACACATGTTTGTGTAATGCAGTGCACCCAGGGAGTATTTCTGCAGGATTTTGGAAGTATATGGAAAGGTTAGCACAACTGTTAACACAGTGAATTAAAAAAAGATTAGGTGGACCTGGACAAGTTTGAGCTGAAACATTTACTAAAAGAGAAACAGGAGAAATTATCAGCCAAAAGAAATCCAAAAATGTTTAAAATTTAGTTAATTTGACTAAATGCTCAATATAGGATTTTATAGGATGTAACAGTTAAAGTATAAGCTAACATTATGAATTAAAAGTTGAAATGGTAAGATAAAACCATGATTAAACAGTTGAATTAAATAAATTAGATATATAAAATTATGAATGCAAAGTTGTAAAATATTTAAATATCACTAGTAGTTATATTGCTAGCTTATAGTGTAGCTATTAGCGATTTCTATTAGCTACTTGTTCATAATTTTAGAGCTAGCTAAAGTTATGAATAAAAATAAAATAAATAAAATAAAATATTTTTGATAAAATGTGACAAAGTAGAAGCTAAAATTGTGAATTAAAAGTTAAAAGTATGGATAAACAATTAATATTGTTAGCTAACAGTTAGCCAACACAGTTAGCAAATTAAATTGTTAGCTAAACAAGTGTCAAGTGAAATAAATAGCTGTTAAGTTGAGTAGAAGCTCAGAGTAGTGGTGAATGGATGACATAGTGAGCTTAGAGTTATGGATGTTTGAAACAATTATTAGTTGATTACAGTTGAGAAATAAGCTGAAGGGTGTCAAGATTCAGTTTAAAATAAGTTCAGTTGAACATAAAATGGTGCTTAGAAAAAGGATCTTTTTTTCTGTTCATCTGACAGTGCTGTGAGTGTATTTCAGATGGAAAAAGGTTGGGAACCTCTAATATATGGATGTCTTGCTACTGTAGTGGTGGTGAGTGGGATGCAGAGCCACCCCACCTCCCTGCATGTCCACCTGGTGGCCACAGCGTGTGTGTTCAACTTGACCACTCAGGACCTGGCAGAGGCCATGCCCATCAGCTTGCTCAGCTCCACTGTCACCCAACTGTTGCACACCATAAGGAAATTCCCGACCACCAGCAGGTCAGGGGTATGCTCAGCTCAAAGGGCTTTCAGGAGGATGTGGCATGTGTTCCACTCAACAGTGGGTTCAACACCCTGTTGAAGAGAGCCCCAGAGGTCAGAGAATATTAGGTGTTTTAGGTGTTTCTAAAACAAGAAGCACCCTGACTGTTAAAACATACACTAGGCATTTCTATTTGGATGAAACCTGTTTCCAACAAAGGGTTTGTTTGTGTGTGTGTGTGTGTGTGTGTCGTTCCATAATTCAGACTCATGATATCAACTTTTCCTCATTTTGCCTTCCCTGCCTGCTGCCAGGTGAATGCCTCCTTTCTACTAGGTATGCGTGCATTGCAGCAGGCATGGGCCAAAGCTGAAACATGCTGAGCTTTGACCTGCGAGAGCTCCTGAGCTTTGCATTGTGCTGAACTTGGGCTTTGTTTGGCACAGCAGCAGAGTGTCACTGTGTGGTGCAAGCCATTGAAGATAATCAATGCACTGAAATCCATTATTTCAGATAATGGATTTCAGTGCATGCCCCATCCTTTGTGAAAGCACCTTCAGATTTTAGAATTATAATGATATTGTGGAGTTTTAAACCAGCAAAAGGTGCTGCAGAATGGTTTTGTTCTAGGTGAGTTGTCATTCACCAGCTTAATTCCTGACGTGTTCAAACGGTGTTTGCAGTTGCTCTATAATACTGCATAAACGCACGTTCCTTAAATTCACGGTGTGTTACTTTCTCTCCAGGTGCAAAAGAACTGTCTGCTGGCCCTCTGCAGTGACTACATCCTTCAGGAGGTTCCTTTTGACAAGTTAGTACTTTCCGTCAGTCGTAATATGACCTCTGAGTCCGCTGGTCTGGTGGTAGCCAAAATAATCAGTGCACTCATAGAGTGGCATTATAGTGTTTTTCCATCAGATTGGAATCCAGCTGAATTGTGTTTTGTCCTGAAATGTAACTGCCAAAAGAAATAGTTCTTCCAGATGTTAAAACAAAGAACTGACCCTTTTCCAAGATTTGTCTGTGCATCACTGGTATATTTTTGCAATACTGTGTTCCTTATATCCATACTGTGATCATGCTTCAGGTATTTAGCAGCAATGCTGGTGATTGACTGGCTAAGCAGCCACGAGGATCCGACCCTACAGAGGATGGCTGTGGCTGTCATCTCCATTCTGGTGGCCAAGGTCAAGACTTTTCTCAGTCGCTGTGCATTAGTGCATTGCTGGAAAATAGTGCGGCACCTTTTAATCCTACCTGATGAGAGCTAACCCTGTGACACTTGTTTCAACAGGTGGCTTTATGCTTTCATTTAGTCCAGTTAAATGTGGACAATTTCCCTGTGGGATAAAAGTGCCCTCTTGTTCTAGACTGACATTTAGAAGAATGGATAAAACTCAAAATAAGCACTCATCTATTTGTTTTATGTGCAGTTGTCCACAGATGAGATGGCAAAGTTCAGCAAGGACATCTTTATAATGAAGGTACATTAATGCTCTCTGGGTACCAGCTTAGCATGGGTTTATTTCTAATTTTCTCCCTCTGTTTCCTCTCTCTCACCATCTTTCTCACCTGTCCATTTTCTATTACTTAATGCATACACCCCTTTACTTGATGTCCCTGTCATTCAATTGCTTAATGCACTCCACTCAGTTTGCTCTTACTCTACTTTCAGTCACCTGTTCTTGTCCAGGTAATAAGGCTGCTCTCCACACTTAGTTATCTTCTTTTGTTATATGTCTAAAGCCACATGTTAGCATGTGAATCATTTTCTCCAGTTAATTCATTTCCCGCCATGTGTACAATATTTTTCCTATTTATTTATTTTACAAAAAAATATATCATTTCTCATTTTCTCTCTCTTGCTGTGTTATTTTTCTCATCTTGTTGTCTCTTTCTAACAGCAGCTGCTGGCTATTGTGCAGCAGAAAGCCATGGTTGGAGTGGTCGACTCCACTCTGAAGTTTGCCCTGAGTGCTCTGTGGAACCTGACGGATGAGATGCCAGTAGCAGCACGCAATTTCATAGAGTGCCAGGGCTTGGAGCTGTACGAGGAGGTTCTGGAGGTAGAGGAGACCAGAAAATACAAAGATAGACGCAGTGATACAAAAAATGAACCCTCACAGAGAGAGGCGTTAACATAAGAGTATATGTCCTCACACTGTTCCTTTTGCATTGCAGTCCTACTGCACTGAACCTTCTATTCAGCACAAAGTTCTTGGCCTCCTGGTGGGTACTGTATATACTTATAAATGAAATCATCTGTAGGCAATCCCAGTCATACACAAAGCAGTTCTTGTATAATGCTTGCCCTTTATGTCTCTCTGCCATAGTGCATTTTTGCAGTCACTGCTATAATTTGTCTCCCTGTATTGCAGAACAACATTGCTGAGGTGGAGGAGTTGCAGGCTGATCTGATGGAGGAGGACCTTTTGGAGCACATCCTCAGTCTCCTGCAGGACCCCCAGGTGGATGTCGAGGTTCGTTACTTCGCAGGGGGGATACTGGCACACCTCGCCTCCAGACCAGAGGCCTGGACCCTAGAGGATGAGCTCCACAGAACCATACTGAAGCAGCTGGTGTGTGTTTGTGTGTGTTGGGGTGTGTGTTTTGGATGCTGCATTTCATGAAAAATCCACCCCTGGCTCCTTTCATTATGTCTTTCTTTCATGCAGCATAACTCCATAATGACGTGGACCCATCTCGAGAGAAATGGTGTCTTACAGGTGAGAGAAAAGCAAAGACAGAACAGAAAAAGTTATTTTTAATGAACTTTGCCAAATGAAGTCTGCCCAGTTTAACATCAGATGTGAGCTACATGTGGCATAACACTTCATTTAAAGAGTTTAATAGAGTTTTCATTTAAAGAGGTCTGATCTTAAACCCCTTAGACATTTACTTGAACTGTTTTTATCCTAAATGTGATTCAGAATCCTTTTTATGTAGCACACACTCTGGATTGCATCTGTACAAACAAAAACGAGGTTATTTAATCATCATATTACAGGTCGTTCCGTCCATTTTGCCCTCTGCTTCAGCCTTGTCAGCCCACGGGTGTGCAACTGTGGGCAGTCTGGGCTATACATCTAGTCTGCACTCAAAACAGTAAGACACACAATCACAACTGTAGTGATCCAAGGGTGGTTACACTATCAGGGTGATGAGTTGATATAAAACAATTGTTTTATTTTTGCAAAAATATCATATTTTATAGGCTATTTGGTTTATTAATAGTCAGGTGGGGTTGGGACTTGAGCTCTATCCCTTTTTTATTTTCTTATGGCTTCCTCTCTCCTCGATGCTTCCAGCTTCACACTACAGCAGCATGCTGGAGAAGGAAGGCCTGACTGAACTTCTGAAAGCTTTGGCTGCACATCCCAACACACACAGTGACATTAAAGGACTAGCAGGCAGCATCTTGAGTATGGTAGAGCGACATCGGATTCATACAGGAACATTCAACAGTCAGACAGCGCCCCAAAGCTCTTGACAGAAGTATAAAACAAATAAATAAAGGATTTTATTTGATTTACTATCTTTGAGCTGTGTCTGAAATATGCTAGATTTATGGTTGCAGATAAAACAGATGCAGTATTAAGGTGCAGAGACTTGATGCGAACCCTCTTTGAATTAATGATTAATCGAATAAACTACATAGTGCATCATATATATTTTATATGGAGAGTATAACTTCTTAATGTGTAAAGTTATTTGTTTTATCTGTTTTTAAATTGTTGACATTTTGAGTTGTTTACAGAAAGTAATAAATGAGCTACCTAATATTTGCACTGTTGTCAGTCAAAATTGATACAGGATTTAGCAGCATATAATAATCTTAATAAAATAAACTGTAACTAAAAACCGAAGATTGACTAAAAGTTTTAATTCCAAAACTTGTCACCGGGGGGTGCTTTAGTACTGTAGTTTAGGGACTGTTTTGGCCTTAAAATGGATTTGTGTAAAATATTTAGGCATTAGACATATGGATTCCAGGTCATATGTAATGAGTGGCTAGATACCAGCAGCCTAAATATGCAGTTTTTCTGTTTTTCTGTCCTCTCCCTGTCTTTCCTTTCACTCTCACTCTCCCTCTCCCTGTCTCTTCCTCCCTGCTATCCTCGATGCTGAATTCATTATGTTTTATGTAATACAGCTGGAAGACAGAACTGCTTGTAGGCATCTAGAGTGTCTATTATAAATTGTGCTATTAATAATTCCTTTTGAAAAGTGGATTTAAAAAGCTCATGTGAATATTTGACTTGTACCAGACTGTTCAGCTTTCAAGTGTCAGTTTGCCTTGATTCACCTGTTTTAATAAACAAACAAACAAACAAACAACCCTGCAGGATTTATTAAACAGAATATCTTGTAAATCAGGCAGTTCTTTACCCATAGTAGATTGTGCTGTATGCTTGAAAACAGGCACAAAATCTGATCCATGGACAGCATTTAACAGAGACACACCTTCAGTCCTGTGGGATTAAAAGTTAAAGGGCTTACAGCGAGCATGGTGTGAAGGGTGGAAAACCAGCACTTCTTTCCAGGGTTTTTATTACAGTTGTGCTGGAACTTAACTTTGCACTGGTGTAATCTGTCAACACAGGAAAGATACCGTGTGATGAGGTAAAGCAAAGGGAGTGAACTGAGGCGAAGGACAATGGTGGTGTGCACTGTTGCAGGTCTAAAGTTTCTTTCTGTGGCTATAAGAGCCTATCAATATTTAAGTGATGTGGGAAAGAAACAGACAGATGATATCAAACAGACCAAGGCAGGGGAAATAAAAAAGGGAAAAAAATCATATAACCCTATAGTTAATTGAAAACATTATAAATGTTAACATTTAAAACAAATATATGCTAATTTAATATGTGAATATTTGAGTTTGTATGTGAAACAAGGAATCTAACAAGTGTGTATTATGTTCACGTCTCACTATGAGTACTCACTGTACAAGATTCTGAAAACTGCTTCCAAAACCATCAGATTAGTGTTCAAAAATCATGATGTGATGGTAAAAGCATTAGGACTTCAATTTTTCTTTTAAAACGACCATAAGAACAAAGTCTAAAGCCATCACATGGCTCCTCACTTCAGTGACTGTTCAAAGCCTCATGGCCCCTCTTAAGATTGTAAAATAGAAATTATGTGATTTGAGTGGCAAACAGAAGCCATGGGCTTACAACCAGAAACAATAACTTTAACCTGTTCAGCCCTGAACTAGGGCTGTGATGACACAGCTCCAGTCTGGCAGTGCAGAGCAGAACATTGACTTGTGAATATGATAGTTTTGCCAACTAATGAGTAACTGATATTTTAAAATTAAAAAAAGGCCTGTGTAGTGTAGTCCTTGGTCCTCATACTTTTATAATCAAATTCACTAGATCATAAAATAAACACTTCCTGTCCTGGAAAATCCTGTTCCTGGACCAGAGTGTATCATTGTTAAAACTCAGTCGTTTGTCTGTTGTTGAAGATGATTAGCTGCTTACTGTGATTACACATTAAAGCTGGTTTCAATTGGAATTACTGGAATGAAGTATTGTTTGGGCATGCCAACCTTTTTCCTTTGCCCTCACTTGAACCCTGAGACTTCTCCCCTGTATCTCTCCACTGCTTCCACTACCAGCCTCATATGATCTGCACTGAGCCATCCATGTTCCTGCCCTTAAATGTCTTGTGCAAAGGTCTCCAAACAGTATTTTAAATGGTGAAAATGGAAAAGCGCACACATACAGTACAAGCAAATCTGAAGGTCACTAAAAAAATTTCATTTGCAGCAGAGATAAAAATTTGTAGGACTTTGTGAAAGCTAGAAATGGTTTGTGTACAGTGTATAAGATACTTTTTAATAGGTTTTTTTGTATAACACTAAATCCACCTGTTGTTGGTATTTATCAGACAGATAGCAGCCGGTGCTGATATTCATCTAACTCTCAGCAAGAAAGTATTCTGTTTAGTGAAAAACAGAAGGATGGGGCCCGGCAAAAAGCTAGAAATAGGCACGTCTATAGGGAAAATGACAGGTGCAGAAATTGGCCATATGGCCAAAAATATCTTATGAGATAAATAAAGCCAGGGAGGGATAAAGAGACATGCAAGAGATAAGAGGAATAGAGCCAGTCAAATGAAAATTAAAGTCCTCTTCATGCTTAACAGTTGCTTGTGCAAAAAATAACGCAGACCAGTTTGCAGAGTGCCTGTCTCAGTCTGAAATACCATTGTGCTGCTTTTGAGTTGGAGCTTAGTGTGAGTAAGCATCTCGTTATCTCACTTGTGCAGCCAGCTCCATTGGATTAAAACAACTGTGAACTGGTCCGGGTGCCCAGAATGCACTAATGTAAAATGCAACACATCTCCAGCTGTGCGTGTGCGTGTGCCTGTTCACTTGTGTGCAGCAGTCTCCGCAGTGCACATGTGCCTATTGGCTTTACAGGTTTTTGACTTAGAAGCTAATTGGACACCAACTAGCCTTCTACATACCCACAGAGCAAGAGAGGAAGAAAACACATTCAAAGAGAAGAAGAAGAAGAAGAGGGAGATGTCTAACAAGACAAAACAAAAGGGAAAAAACAACAAAAAAACACTTCTCCAGGCAGAACTGTGATGCACAAAAGGACACACCATCTCCTCTCGAATGACCTTTTATTGCTGGGGAAGGATACAGAGTTGGCAGGCCTCTGAGCCTGTGTGGAAATACAGTGTGTAACATCAGCAGGACCATCCTCCTCTTTGCCAAGTGGAGGCAGGGGTTTACTCTTTACCATCAATCAATAGCCACTTTCCCAGGGGAGGGCTAAGTAGAGCTTGTCAATCAACTCCAATAGAAAATATATTGTATATAACAGAAAATCCCAAAATAATAATAATAATAATAATTACACTATTTTGCAATGAATCCCAGCCAACAATGGAGAAAATGGGGGAAGCCAGAGTAGTGAAACACAGGTATTTTGCAGATTCCTTGTTCCTTGTTTCATTGTCATCAGAAATTAAGTTAAATGACAAAATATTAAAGCAAAATGGGAGTATAAAACAAGAGCACTCGTTATCCACTGTATGTTTACAAATGTAAGCAAAAGAAATACATTTGACTTAATATAAGTTGTAGCATTTTCTTTACAGGCCCACAGCATATCCTAGATTAGCACAGTTATATTGGAGGTTGTAGTCAGCTGACATTAATGTGGTTCCATCGCCCATATGCAGCAATGATTAATGATGAAAGTCTCACGCAAGAACTGAAACACTGACACCAGATTTCCCACCCTTCCGTGGAAATATTTCCCTCATCAAGTTTCATGTGTCATTCCACTGTTCCGTGACTAAAGAATTATTTTCCTATTTTATCTGCGTGTGTGCATGAGTGTAAGTGAGCATGTTTGCAAGTAGATGTGTCAGAGGGCTATTACAGTCAGTTAGAGCTGGTCTTACTTGATGCCACATCTCCCATCTGCAGGCATTTTACATTGGCCTGTTTGCCCACAGCTCAGTGGTTGCACACAACGGTGCAAAAATGTGAGCAGGAAACAGGGCTGCGGGAGCTTCTGCGTCCAGTAGCTGTATGCATTTCCTTGTCTATTTACTGAATTTGCTCACAGTCACAGCTGTAATGTGACCATATCCAGTTGGGCGCATCTCTGTCCTGGAGCACATCCTGACCACTACTTCAGCTTGGCTTTTGAATGCTGGGATACAAAGATGAAAACAAGCACCTATTGGCCAGCAGTTGCCTTAAATACTGCAATATTTCAAAGCCACAGTTCAGCATTCTGGGAAACATTGTCTCGATATTTGCTATTTTGCCAGTGGTTAGACGAGAAGATTGTTGCCACTCATGTTTGTATGCTAATGTGATGATACAGCCAGTGGTCCCTGAGCCCAATCCACCAAGTGAATGTTATATTTTTCATTAAAGGAGCATTGCACACTTATTTTACACTAAAATAGCAGCTTTTAAACCCTTTGATGGTTCCTTGAATAAGAAGAATAGCTTCTCTTACACTTTGATCGCCTGTTCTGGTACGACTTTAGTTACAACAGTGCCAGTTGGTGTGTACCCCTCACACACTGGCTTGTGTTGTGATGCTGTTTCTGCATAAAAGCCCAGGAGAGTTTAATGCGCTAGAGTCCTGTAATTACCATATTTGGCCACAGAGGCCGTTGTTGCCACTGTTTAGCAAAAGTTACAAAGTGTTGCTTTAATCTGAAAAAAGAAACACTGCATGATATATATCCAAAAAGTTGTTGCCGTATCAAAGACAAGTAATTAACTGATCTGGCCCTTTTTAAACCCACTAGAATTTTTAGCTTTATTTTTATGCCAGTTTAGTTTCCTTCCAAGAGCTGGGCTAGTTGTTCCTCTATTTTTATACTATGCTAATGAGCTGCTGGCTTTTCATCAGATAGACAACAGAAAGCTATCTACCTATTTTACTATCAGAAAGAAAGAAAATTATAACAATTATGTTTGTGATGTGAAACGACACTGTTGTGCTCACTGTCAGTACCAAAGTGTTAATAAGAGTTGTTCTACCCTGAGGAGAACAAATGCTTTTGTCTCTGTGTGTGCTTAAGCACATTCATACATGTGCCTAAATATGGGTTGACTGTAAAGCATTGGGGTGTAAAAAGTGCAGAATGTTCCATTTCACTTCATCCACTTAAATATAATTGAAAATCAGCTCATTCACCTGCTGTGAAATAGACAGCTATTATTTTTCAAAACCTCACCTCGTGTGAGTGAACAGCAACTGCAGCATGTACATTTGCATTAGGAAAGGGAGATGTGGGTTTTCCTTGTCATTTCATGTGTGTCACTATGCTGACATGAATTGGGGGCAACCAGCTATCCTATTTCCAGTCTGCACCCTCACCCTTGCCTGTGGCATCACATGGCCTAATCACTAAGCTGCAGCAGAATCTAACAGTCTCACAGTCAAAATAATTGAGTTTATGTATGTATGTATATATAAGAGTTTAGTACGCAGATCTGACTAGACATGCACATTATGTAACACATTACTGACAGAACCCATGCAAATATTACACCCAAAGCTGTGGAAGCAATCAGGAGCAGAGGGTTGAAATGTTCGCAGGCATCTGCTTATGTAGGCAGCTTACAAGTTCCATTATGTTTTGATTGGTACATGCATAGTTATATATATACTAGTATGAGTCAGGATATATATATATATATATATATTTATATAAAGGGAAAACAAGCAACGAAAAAATTAAATCTTGTCTGAGTGTCATATATGTGGTTTTACTGTGGCTTTCTTCTTTTACTAACACCAAATTTATGCAAAGAGTGCAACAGGAAAACCTTCATGTTTTTACAGCAAACACTGCCTGCTGCAACAAAGGGTCCTATAAGAGCGAAAAATAAAATCCCTGTGACACCGCCACTCAAGCATCCATAACTAACATGTTAATACTGAATGCTCTGCTATTATTATGCTTTCATTTCATTAGATAAAACACTACTTTTGTTTTTTGTTGTTTCCTTTTTGAGCCAATCCCAACAATGTGTGACTGCAGGTGCCAGTAAATGCAGCAGATCGCATTACAGAAACACATCAGATCAGCCAAATTCCAGTTCATAAAAAACGGCTTTGCCTTCACATCTTTTAGTGCACAAATACTGCCGTGTCAGGCCGACCTTGACATTACCAGAGCACTAAGGCTAGCAGGTAGATGGAATTCAGCCCTCATTAATTAGATATTTAATTATTTATTTATTTATTGTCAAACTGTCATCAGTGAAATCTTTTTTTGTACCTTGAGATGTCGTACTTGGTAGAGCAACTTAAACTTGGATACAGCCAAACATCTGACTCTAAACACTGAAGAACTGCAGAACTGGGAAACGCAACTGGCCCGATCCTTTTCATGTCCCTCAGAGGCTTATTTTTGTCTTTTAGAAGTGAATAATTCTGGGACATAGCTGGTTGTACAGAAACAGGACACATACAGAAGGACAGCCTGATTTCTCTGTTAAAACAAGGACCCCCCCCCTCCTGATTATTTCTAAATTAATATTCAAGGTTCAATGGAGTGCAATACCAGATAACTATTAAAAATATGTAAGGATTATGACACGGCAAATTGGAGCATATTGAAATCTGAAACACAGCAAATGTTCATCTTGGGCTTAAATAATTATGGGTTTTTTTTGTTTGTTTGTTTGTTTTTGTTTTTCTGGCAGGATTTGCTGTCTTATTAGCAATAAATAAATAAATAAATAGTATTAAAAATAATGAAATAATCACCAATAGGATGTTTTGTTTGTTACAGTAAACCCTATTTCATACTTTAATGATCATATGCACACCCTGTAAGGCTTTCTGGTGCATTAACAGTGCATGCAGAAGTAGATAGGACACTGCACTCAAACCCAACAGAGAGTGGCTGAAGTAAAAATCTGTTTACTTGCCATCCAGTGGGGCCCACTGCCAAAACAGAGCTCAGCAGTTGGCACATGTTGGCTCTCTCCACTTCACAAATACTGTAGAACCTAATTACAAATACCTCCACTGTAGTTTGCTTCTGAACTAATAATTGAGGGAGAGATGAACTATCAGTACAAAAACATGCCCCACCGGCGCACAGACTGACACTCACTGTGCAAATTCACATACAGAGCTACATCCTGCATTCTGTTTATTCATATATATATAGGCACAAATGCACTCCTTTAAAGATATAATATAATAATATAATAATAATAATATAATATTTTATTCAAAAAAGATTTCATGGTTCCAGTTTTCCTTCTACTGGATTTTGTAGCAGACATTTAAAAAGGTGGTAACACAAAATTATGTTTTTGTTTTGTTTTTGTTTTTGTTTTTTTGAGTGGCAGGCACATTTGTATCTGCCCACCAAATATTAAGCCAGCAGATGGTTAGCCCAGCTTAGTATTAAGTCTGGAAACAGCAAATGTTTTTGTATTCTGATGGTCAGTTATAACTAATAGAATTAGTTCGGTTATTCTATGATTCTAAATTGGCCATAGGTGTGAATGTGAGTGTGAATGGTTGTCTATCGCTGTGCTAGTCCAGCGACCAGTCAAGGGTGTACCCCGCCTCTCACCCTAAGATGGATGGATGGATTGATGGATGGGTGGATATTTTGATTATGGCTTACATCTAATATAGTCAGACTTTAGTTAGATGTCTAAATGTATCCACACATACTATCTTGACTGTCTTAGGTAGAATTTTTTGATATAAGTTCCTGTTATATTTAGACCTATGAATGTAAAGGTATTGGTGCCAAAGACGCTAGCACTCAGTCTTGCTGCTGCATAGACTGTATATAAAAGATGGATGCAACTTCTGTTTCTGAAAAATGAAGCTAATGCAAAAGTGCTTTAAACCTAATTCTTTCTAATGGCCAGTAGGGGGCGACTCCACGGGTGGAAAAAAGAAGTTTAAAAAATGATGGTAAAACAGCCCTTCAGCTCCCATTATCTTTGACCTCATTAATATTTTTATAATGACTGTATGGTCTCAAATGCTAGTTTCAAGTCTTATTGAAGATAGCATGATATTCATTTTGTATATCACAATCTCCACTAGATAAAAGAAAAAGGACAATAAAGTAGGGCATGAGCTCTGATTTACGATTGATAAATCATTGCTGTATGAGCGTGCAGTGTCCCTCCATTTCTCAGTCAGATCCAGCACTTCCTGTCACATCAGGTTTCAGAACACTGAGATGGCGACTGCAAATGTCTGTCTTTTATAAAAATGAAAAAAAAATCTGTGTTGTTAATTTTTCACAGTGGTCAAGATCTCTCTGCCCTAAACTGTATTTTTTCTATAAAAAATTCAATATCAGTTTTAACTCTCACCATTATGATTTTTAATCTATCCAGCACCAAGAGAATGAGTTTTAATTTTATGATATCACCACAATGGAAAGTCTATGGGCCAGTCATCAAAAAGGTGAAGGCCTTTTTCGGGGAGAACGTCAATGTACGTACTGAGCTGCAAATCCTCACGTAAGCGGTCAACATCTTTAATTCTGGTATCCAGTTTCCCTCAATACATCCATAAATATAACTACAACAAAGCAACAAGAATATCTTGCGTGAATATTCAGTGAAAATGTAGCAATAAAAAAGACAAACTGATTTGGAAAAAAGAGGGGGAAAAAGCAACCACAGTCACAAAAAAACACTTGCCCTACTTAATGTTCACAATATCATCAGCAAAGCACAAACTGTAAGACATGTTTTCTCTCTCTGTGTCAACTGCTGCTACTGGTGTTAGGTCGCAGTTCATAGGTAACCTGGGGATAGCTTACTTTTTAGCTTAAAAATTTTCTTTGCCTTAAAATCAGTCTTTTTATTTTGACCTGATCTAAAATTGTAGCCCAGTCAAAAATGTCTGTGTGAAACCATACCCAGCTTTCATGTGGAGTTCATGAAACAGGCCAGCTGAAATGGGTTGTTTGGAGGAGGGGGCAAGGATGGGCATTTTGTATTCTAACATAAATTAACAAAATATGTAGTCATAAATTTGCATATATAATCTATGTGTTACCCAAGCACTGGGGACCTCCACTACGGCGACCACAGTGTGTGTTACAACACGTGGAAGCCCGCTAAAATTGATAGAAACACATTCTGTATTCCATTCTATTTCACATCTGAGCCTTTTATACAGACCCAGTTTCATTAGACTTCTCAGGCAGTCATGGAAGCTGAAAGGAGGCACTGTGGGAATTCATGGCGAACAGGTGGGATTTTGTTTTAAACAGTATGTGAGGTTTTTAAACTCCCATTGTCATGGCCGTTCCTGGCCCTCGTGGCGTGCCCCGTCTCATCGCTTTCTTCCTCATCGTCCGTCTCGAGCTCCTCCTCTTTCTTCTTGATGTAGCGCTCATAGAGCACCATGATGACACCCATCACCCAGGCCGACACTGTGCCAGCGGCAAAGATGACAAAGCCGATGACAACAAAGAAAAGGTAGTCCCAGGAGCCCAGTTTCTGATGACATAATGTCCGCAGCTGGATGCCCATCTCCCCAAGACGACGGCCCTGCGTGTCAGCAGGTGAGCCACACACCGTCTGGCCCTCATCTGTCACACAAAAGCATACAGAGAAGGAACAGCGAGGATTACTCATAAGACAGAGCATCATATCAGCATTTTTTAATTATTTTTTTTTTTGGGATTGTAATAAATGAATCTTGAACACTGAAAAGCACAAAAGCTTTTCTTTCTTTCAAAAAAAAGGTTGTTGGTGCAACAACAACACACCATAAACAGGTCACAGCTGTCCTGCAGTGGCATGATCCAGATGTTGAGTGATAGTGTTACTGTTAAGTGACATTTTTAATACAAAAGCCAAGCGAAATTTCATCAGATCTTTGTCTATAATAATATTTTTTCAATAAATGAGGATGAACTGGTTTTAAATCAAGAATTCCCTACAGGATTAAATATTTGTAACTAAATACGTACAGCAGACATACAGTATGTAAAACCTTTCCATCTAATTAGCATATGATTTAAAGGATCCTTTGATGTCTGAGTTGCAACATAATGCAAAGTACTTAAGCAGGGACGATATAGTACACGTGGCATTAAAAAGAGCACCCTTTTGAATAATTCAAGCATGTTAGTTCAATTTGTTTTGCTCAACATTTGTAAATGGCAGCATCCTGAGATGAGGATATCTGAAACTCATTCACATTCATACAGCTAAAAAGAGCAGAAGAAATAAAAGGCAGAAAAATGTATCAAAACAATGTTGCTGTTTATATCAGAAAACTACAAAGCTTTAGGAGCTTCCTGTACGCCACAGAAGTCTGCTGTTGGTGCAGCATTACATTAACAATAAAAAATTATGGATGAATTATTCAAATTCCTTTTCCCTGCACGGGATTAGAGAGTGACTCGAGCCTTTGTGTCTGCTTGAAACCAGAGATAAAAAGGATTCTCATCACCAGGCTGTGGATATGACTGAACTACAGTACTAAGACCTTGCTGAAATCTAATATTGAGTCCCTTGTTTTTCAGAAAACTAGATGGACACACAGTAATTTTAAAGGCCTCAAAGCCAAAGTAAAACACACTACATGGTGAGTTTTGAGCACTGCAGCGGCTCACAAGAGAGGCATGTTTTTTTTTTCCTGAAAGCTGGTTGAGTCTTTTGTTACTGTGAGCAAAAAAAGTGCAACACAGCAGTGTGCGGCATCTCCATGCGGCCACTGTTTTTTATTGGCTTCTGTGTTTTTTCAGAGTTTTTGTACTAGGAAGAATTCCCACTGGGAGAGATAAAAAAGACTTAAAAGTTTCTGCACAGGGAACAGTTTCCTGTAGCCCCATTTTCACACCAACATCCTTAAAATACACGGTCTGTTTTTGCTATGAAATGTACACTATGGAACTCTAGCACATACAAAACCCTAATAAATACAGAAAAACTAAGACATGATGAGGCACATCACAGAATATACACTGCTCAAAAAAATAAAGATAACACTCAAATAACACATCCTAGATCTGAATGAATGAAGTATTCTCATTGAATACTTTGTTCTGTACAAAGTTGAATGTGCTGACAACAAAATCACACAAAAATCATCAATGAAAATCAAATTTATTAACCAATGGAGGCCTGGATTTGGAGTCACACACAAAATTAAAGTGGACAAACACACTACAGGCTGATCCAACTTTGATATAATGTCCTTAAAAGAAGTCAAAATGAGGCTCAGTATTGTGTGTGGCCTCCACGTGCCTGTATGACCTCCCTACAACGCCTGGGCATGCTCCTGATGAGGTGGCAGATGGTCTCCTGAGGGATCTCCTCCCAGACCTGGACTAAAGCATCCGCCAACTCCTGGACAGTCTGTGGAGCAACGTGGCGTTGGTGGATGGAGCGAGACATGATGTCCCAGATGTGCTCAATCGGATTCAGGTCTGGGGAACGAGCGGGCCAGTCCATAACTTCAATGCCTTCATCTTGCAGGAACTGCTGACACACTCCAGCCACATGAGGTCTAGCATTGTCCTGCATTAGGAGGAACCCAGGGCCAACCGCACCAGCATATGGTCTCACAAGGGGTCTGAGGATCTCATCTCGGTACCTAATGGCAGTCATGCTACCTCTGGCGAGCACATGGAGGGCTGTGTGGCCCTCCAAAGAAATGCCACCCCACACCATTACTGACCCACTGCCAGACCGGTCATGCTGCAGGATGTTGCAGGCAGCAGATTGCTCTCCACGGCATCTCCAGACTCTGTCACGTCTGTCACATGTGCTCAGTGTGAACCTGCTTTCATCTGTGAAGAGCACAGGGTGCCAGTGGTGAATTTGCCAATCCTGGTGTTCTCTGGCAAATGCCAAGCATCCTGCATGGTGTTGGGCTGTGAACACAACCCCCATCTGTGGACGTCGGACCCTCATACCATCCTCATGGAGTCGGTTTCTAATCGTTTGTGCAGACACATGCACATTTGTGGCCTGCTGGAGGTCATTTTGCAGGGCTCTGGCAGTGCTCCTCCTGTTCCTCCTTGCACAAAGGCGGAGGTAGCGGTCCTGCTGCTGGGTTGTTGCCCTCCTACAGCCTCCTCCACATCTCCTGGTGTACTGGCCTGTCTCCTGGTAGCGCCTCCAGCCTCTGGACTCTACGCTGACAGACACAGCAAACCTTCTTCCCACAGCTCGCATTGATGTGCCATCCTGGATGAGCTGCACTACCTGAGCCACTTGTGTGGGATGTAGAGTCCGTCTCATGCTACCACGAGTGTGAAAGCCCCACCAACATTCAAAAGTGACCAAAACATCATCCAGAAAGCATAGGTACTGAGAAGTGGTCTGTGGTCCCCACCTGCAGAACCACTCCTTTATTGAGTGTGTCTTGCTAATTGCCAATAATTTCCACCTGCTGTCTATTCCATTTGCACAACAGCATGTGAAATTGATTGTCAATCAGTGTTGCTTCCTAAGTGGACAGTTTGATTTCACAGAAGTTTGATTTACTTGGAGTTATATTGTGTTGTTTACGTGTTCATATGACACCTTTATTCTTCAACAAACCCTCTCACACCCTGAACTCTCTCGGGCAGCTTTCTTGTCATTTCTTTAAGCAGTCTTTAGGAATAGTTCTTCTCTTTCGTGAAGGACATTCAAAGCTCTTCTTGGATGTTGGCTGCCTTTTGTTCCATTCTCTGTCACGATGATCCCACACTGCTTCAGTAATGTTGAGATCCAGGCTCTGGGAAAGCCGATCCATAACAAACTTTTGCTGTTGGACAGATGGCCTCTAATTAGACTCTAGAATACTTTGGTATACAGAGGAGTTCCTGGTAAACTCCAAGACTGCAAGGTGTCCAAGTCCTGTGACTGCAAAAGAAACCCAAATCAATAGCCCTCCACCACCGTATTTGATTTTCACCAAACCTGGTGCTGCACTTTAAGGTCAAACATCTCCATTTAGGTCTTGTCTGTCCAAAGGACATTGTTCCAGAAATCTTGTGGTTTGTTTAGATGCAGCAGTGCAAACCTAAGGCGTGCTGCCATGTTCTTTTTAGAGGAGAGGCTTTCTCCTGGCAATGCTTCCAAACGAGCCATACTTGTTCAGTCTTTTTCTAACTGTACTATCATGAACTTTAATATTTAACACGCTGAACTGAGGCCTGTAGAGTGTGAGATGTAGCTCCTGTGTTTGTAGCAGTTTCTCTGAGCACTGAGTGGTCTGACCTTGGCATGAATTTGCTGTGATCCACTGATGGGAGGATTGACAGCTGTCTTGAATGTTTTTCACTTATGAAAAATCTTTCTCACTGTGTAATATTGGACTTTAAATTGTTTGGAAATGGCCTTATAACCCATTCCAGAATGCTGACTGCAACATCAATTGCTTCTTTAAGGTCACTGCTGATGTCTTCCTTCCTTGGCATCTGAATGCTCCAGACCAGCACACTGACAAAACTTCTGCTTTTATAGAGGAGCTCACACTTACTGATGATCACTTAATAAAGTTCATTTCATTATCAGCACCTGGCTGCTACTTAAACTCTTAATTTCTATCGAAGTGGTGAGGGTGTACCTGGTTTTTCACACACTGCTTCTAAGCTGGATGGACTATTTATTTAAGTATTACTTTTAGCAATTGTACTATTTCATCATCATATTTAAATATGCCTGATGTATTTCTTACTTTTCGCTCCTTCATCGTTTACCCTGCATATTCATTTATTCACACTAATTCACCGCTTTATTAATCACTTCTATCTCATTTTCATATCAACTGCTTAATTATTATTTTGTGTAATTGTTCCCACTCAATTACTATTAGCTGTTTCAACCTATTTCACTCGCTCAGTGGGAACACATGTAAAAACAGGCTCAGGTTGGTGGGAGGTGTGATTTGACGTAGGGTGACAGGGATCATACTGTTGCTTTCAATCAAATTATTTGACAATTCCATTTCACAGGGTGACTTTCCTAATATTCAATTCATTCTATGCTGAAATCTCTGCTCTCAGAGAAGCTCTTATGTGGCTCAAAGATCAAAAAATGAGCATTCAGCTGAAGAACACGAGGATGCTCTGCTTCTCTAAGCTTTATAGCAGCGAAAATTCAAAGTGTGCTCTGATCCTCTCAGAGGCTGCTGCTACTCACTGTTCACACAATATGCTGCTCAAGTCCAACACCCCTCCATGCAGACACAAACATGTACAGTGTGCACTCCCTCTTAACATACTGTAAATGTATGCGCCTACAAGAGTTTCCAATCTTCTGAGTCTGCTACTAGTTGTGGATGTACGTGTGTGTGTGTGTGTGTGTGTGTGTGTGTGTGTGTGTGTGTGTGTGTGTGTGTGAGGGGAGGCCTGACAGCTAGGAAGGAAACCCTTATGGCTTCACCCCCAATACCCCTAAAGGGTCTGACATCAAAGGAGAGGGCTTTCCCTCTCTCCTTCCCCCATCCACACTGCTCTATTTCTAGACGCTCTGCTTATATAACAGCTGAGAGAGTGCTAATCTAGCCAGGAAGGCGAGACAGAGGAGAATCTGTTGGTTCCTTCCTGAGGCTTTATTTCTTTTGCTCTCTCTCTCTCTGTCTCTCGCTTGGGCTTGATGCATTTCCTAAACCGAGGAGACAAGCGAGCCGTGTTGCATGAACCAGGTGAGACCCAGACGAGAGACAACAAGGCTCCAGAGCCAGGACTTGCAGCTGAAAAACAACTGTCTCTAAAATGTATGTCTGTCCAGCCAGAAACCCTCGCCCTCACCCCACGCAACACAAGTGTGTTTTGTCCGTGTTTAAATGTCTCAGTGCACAAATCAGTCAATGTGTAATCTGCGCTCATGTGTCAGTTTCTGTAGTGTTTACCAAAGACTGTGTGTAGATGTTTGTATCCATGTGTCCGCCTTCTCTCTCACTGGCAGCTGTCACTGGAAGAGGCTCAACTCCAAATTATGCTAGACAAAAGGCAATGAGAGGCAGAAAAATAGGACAGCTCTTGCAGGACTCGCTTTGGACTCAGTCTAAGCTTCACGGGGAGCATGATGAACTATAGTGTGTGTGGGGGGGGGGATGCCTTTTTAGTAAGTGTGGCGGTTGTATTATAGCTATGCTGTTAGAATCACGCCTGGCTTCTTGCTCAGTAAGTCACAGTATAAATAGCAGCTGTCCTTTTGCATAGTGACACACCAATGCATGAGCATAATAACTCAAATCAAGAAAGATGATGGAATCTCAGATACATTTACCAGCTTGAAAGCAATAAAACAAAGGAGATCGATATTTGATGGTGCAAGTAGGATCTATTTCTGCAACACGGTATCCCGGTGGCTGAATAGAATATGGATTGATTATTTATTTTGAGATTTTAAATAATGATGCCCTGTTTCCTTCATAACTGCAGAAAGCAGAGCAGAATTAATTAATAAAGTCACCAGAAGTCAAATTAAGTGGATCCCTGCATACAATCTTCTTTCACCCTCTTTGTTATTTGATAGTCTGATTGCTGCCACACTCCACTGCTGTCACCTGCATCTCATCCCACTGAAAGCTGAGAAAGGAGTGAGCTTAGCAAACTAATAGCACATGTGGCGTGCATAGATACCATAACATGTTTTTTTTTTCACTCACGCTGTACTTTACCATTAGTAATGATGGAGCTGTGGGAGATGACAGGAATATTCTCTGTTGTGTGTTCTCTGAGATGCAGACATGACAGGGAGTGACATGGTGTGAGGGACATCCAGTAGCTAAGCCACTGCGTGTGCTTGAAAAGACACTGAGTCATTCTTTTCTTAAGGGAGTCAAAAAGAAAGACATTTACTGCCATTTTGCTATCATGTTTGAACATGTTTTTTTTTTTTGTCAAACAATAAGTACTTTAATTGTGTATAGTTGTGAATAAAGAAAAACATCACACATGATGAATTGTCACTTTGTAGGAGGACACCAAGGCTGGATTACCCAACCAACCAAGCAGAGTTGGTAACAGCTCCGGGCACACAGATTTCCAGGGCCCCTGAAACTCTACTGTTTGGTTCTACTCTTTGAGATAGCCAGGAACTAAGTCCATATGAGTATGACCAAAGCATTTTATCAAATCACCTTCAGATTACATTTGACAGAGAATGTCAAGAAAGAGAGGTCTACAGGGGCTCAGCAGCTTTTAAAAAAAAAAAAAACCCAGGATGATGTAATAGGTTAAACTACAGCTGTATGAAATAATAGTAAAAATTATCTTAACCTAAAACTGAATTAGTTGCAGTGACTTAAATGGCAGAGTCACTGTGATTTTTCAGCTAAAGTTGCCTTCTTTCTCTTTATTCTGAAGGTGCTTCCTATTAACATTTTAAAAAGCTGGTTTTATTGTATGAAATCTGCTGCACAGACACTTTGTTCATCTTTTCAGTGGATATAGTTTGTTACTGAAAGAGCCAGCGAAAAGGCAATTTATGTAACTGAGGATTATCTAATAATTAATTGGACTAGCAGTTTTTGCGTATGACTGGATCTCTGGGGCCTTTTCACGTCTTACCAAAGCAAAAGTAAAAGGGTGACATTCTTTGCTGATATGCCGCTAGAAAATAGAGTAGATAATTGACAAGACCTTGAAACTTGAAGCCCTCAAGATGGACCCACAAGCAGAGGTCCTCGTTGTCACAATCGCAGCTCCACGGGTTCCCACTGAGCCCAACAGAGCGCAGGGCGGGCAGCGTAATCAGAGAGGTGATGTTGAAGACCGTCAGGTTGTTTCGGCTCACATCAAGCACCTGAAGGGCCGCGTTCTCCGCAAAAGCATCCGGGTGAATTTCGGAGAGTCCTGGGTTGTCCGTCATTCTCAGCATCACCAAGCTCGCCAAGGGACCGAACGTCCTGTCCTCGATCCGGGTCAAAGTGTTGAAGGAGAGGTCCAAGTAGGCCAGCTTGCGTAGATTCCCAAATGTGGACTCCGTGATCTCCGTCAGTGAGTTATTGCTGCAGTCCAAGTACACCAGATCGGAGAGGTAGTTGAGCGTGAGAGGCGGCAGCTCCGCGATACGGTTGTTGGAGATGATAAGCTGCCGCGTGGCCAGCGGCAAGTTGACTGGGAAGGTGGTCAAGTGCTGCCCAGCGCACTGGACTACAAGCTGGTCATCACACACGCACCTGTCTGGGCAGCCAGTGGAGAGCACCGGGGATGAGATGACCCCTGTAGTGAGGAGGAGCAGAACTATAAGTCGCAAGGGTTGCGCGCTTGGCTGCGGGGCAAGACGCATGACACCGCCGAGGGCTTCATACACCCTGTTTGGACAGAGTCAGTCGCAGTTACATTCTTCATTGATACATCCTCACCGTGCAAGCTGTTTGTCCCAGAAATGATCTCCACCGAGGTCAAACCTAAACGCGCCCGTGGCAACCTCTTGCGCGTAATGTCTCAGTTCATCCTGTCTGTTGGTTTTGGATCCGACGCGCATCCGCTGTGCTGGACTTGACAGCCAGATGCCTTCATCCTGTTTCACATTTCATTGATTTATTGAGTGTATTTTGCTGACAGCTGTTCGCACATTGTAAAAGCTCACAACGTCCGTTGATGCTGCGCTGTTCGCGATGGTCGCGGTCAGTCGTTCCGTTACACGTTTGCCATCCTCTCTCTTTCCGAAACGATATCCAAATAAGAGGGCGCACTGAAATGCGCGGAGGGAAGGGGGGTGGGGGTGGGGGGTAAGCTGCGGAGTGATCTCACGCTTGGGAGTGAGCTGGAGCGAGAGTGGAAGGTCTGAGCAGTGGAGGTAATGCAAGACTAACATTAAATATTGAAGCCTGCAAAGTATAATCCGTGCACAGTTGACACCTAATGTAAGGTGACCTATACTGCTTCAGCTGCTGGCACAGGAGCAGTGATTACATCTTCACATGCCACAGGAGGGTTTGTGTGTAAAAGCTGCATGGATTAAAAAAAAGAGTGTGTATGGAAAAATCTGTTTGTTGACATGACCTGTCTCAGGTAAGCATAAGAGGAACAGGGATCAGGTGCACCTGGATGTCATCTCGTGGGTTTTCACTGTATGTGGGGTCACTGACAACAGTGTCAGTGTTACTGACTGTCACAGAGGAAGCCAACCCACCCAGCTGAAACTTTCCCCAGTATACAGCCAGCAGACGATGGGCTGAGATGAGAATGTACTAGGTGGTCTCAGGCAGCAGTTGTTTTTCCTCCTCCTCTCTCTAGTCTCAGTATGAGCCCTGTCTCTATTCTTGGTTCTCTGTGTAGGTGTTGAAGTGCTGAATCAGACTCAGCATGATGGAGGAGGAGGAGGAGGACAGATGTGAAGCTGACAGTCCGTGAAAGGAACTACCCCGAACCGACAGTCAGCAACCTGCTGAAAGCTGACCACTCATGCACATCAACAAAACAAAGTGGAAGCCTTTTACCCTGTGTTGGTGTGTCAGAGCAGGAGGCCTATGTATAACCTAATGCTTTTTCACGCTTGCCATCCATGTGGACTGAACTTAATCCACACAGCTGTTTCATGTCAAGGATATTTAGTGACTTTATGAGGACATCTAGTGACGAATACTTGGTAATGTTTCCTAGAGACAGCCCCATGTAATGATCTTTGTATGCACCATTTTTGTAGGTGTAGTTTGTAACTATTGCAGGGGCCTTTTTTAAAATAACTGTCTACATTAATATACTCTACTTATGATCATACAGGAAGCACAAATGTATAATAAACTGGACCCCAGCCATAACTCAGCCAGTTCAGTCAAACATTGTGTAAACTCAGAGCTAAATTCTTGACAAAATCCCAAAGTTTCCAAATATGAATTTTGGGGAATATGCATAAAATGAAGGATAGAAAATAAGAGGGAATGCTGTGGCCATAGCAACATAAAGTCTTGAGGCTTAAATATCTATCTAAACATCATATTCAGTGAAAAGTTATAGGGATTATATGCGATACTCACAGGGAGTGTAGAAGATACTTTTAAGATATTAAGAACCTTAAGAAATTAAAAAAGAAAAATCATCTAATCATCTCATATATCTGAAACCATTATTTTTAAAGCACATTGCAAGTTTGGGTGTTCCTCACCAGGCAAGCAGACTTCAAAATACAGGCTTCACATTATTCACATTATTCCTGAAAAAGTATAATCTCTGCCATTATGTGCTCCTAATTATCCCTTTGGCCTCATTTGTTTTCTTGGAATCTTCAGCGTGTACAGTCATGCATATTGCATGCCTATCTTACACTTTGTTTTGCCTACAATATGTATTTCACCATCTACAATGACATAGCAGGGAAGTGCAAAACACTGGAAGAACGAGCTGCAGCTTAAAGCTGTTTTTGTAATCCTTTCAATTTGGTAAAGCTGGAAGAATCCCCCTATTTAGCTTTAGTTAATCTACACTGTTGAACCTGTTTTTGTTGTAAGAAATGACAAGCGGGTTGATCTATTTTAAGTGTTCCTGCATTACAGGTCATACAAAGACAGATAAACATATTCACTAGAGGATCTAATTATTGTTTAACTGGCATCTTATCATAACGGCAATATCTATAAAAATTTTACAAATCAGTCCCTTGCCGAATGTATTGAGGATACTAGCCTGGGACCTCTTCTTTCCATCATTTACATACTGCCTTGGTTAGATTATCTGCCATAATAGGCTGAGTTTCCACTGCTATCTTGGTGATAAACAGTTGTATCTCAGGCACCAAGCCCTCAGTTCCCTTTTCCTTCCTGCCTGGATGACATCAAAATCTAGATGTAAACCAACTTTCTCAAACTGAACAACAATAAAACTGAACTCTTGCTTGTGGTTCCCATGTCACTGCTCCTGAAAGTGGCTGACTTTCATCTTTATATAGATGGATGCTTCATCTCACCAACTTCAGAAGTCAGAAACCTGTGTGTCATCCAGTACTCCACCCTACCATTCTTATCACAGATCAGAGCCATTTCTAAATCTGCCTTCTGCTACCTAAAGAACATCTCCAGACAACAACCTTTACTCTCAGACTCTGCAGCCCTCATTCATGTCTTCATTGCCTCCTGTCTGGACTATTTCAATGGTGTCCTGTTTGGGCGACCTAACAAACCCCTGTACAAGCTGCAGTATGTTTAGAACTCAGAGTTCTAACCCATACCAAGTCCTCGCAACACATCGCCATGCCCCAATGCACCTCCACTGGCTCACGGTCAAGTCATCTACAAATCCCTCCCCTCTGCGTTCCTTAGTTAAAGGCTTATTCTCCATCCCACTCACCAGACTACAGTCCTTCAGGGACAGAGCCTTCTGTCCCCCACTCTCTGGAACATGCTCCCCTTTGAGATCCTAATGGCCCGTCTTTGATCATTTTCAAAAAGCAGTTGAAATGTCACTTATTCACTGAGGCCTTTGGGTATTGACTTTTTTGTGTTAAGGCATTATATAAATTATTAAATGTCCCTGAATCAATGACACCACTAAAAGTGGTCTATATACCTCAACTTGACCTGTATCAAATATCAGGATATTTGATACAGGAAACCTTGGTGGGTCAGATCCCTGTTCATCTCACCACAGGGCAGATTATGTGGCTGCACTCCAGCCAAAAACGCCTGCCTTCTGGATCAGGTATTGAGAACTGGCTCACTGACATGGATGATACAAGGCACTTCAAAAGAATGGGGCCATCATTAACTACACTGGGCTTGCACTTTTCTCTGGCATGCCAAGTGAGAATGGGATTAACTCTGCAGTAAACGTTGTCACATAAAGGGACACTGTGTTGAACATGATGACCAGAGCACACTCTGTTTTTCAAGAGGAGGGGGCTAGCCTTATGTTATCAAATCATCTTTTCTTCAAATTGTAATTTTAAATCCACTTTTTTCTTTTGTTGGAATGTGTCCTTTAAGGGAAATCAGAGCTTCTTCTGAGCAGAGAAGCTGTACTTTATGCTTCTTCTTTCCAAAAGATTTGGGCTTGGGAAAATTATAAAGTGCAAAAAGAAAACCAGGTCACAAAAAGATGAATGAATGAAATTCCAGGTGATGTGCACAATCAACAAATAAGTAATTATGATCCAATAAGTCAGGTTTATGATTCTGCATATTGAGTAGTAGATTCACTTTGGCTCCTTTGAGGATACGTTAATGCTAAAACGTTTCTACTTTTACTTAAGGACAATGATTGTGCTTTTACTTATGTAACAAGTCTAAATTGTTGTTTTTGCCACTTTGCAAATCACAGCAGACTATTTTGAGGCTCTATTGCAGAGCCACTTTTCATTTATTGGGGTCTGTATTAGGATATCTGCACATGCACCTGAAAGTCCCTTCCAATGGTCTCTACACTACTTTTCCACATTGCATTTCTTTCTGGTCACACATTCTCATTTCCAGCTCCTCCCTCGTCTTGTGTTGGTCCCTCCCTGCACCACCCACTGAAAAATCTCTTCAAAACACTCCTATTTATTTCCAATGTCATCAGGTCCTGTTAGGGCTGCGTATACTGGCCCGTAAAGTGGACTAACGAATACCTCAAGCTTTCAAAAATAAAACTGTAAGGCAATGTTTGTAAAACAGCCCAACAGTGGAGATGAAGTCAACTGTAAGTTACTAATAGTAAAGTCTATTCACGCTGGTCATTCCTGTTGAGGAGCAACTTATCAGCGCCTTATCTGCGGACTAGTGCGCATGTCAGATTAATTTCAGAAAAATGTGGAGCAGTGTTACGCACAAGATTTCAGAAAGTCTTGTTTACGTACATTAGTACGTAGTATTTGCATACATGGTCAGACTTGAGTAATATTAGGTTTGGGTGGGTTAATGTGTAGCCTGTGTGGTGGTGGTGGGGCTTCCGCTAAAATATGCTTTTTATTAATACTTCGGCCCGCGCTTCCGAATCTACAGGTAACCTTTACACATATTAGATATAGTATAAACCTGTATTGGGTGTAAGTCACGCCCTCCGTAAGTGTTACGTAAGCTCGTACGCACGCGGATATATTAATAGGGAAAATTCAGTGTTGTTGGTGTTTTCGGTGTTGCAGCTGTCGGCTTACTGTAGGTTGCACCTTTCGGGTAAGCTGTACTGTGTTAGTTTTTATTATTTGTTTTAATATGTGAGCGTTCAAGCTTGTTCCGACGAATGATGGCGCTGCTGGTGCTTCTCGTTTGACCTTTAGTTTTTGAGACGTCCTTTCCCTGCGCCCGTGGCTATCCAGCTAACTTTCTCCTCTCGGGCGTTCACTAATGGGGTCATTATAGAGGGTCTCTAGAGGGAGAACATTTTCCTTTATCCGAGAAAGAACTCGTTACCTTTCTTACTAAAATAAAGCTGTAAGAAGTACTTTCGAAATAAGCTACAGTGCTTTTCCTCTTTTCAGGATGGTTGTGCTTTCCAAGGAGTATGGATACGTGGTGCTCACTGGCGTTGCCAGTATGATAATGGTTACCCATCTGGCCATTAAAGTAGGCAAAGCCCGGAAGAAGTACCATGTGCACGTGAGTACTCAAAAATGGAGCCCAGTGCAGGCCACCCATTGAAAGGTGCTGTCCTGTGTAAATAACCTTGTCATTCTTTGCAGTATCCTCAGATGTACAGTGATGACCCAGAAATTGGGAACATCTTCAACTGCATCCAGCGTGCACACCAAAACACGTAAGTATAGAGGAAAATGGAATCCATACACACCAGCTTATGTCTCTCCATGCTCACTTCCTTTGTAGAAAACAAAAAAAGCAGGTTAACGTTAACATACTCTTGTGACCTCCCACCAGCCTGGAGCTCTACCCCACCTTCCTTTTCTGTTTGGCTGTTGGTGGTTTTCATTCCCCTGTAAGTTTTTCCATAATTTCCCAAACAAGGTGTTAGAATTTATTTTTGGCAACTGCAGCACAATGTAGCAGAAAATGTTCACCTTATTTTATATTATCGTATGCAGTGATTGACCTTTTGTGTCAAGTCCTGTTATATCTGAGTGCTTGTGTGGCTCTTGCAGCATCTAGTCAGTGGACTTGGAGTTGTGTGGATTATCAGCAGAGAGGTTTATGCACATGGCTACTCCACAGGAGGTAAAGTATTAGGCAGTCCATGTCTGTCATTTAAAAAAAACAAACAACAAAAAAAACATGGTTCGAAATGTTCATTCCAAATTTATCTTAATCAGATCCTAAAAAAAGAATGAGAGGAGCTTTTGGAAATCTGGCCTTACTTGGGATGGTGCTGACCACAGTCAACTTTGGGCGCCATCTGCTGGGCTGGAGGGGCCCCCCGCGAATGAGGAATTTCCGTGCTGGTCCTGCACCCGGTATCTAATGAAGACCTCAGCCTGGGCTCACTCAGCTGCTGTAATCAACCACTACACAAAGTGTAAAGCGTATACTTGCAGTGTGTTCTGATCTATAACCGGCTAAATCAGGCGTATTAAGTGATCTGACTGGTTCTTCAGAAACCATATGGCCTCATTTAGAATTACTGCATGTGGGGCATTCAGACTGGCACTCTACAACATGCAAGAGCTGTCAGTTTGTCTTCATATCATTTTTAACAGCACCCTGATTTAGAAACAAAACTCTTAACATCAGTTGCATTGATAAAAGAATAAAAATCACTTCCCCAGGGGAAATTAACCTTCCATGTTCAGCATTAATGATGGAGAAATGCCTTGTGTTTATGCAGTTGTGTAGCTGAAAATGAACTTTATACACTGAGTAAAATGTTTAGTCAAATGTACTTGTTTTGTAATTAAAAACATCCAATCATGATTTCTACTATTCTGTTTCTCATCATACCTGTGTACATGTGGGCCTGTTAACAATGGGAGTGGTTTTTCTTTCTGGAGTAATTGTTCAAAGTCCACCTTACTTGTTTGGACAGGCAGACTCAATTCTGAGCTAGTCATATGTGACAAACTGGCGTTTATACAGCTACGTAACAATGCATAAAAGCTCACCCACCTACTACTGCTGATAATGCCCACTAAGCATAGAGGTTTAGTGATTCCAACCAACACAAAACCTTTAAAACACCTTCAGTGCTGCTCTTTATTGTCTCAATTTTAAGCATCTGTGTGAACAACACCTATAGTGAGTTTTACAATTTACAGATATGGAAGTAATTATTTTAGCTTAGCAGGGTATCTTCTCAGTAAACACCAGCAGAATAAACATTCCTTCAGGAAAAGCAAGCACCACATTTCTATACCATCGGACCACATTTTTTACAACATAACTGCACATTAACAGCCGCAACAGTAAATATCTGTATTTTTAATTTAGGCTTAATTACAGTTTGGGAGAAAAAAAAGTGGCTTCCACTGTAAGAGAACTGGTGTTTCCAAACATATGGCTTTTGAATAGTAAAATCTGTTTAATTTTTGTGTAGACTTTCTGCAAGACCTTAGCTTCACATGCAACCCATAGATCGTACAGTCTATGGTGCAACTGGGCATTTTGGTTTGAAAGTGCACTTCGCTAATATTTGGTCACCCAAGGGATCATATTTGTTTTGAGCAGCTTTCCCAGGAGCCTTCATTGTGCCCTACTGTCTTAATCTACTGTCAAACCTGAGGTTGTCTACTCCAATCTCATTGTACATTCTGTATAATGACAAATAAAGGCATTCTGTTCTATTCATAGTGTTACGGAGGACTTCGTGTGACCTTGAGTCACATTACCTCAGGTGTCCCCTAGAGGGCAGTGTAACTGTCACATTAAAGTGCTGTGCATACTTCAGGGGAGCAGATGTGGTGGTGGGGGGGGGGGGGTCCAGACCACACTTAAGGTCTACAAAACTTTAGAAGGAATGTGGAAGAAATTTGAAGTGACTCTGAAACCTCCCACTTAAAAGATTAAGAATCCTCGGTTTAAACTTTTTCTTTTTTTTTAAACTCTCAGTCACAAAAAGAAGCTCATCAGAAGAGATGCTTCTGCCTCCAGGGAAAGGTTTTGCTCACTTCCAAAGTGGTCCTCCTTTGGTGTTAGATTTGCTCCTGTTCTCTGAGCCGTGGAAGTGACAGAACAGGAGCTTCTATCAGTAGGTGTACCTGGAGAGTGGCGTGTCTTCCATCAAATCATCCTGAAAAGGTGATTTAAAAAATAAACATCAGTACTCCAGAGAGTTGCTTAGAATTTGAGACTGCATTACCATGAATAGCCTTGAGATCACAGTTCAAAAAAAGCACTCACTGGCCACTTCATTAGGTACACCTGTTGAACTGCTTGTTGGAGACCTGTCTAATCAGCCAATCACACTGCAGCAACTCAGTGCATTTAGGCATGTTGACATGATTAAGATGACCTGCTGAAGTTCAAGCCAAGCATCAGAATCAGGAAGAAAGGTGATTTAAAAGACTTTGAACAAGGCATGGTTGTTGGTGCCAAGCTGGTTGGTTTGAGTATTTTAGAAATCACTGATCTAATGGAATTTTGCAACGCAACCATCTTTAGATTTTACAGAGAATGGTCTGGAAAAAGAGAAAATATCCAGTGAGCATCAGTGCTCTAACTGCTTTGTTGATGCCAGAGGTCAGGAGAAATGGCCAGACTGCTTGTAACTGACAGGAAGGCAGCAGTAACTCTAATAAGGCACTCGTAACACTGAGGTATGTCGGAGAGCATCTCTGAATGCACAACATATCAAACCTTGAAGCAGATGGGCTCCAGCAGCAGAAGACCACACACAGTGCCACTCCTGTCAGTTACGAACAGAAAACTGAGGCTACAAATTTGGGTGTGTGGTGTTGGGATATTTTCTTGGCACAATGTCACAGCTGACTGTTGTCACAGTATTGTTGCTGACTATGTCCCTCCCTTTATGACCACAGTGTGCCCATCTTCTGATGTCTGCTTCCAGCAGGATAACATATCACATTTCACAAAGATCAAATCTCAAACTGATTTCTTGAACATGACAATGAGTTCGCTGTACTCAGATGACCTCCACAGTCACCAGATCTCAATCCAACAGAGCATCTTTGGGATGTGCTGGAGCGGGAGATTCCCATCATGGATGCACAGGTACAAATCTGCAGGAACTGTGTGATGCTATCATGTCAAAATCAACTAAAATCTCTGGGGAGTGTTTCCAGCACCTTGTTGAATCTGTACCACAAAGAATGAAAGCAGTTCAAAATGCAAAACGGGGTCCACCCCCGCACTAGCAAGGTGTAACAAATGAAGTAACTAGTGAGTGTATAGTGCGAACATCATATGGGGCAAACTGCAGAGCAATTTTATTTTATGTGTGCCTGTTTCACCTCTGATTTCACTTCTCATGAAATGAAATGAAGAGTTTCTGTTACTGAGATTTACTGTATTTTTAATCAATCAGAACACACCTTGAGAGTAACCCCTGTTCAAGAAACAGGCTAGCGGCCAAGTGATGTTCCAATATGTCATCTCTGCTCGCAGTTGATGTTTTAACACTCAAGTTCAAGGGTTATATTTCATCTTGACAGCTTGAAAAAAGGTTGCAGATTTGAGGGGTGCACAATACAGTGGTATGCAAAGGTTTGGGCACCCCTGATAATTTTCATGATTTTCCTTTATAAATCATTGGTTGTTCGGATCAGCAATTTCCGTTAAATATATCATATAGCAGATGAACACAGTGATATTTGAGAAGTGAAATGAAGTTTATAGGATTTACAGAAAGTGTGCAATAATTATTTAAACAAAATTAGGCAGGTGCATAAGTTTGGGCACCCCAACAGAAAAATTACATCAATATTTAGTAGGTCCTTCATTTGCAGAAATAACAGCCTCTAAATGCTTCCTATAGCTTCCAATGAGAGTCTGGATTCTGGTTGAAGGTATTTTGGATCATTCTTCTTTCAAAAACATCTCCAGTTCAGTCAGGTTTGATGGTTTCTGAGCATGGACAGCCCACTTTACATGACACCACAGATTTTCAATAATATTCAGGTCTGGGGACTGAGATGACCGTTCCAGAACATTGTCCTTGTTCCTCTGCATGAATGCCTTAGTAGATTTTGAGCAGTGTTTAGGGTCGTTGAAGCATCCATCCCCGGCGCAACTTCAACTTTGTCACTGATTCTTGAACATTGTTCTCAAGAATCTGCTGATACTGACTGGAATCCATGCGACCCTCAGCTTTAACAAGATTCCCAGTACCTGCACTGGCCACACAGCCGCACAGCAGGATGGAACCACCACCAAATTTCCCTGTGGGTAGCAAGTGTTTGTCTTGGAATGCTGTGTTCTTTTTCCGCCTTGCAGACCGCCCCTTGTTATGTCCAAATAACTCAGTTGTAGTTTCATCAGTCCACAGCACCTGATTCCAAAATGAAGCTGCTTGTCCAAATGTGCTTTAGCATACCTCAAGTGAGTCTGTTTGTGGCGTGTGCACAGAAAAGGCTTCTTCTGCATTACTCTCCCATACAGCGGGTCCTTGTGCAAAGTGTGCTGAATAGTTGAACGATGCACAGTGACACCATCTGCAGCAAGATGATGTTGTAGGTCTTTGGAGCTGCTCTGTGGGTTGACTATGACTGTTCTCACCATCCTTCGCCTCTGCCTATCTGAGATTTTTCTTGGCCTGCCACTTCAGGCCTTAACTAGAACTGTGCCTGTGGTCTTCCCTTTCCTCACTGTGTTCCTCACAGTGGTAACTGACAGCTGAAATCTCTGAGAGAGCTTTTTGGATCCTTCCCCTCAACCATGATGTTGAACAATCTTTGTTTTCAGGTCATTTGAGAGTTGTTTTGAGGCTCCCATGTTGCCACTCTTCAGAGAAGATGCAAAGAGGACAAACACTTGCAGCTGGCCACCTTAACCCTTTCTCATAATTGGATTCACCTGTGCATGTAGGTCAAGGGTCAATGAGCTTACAAAACAAATTTTGTGTTCCAATAATTAGTGCTAAAGGTATTCAAATCAATAAAACGACAAAGGTGCCCAAACTTATGCACCTGCCTAATTTTGTTTCAATAATTATTGCACACTTCCTGTAAATCCTATAAACTTCATTTCACTTCTCCAATATCACTGTGTTTGTCTGCTATGTTATATATTTAACTGAAATTGCTGATCCAAATGACCAATGATTTATAAAGGAAAATCATGAAAATTATCAGGGGTGCCCAAACCTTTGCATACCACTGTAAAAGATGTGGTGATTTGGTATTTGATAACGTTGGGGGACTTCTAAGATATAAAAAAAATGTAGTGAAAATGGTCCTCCAAAGTTACTACACTGTATCTTACCATGGGTAGGTCCTGGAGACGATGGAACTCCGGGTGGTTATTCCGCTGGCGGAACTTGAGAAAAAGGACGACAAAGACAATAGCTGTGGTGACAATAAACACTGACAGCAGACCAGCCAGCAGAGGGTCTAGAGGGGAGCTGGAACGGTGGCGCGGCCCCTTGAGATCTACGTGAAACAGAATTTAATATGGCATGAAAAGAGTTCACGTTAAAGGCAAAATGACGTAAAGGAAGAGGCTGAAGACAACACCCTCATCACACCTAAACTTACCTTCATCCCCGACATTAAGTTCAGGTGGGACTTCCTCGTGCACTGGGCCATTAGGAGCCCCACCTGGAGATGTGGTGGTCATGTTCAGAGATACAGAGTGTGGCCTCGTGGTGAAGGTGGACGCTGTGGAGCTTGTGTTGTGCACTGTGTGGGCTGGCTGAGATGAAATGGTAGAGAGGGAATGGCTGGCCAGGGGGGCATTGCCTTCAGTAGTTGCAGGGTGCAGAGGGGTGGTGCTCTGAACAGTCGGTGCTGATGAAAGGCTCTCTGCAGCAGCTGAAAGGGGGGATGTGAGCGCAGTGCTGTATCAATTCAAAACAGTACAGAGAATTCTTCAAAGGAAATGAAATGCATTGACAGCAGCCAGAGGTAACTCCACACTGCCCTGCTGACATTAAAGCTGCTGCTGTTATGTCTATGTGGCCTGCATATCCCACACTGTGACAAAATGCTATACAAACTACAGGAAACTTTGCACATTAATGTGCTATTCTTTCTGAATATAACTCAATACTGTAACTCTTGATGTTTCTAAGAAAACCTGTTAAAAGAAAAGCTAATGGGCTGTGTTTTCAAGCACCAGTGCTCACACAGAGGCACTCACTGGTGCAACTTCCTAGCTTTGTGGCTAAATCAGATAAATAATAGGTTTCCACGCAGACTTTTTTCCACCAGCTTTAAGCTCTCTGAGGTCTCAGCTTAAAGCCACAGAACTACATTTAATAAGTAGCTACTGTTTGCTTAAGAGCTGGAATATATCCCAATGATCCCAAACAGTTGCTGCAGATTTGTCAGGTGAATCTCCTGTTCCAGCACATCCCAAAGGTGCTCAGCTAGACTGAGATCTGGTGACTGTGGAGGCCATTTAAATACAGTGTACACACGGTCATGTTCAAGAAACTGGTTTGAGATCATTTGAGATTTACGACATGGTGTGTTATCCTGCTGGAAGCAACCATTAGAAGATGGGTGCACGCTGACTGTAAAGGGATGGACACAGTCAGTAATGATACCAGGTAGGCCCAAAGTGTGCCAAGAAATCTGGCCATGTCTACATGCCTAAATCCACTGAGTTGCTACCATGTGATTGGCTGATTAGATATTTGCATTAATGAGCAGTTGAACAAGTGTACCTAATAAAGTGGCTGGTAAGTGTACATATGCAGAACAATGGCTTTCTGTCAGTGTGTATATATTTCCTTTAACCTTGTGCACATGTGGCTACAATGAGTGGGAGGGTGAGAATTGAAAGTGTCCAAGCATCGTTGCACATGGTGTGACTGTCAGACGACTACATTTCTGCGGCATAACAGACAGACTGCACTATGTGCTGCAAAGATTCCATGCAGGAGGTCGAATATTGTTATCAAAAAGCACAAAAGACAGAAATGTTTGTGTTCTAATTGGATTATGAAGCCATTAGGGGGAAATGAGTGGGAATATTTTCTGCTTTCAAAGGGAGAAAACTCACACAACCTCCACATAATTGTACTGGGGCAGGGTAATAATGACAACGGGTCAACAAGTGACTAATGAGAGTGCTCCATCATTATTGCAGATGTTATTTCTGTGCGTCTCAAAGAGGTAACACAGCATCAGCTGAGGGGGTTATATTTATCTGATCTATAAAAGGAATCCCTTAAATGAGGTTGCGACAGACATTCTCAATCTCAGTCCAGTCAAGTGGGGGGTCAGGGGAGGAGTGTGTTCCAGGAACACTGCTGGCAAAAGGACTGAGCCTGAGAGGAGAGTCTGTGTTTGCAAACAGGCAGTGTTTAGTGTGTGGGAAGTTTTATTTTAAGGCTCTAGTCTGGTCAAATTAAACAGACTGGACTGGAAAATTATAGATGCACCATTATAGAATTATGATGACCATAATTTCTGTGTTCCTAATGATAAAGGTGCAGCTTTTTAAGACAAGTCATATGAAGCTGATTACCTGAAGGAGTTAGAGTACCAAGCTCTGGGTGCTGAGATGTAGGTGCTGCAGGGCTTGCTGTAGAGAAGTGGGTTTTAAGCACTGCATCTGTCAGAGTCAATGAACGGACTGTTCCTCCAGTCTCAGTGAGGGCTGTGGCTTCAGCTGAGGATTCATCCCTGCCTGCAGGATTACGTGTGCTCTCTGAGAACTCATTCCCAGGATCCACTGTCAGGTTAGAAGATGCTGAGGTTCCAGGATGACTGAGGAAGGCGGCTGGTCTGAGGACAGGGGGCAGAGCACTGCTCTGACCTGTAACAAAAGATAAGTCCTGTTAAAGAGACTTGGACTTTAAAACACATTTTCCTGGCTAGTGATTATTCTTGTCACATAGATCAATATAAAGTCTTTATTATTCATCGTTTAAGTTGCCAGTAAAATGTAAAAATCACTTGGTGTACAAAATAGAAAACAGTTAACAAAAACAGTGAAAACTGATTTTCACATTTTCCCAAAGGCCAAGGTTACTTCTTTTAATGCCTTGTTTATATTTTTCTGTCAGATCAAAGCTATTATTATGAATAGCTTTGACACGTTTTCAATCACTTGATCTATTACTTGGTTAATAATCGCAGCCTCAGTATCCAAACTACAGAAATATTGTTTATTATCATAAAAAGAAATGAGGAAAATTAGAAAGAAACAAATCGCAAACTTTCTTTTTGCATTTTTACGCGAGAAATGACTTCAATTTGTCCGTTAATCGAGTAACACACTGCAGCCCTCCTTTAATTTCGAGATTCTTGCCGGTTTTGACGTGCATTTGATGCCATTTTGCATCAAATTAGGTTCACTGTAGCGCCAAATTCAGACATCCTCATCAAAGGAGTAAGAGAAAGAAGCTCACCTTGCCGATGAGAAGAAAATCTAAATCATCTGAACAAATCCTGCTGAGGTGCTGAGTCAAATACAAAAAGTTAACAAACATCGAAATGCAACCAACAACATGCAGCTACATGAACTTCGTCATTAGCACAAGCAGATCAATAATTGGTCATGTGTTGACTCAGTTATGAATCCAACTCACGTCAGCAGGATGTCAGAAGTGTTCGCATCAAACCAAAGATACACAGAGAGAGAGAGAGAGAGAGAGAGAATGGTACCTTACCTCTCGTCTGCGATGAGCCGGTAAGCACAAGCAACACGCAAAACACCAAATTAATTTCAGATTTCATCTCATCGGCAGCGGCAGGCTTCCCCTCCTGCAGATCACAATAAAACGGGCCTCTCCACAGCAGCTCTGTTCCGTAGCTCTGGGGTTGTTTCCGTTACGCGATTTGACAGGGCACATCATCGGCTCTAAAAATATCCTGAGGGAGTCGGGCAGAAGAGAAGCAGGGGTGGGGCTGCATGCGGGCGGCGGTGGGTGGCAGCACAAAGAAACAGATTCTAAAGAGCAAAATGTTTCGCCGATAACCACCGCAAGCTCACGCTTCGCCTCTCATCTCCGTGTTAGTCCTTTCAGAACCAATCCGGTCTAAATCGAACTGTCCAAAATGCGTGAGTTTGTAGTCGCTTTTGCTCTGCTGCACCAATCACACATCAGTGCGTCAGAGGCGCAGTTGTGTGCGTCAGGAGCGCCTGTCCAGAGCGCCGTGGCGCTGAAGTGAACGCGCTCTTTGACAAGTTTTACTACGTTATTTATTACCATACGCTTACTGTGAAAACTAGTCTGTAGGAACTAACAGTTGAATGTGTGTCAGTGTTTGCTGTGAGCCAACCACTTCTCAATTTCCACAGAGGTCAGTGTGTCGTCATGGCTGAGCGCACTGCCCACATGTGTGCCGTACGGACAGCTGAATGACCCGCTGTGTCCCCTCTCAGCGTCATCTGACACACTTTGGAGGACGACGAATGACCGTTTCAATTATTAATTTAAACAAATATCAGGCTCTAATTTGTAAAGGGTATCCAGAAGCAACTGTAAGAAACCTCTCTGTGCCAGATGGAGCCTCCAGCCAACCCGGGAGGAAGCCCGGTGGAGTTGGAGTTAACGGTGGAGAATGTGGAGTCGGTAAGTTAGGATATTAGTCGAAACTCATGCTCTTAACTGGGGAGTTTGAATTATGTCTGATGACTGTGATGCCTCGAAAACACGTAAGATAATATGAATAGCAGTATGTTTGTCGCAAGAAGAACTGCAGCACATTTTGCTGATACAAACATGATTTTATATCAGATTAGTAAAACAGTTCTTATTACGTAAATAACTGTAATTTGCTCACTGTCGGGAGATTGGGCAAACCACCATTTGTAACATGATGCCAGTTATAAGCACCTGCTGTCCTAATAATAACTAACACATGTGCTTTGGATTAGTTGCTGTGACAACACATTTTTCAGTAAATTCAAACAATTGGTCATCTAGCATTATTAATTATTATTAATGGTTGCTGTAAATGTTATTCTGCTAATTAAAATGGAGTTTTAAGTGCTAGAATATCCCCACCATATCCCTTTGGCTTCTTGAATTGCTTACTTTGTTCTCTGCATTGGTATGTCTTTCTCCATCCAGGCTCTCTACCAGCTGTACTTTGATCCAGACATGGAGCATAAGAATGCAGCCCAGAAGTGGCTGACCCAGGCCCAGGCCTCTGCACAGGCTTGGCACTTCTGCTGGGCTATGCTCAGCCCTGACAGGGTCTGTAGTTTTTTGTTTTTCATCTTCATTTCCACAACTGCATTTTTTTTTAAATTTACATTTCCCACTTTTTCTGTCACAAACATAGGCACCATAACTTAATACAGACTGGGTGAATATTGAGCTAAAAGCAGCCGTGTGTGAATCCGTCTCTTTGCAGATCCCAGAGGTTCAGTTTTTTGGTGCCAGCACCCTCCACACCAAGATTTCACGTCACTGGAGCGACCTCACCGCAGACCAGCATGAGAGCCTCAGGACACAACTGCTCACCCATATCTTGCAGTTCTCCTCTGGGCCCAAAATAGTGCTGACTCGTCTGTGTGTAGCCCTGGCCTCTTTGGCTCTTAACTTAATTCCCCAGGCCTGGTCTCAGCCGGTAGCGGACATGGTGAGGGCGTTCCAACCGCACAAACCTGATCCTGAAGATGGCTCTGGAGCAAAGACCTCTCAGGACCCCCATGCACATTGTCTCACTCTGCTTGAGCTTCTCACCGTGCTTCCGGAGGAGTTCCAGAGCAGCCGCCTGGCTCAAGCTCGACGAGGCCAGCTGAGGGAGGCTCTTGCTGGAGAGTGGGCAGTGGTGTGTCCTTTGCTGAGACAGCTCCTGCAGAGCCAGGACTCATCGAATCAGGTGAAGGAGAAGGTGCTTCGATGTCTGTCTAGCTGGGTGGCGCTTGATGTGCCTTTGGGTGAAATCCAGGAACTGGTCCAGGACTGTTTCACTGCGTTGTCCAACCCAGAGCTGTTTGACACAGCTGTGGAAACGATAGTTAACGCCATCTCACAGCCTGACTGCCAAAGGTGAGAATCAGCTGGATGATTAGGTCTTGGGTGACATCCAGCATTTGGCTGTATGACTCAGAACATTTGTGTGCAGGTACATTAATGCTCTGCTGAATCTGGTGCCTCTGGTGCTGGGTCTCTATGACCAGCTGAAGACAGCAGCTCAGGATGGGAACATGGAAACTTCACATGGTATCTGTCGAATTGCAGTTGCTTTAGGGGAAACACACTCCAGGTATGCACAGATGCATATAAGTACACACACCACCCTATCCTGTAAGCGGGCTCCATCGTTTGCCTTTTATTTCTCAAACTTGTTTGTGTGTGACAGGGTTCTGTTGGAACAGGTGGACCACTGGCAAGAATATCTAGCTCTGGTTAACATGATTCTGTTCTGTACGGGCATCCCTGGACACTACCCAGTTAACGAGACCACAAGTTCCCTTACACTCACCTTCTGGTACACGCTGCAGGTATGGAGACTGAGATATTAATGTGTTGTCCATAAGACTCTATTTTCTTTTACCAATTCAGCTCATTATCATTTCTAGGATGACATTTTGTCATTTGAGGAGGAGAAGCAGGGTGTTTACCTGCAGGTTTACAGGCCAGTTTACTTCCAACTGGTGGACGTGCTGCTTCATAAGTCCCACTATCCATCCCAGGAGGAGTACGCCTCCTGGTCATCTGATGACAAAGAGCAGTTTCGTATTTACAGGTGAGACTGGTCTTAATAATATTTCAGTTTGATTCAAATTTAGAGGCAGACACGACTCAAAAGCTATGCTGTGTGGCTGCAGTCAAACACAACGATGGTTTTTCTTTAATGCCAAAAAGCAAATTTACAAATATGTTTCCTTGGGTCCACAGGGTAGACATCTCTGACACTTTGATGTATGTGTATGAAATGCTGGGGGCAGAGCTGCTCAGTAACCTCTATGACAGGCTTGGCAGACTGCTGATGGATCCCCAGCAGTCAGCAGTATGGCAGGTAATGTCATGAATAACTCCAGGACCGTTACTTAATGTGAAAACGTATTCTTAGCTGTATTTAATGGAATTTATAACCACACAAACCTTAAAAAAAAACATGCAAGTTAGTGTTACTCATGTGGCTCGAATGCTTCAGAAAGCCATTGAGATAAAAGACAACAGGTTACATTCTCCTAAAATAGTCACACATATACATATAATATATGTATCTAATAAATAAAGGTAAAATACAGTTCAAAGTACACTCATATGCATATTTTATTTTTATCCTTTTTAAAACAACTTACACTGCTCATCTGAAAATGTGATTTACACAGCTGGAGGCAGCAGTTTTAGGCCAGTATGACAGTTAATGTGACATTTTTTTTGGTAACATTATTCGTCTGCAAGGCTAAAATGGTGGAAAATGGGTTTAGACTGCAAGAGTGGCACTGTTTCTAAAAAAAAAAGGTCACAAAGCATCATTTAGTTTTATGTAAACAATTATTTAGTTACATTCAAACTCTAAAAGCTTTTAATTCTGAAAGTTTGCAGATTTGGTGGGACTCTCTTTTTTTGTGTCCCATGCACACAATCAGTCTTTGAATGTGATTGACTTGCTTTAGGGTAGTCCAAGTGTAACAGCTGGAAAAAATTATTAAGAAGTTAAAGAGACAGGTAAATGTTATGACTTAATTGTGATTACCTGATTGGTTGTTATCGATCCTCTTGAGTCCAGTAACTAAAGTAGGTATCATCCAGGGTTGCAAATAAAATAAAGAAAGTGTGATCTGATTGTTTTTCCCAATTCCTCCCCACTGTCTCTCCTCCTAGTGGAAACCCTGAAGTGCTTTACAAAAAATACAAGAAACAAAGAAGAAAATAAAACGTGACATAACGTCAGTGTTCCCTTTGTTGTTACTCAGTTGCTGAAGATGTTGCTGAAGTTAATGTCACCCAAAATAATGAGTGAACTATTATTTTCACCATGCAATAAAGTTACTTAATAAACACTATTATAAAGCATATACTCTTTAGTTTCTTAAACTAGTGAAGTTAACTAATTTATGTAAGTCAGGAAGGCTACTGGAAATTAGAGTGCAGTAACAAACCAGCTGATCCCAGTGCTGTGCAGAAGAACTGATCTAATCAGCTCAGCTAAATAGCTGCCCCTGTTTTTCCAGCTTCTGTTATATCCCTCACTCTGCTCGTGAGATTATTTGAATGTGTCAAAGTATAGCATCAAGTCATGTCAATAATGTCTCTGTCCAAACATGGCCCAAAGTCCTCTAGTGGGCCCTGTGCTCACTGCCCAGCACCGTGGATTTGCCATAACGTTATGCTGCCTGTAGCATCATTCAGCATGACCGGTTCAGTGGTGAGTCACTGATGGTCTGGGGAGGCATATCCATGGAGGGATGCACAGACCTCTACAGGCTAGGCAACAGCACCCTGACAGCCATTAGGTATCAGGATGAAATCCTTGGACCCATTGTCAGACCTTATGCTGGCACAGTGGGTCTGAAATTTCAGCAAATGAACAAACCTTCTGCCTCATTTTTTACTTGTTTTTTAGGATGTCTTTGAATTCAGCCCTTTGTGAGTTGATCATTTTCATTTCCTTTGAACCATGTGGCATCCTTTCATTCTTAACACATTACCCAGTCCATATCAGTGTAGATATCCAGCATGATTTTTCTTCCATTGAGACCTGATGTGTTTTCAAAGTGTTCCTTGTATTTTTTGAGCAGTGTGTTATTAAAAAATAGAGCTTTCTTCTTGGCTTGGAGGGATGACCAACTAATGGAAACAGACCTGTCATTAATAATTTTTTACTGGTGAAAGTTCTTCATTATAGGATTATCTGTGAAACGAGCTAAAACTGGAAATGAATCTTTGATGACTGATAAAAGTTGTTTCACCATTCCTGTATTAATAAACCTGCAGTTATTGCAGATCTCTGAGTTTCAACTAAGTTGTGAATTAGAGCACAAATAACATTGATACTTGGTGCTTTGAATTTCTCCTACTATTAAACAGTGATGATGTGGTATCAGCCTACTAACAGAAATAAGACCTTTGGGAAGAGTGAATGATTCCCAGGTCCATCAAGGACATATAATCTTTCTCACTACCTAAACAAAATAATTGCTGTTCTTAACTAAGCAACCCATAGAGAATGTGACTGTGCTGACACTAAAAAAATAAAATGAAACCATAAAGCAGTAACAATAACATATGTAGCATTGTTAATGTTGCATAGCAGAAACCCAGGTCTTCCCTAGATCCCACCCTTGAGCACTTAAACACTTCAAAGCAATATTCAGAGCTAAACATGCACAATGCACCATGATCCACTGCTCCTATATTAAACAACAGAGAATTCAAGTAAATGGCATGTTTGAGTCAATGCGAGTATTAAGGTTATTGTTACTGTTTTAATTATTATATTATAAACTCTGTTTTCCTCCATCTTCAGGACACTGAGGCGCTGTTATTTGGCTTCCAGTCCATAGCTGAGACCATAGATGTGAACTACTCGGATGTTATTCCTGGTCTTATTGGTCTGATCCCCAGAATCAACATCAGCAACTTTTTACTAGCTGACACTGTGATGTACACAATAGGTACAGTGTATACTCAGACATGTGCTTAATATTTTCCTTGTAGCAAATGATGCCTGTTTAATTGTATTTTCTTATTTAATCTATGATAGCAGACCTTTTCAAGTTAGTTACTTTTATGATGGTAGATTTGCATTTGTGGTTGAGATTTGGGTTCATGCTCAAATGTAAATTTAACATTCCTCGTTGAGCAGGGTCACTTGCTGAGTGGCTGGCTGACCACCCGGTGATGCTGGGTGGCATATTGCCTATGGTGCTCCAGGGCCTCGCAAAGCCTGAGCTGTCTGTGTCTAGTGTGTCTACACTGAAGAGGATCTGCAGGGAGTGCCGCTATGACCTCGGGCCCTACGCTCAGGACATCCTGACGGTGTCACAGGTCAGACACAGAAGCATAAGCAACAGATTGTCAGGGTTACGAGTGTTTCTAAACCCACATAGTGATTTGTTTTCTTGCAGGATGTTCTGGTTAAAGAAGTCCACAAGGTGAGATACTAACTTCAAATATACAGCAGTCCCATTACTTTGAAAACGATGGCCATACCTCCCTGTCTGAGGGCAGACTTTATTATGTGTGTTATCTGTGTGCGTGTGTGTGTGTGTGTGTGTGTGTGTGTGTGTGTGTGTGTGTGTGCAGAGCAGCCAGTGCATGTGGCTGATGCAGGGTTTGGGTTTCCTGCTGTCCGCCCTGCCATCAGAGGAGATTTTAGGGCGACTGCACTCACTCATCACGCCTCACATCCAGCAGCTGGATACACTGACCCAGCAGGAGGTAAATGTAAAAACTTATGAATAATGATCCACTATAGCAAGCTGGTGTTAAAATACATGAAATGCTGTAATGTGCCATTCTTTGGAAATGAAGTTGAATATAGTAAATGCTGAAGCCTTTGGGGAAGAATTCCTAACAGCAAGTTACTACACATTTTTTTACAGCATCAATAGTATGTTGTTTTTTTCTCGCATGCACAAAGACTCAAGGGAATGTAAATGTTTAGGTTTAAGTCATTAATTTAGAAGTACTTTTATTTTGTGTTAAGAATTTAAGATTTTTGTGGCTGAGCTTTCCAGTGTTTATGTGTCTAAAAACAGTGTTAAGGTTTAGACTTCTACAGTGTTTAATCAAGTCTGTGCTACTAAATTGCAGTGTATTCAACTCCTAATTTTAAACATTATATAGGAAGACCAGTCTTGATAACATAAGAACAGACAAAATGCCAGCACTCACCTATTAATGTAAATTCATAATGTTATCAAAGGGCAAAATGAGGAGGTTTCAGCTATAAGGTATCATTATTACAACCAAAATGACAGTATACAGCCACATGGAAAAACTAAGTCCATCTTTATTCAACCATAGGAATTAAGAGGGTAAGTAGTAGCCAGGTGCTGCTAACCAAATGAACATTATTAATTGACATTATTAATTAATTAACAAGTGTGAGCAAATGTCTATAAAAGCAGAAGTTTTGGCAGTTTGTTAATCTGGAGCAACACAATAGTAAGGAGGAAAGACATCAGCAATGACCTTAGAGAAACAATTGTTGCTGTCCATCAATCCGGGAAAGGTTATAAGGCCATTTCCAAACAATTTGAAGTCCATCCTTCTTCAGTGAGAAAGATTATTCACAAGTGGAAAACATTCAAGACAGCTGCCAATTTTCCCAAGAGTGGACGTCCAAGCAAATTCATCCCAACGTCAGACCTCAGAGAAAAAGCAAAAAAAAAAAACAAGAGCGACATCTTAGACTGTATCGTTGGCCTCAGTTGGAATGTTAAATGTCACATTTTATGAAAGCAGAATTAGAAAAATTCTATACAAGTATGGCTTGTTTGAAAGGGTTGCCAGGAGAAAGACTTCTCTGTAAAAAGAACAGTTGCAAGTTGCATCTGAACAAACCGCAAGACTTCTGGTACAATGTCCTTTGGAGACAAACACAGCAGATCAGCAAAAACACCTCATACCAAGTGTCAGCACGGTGGTGGAGGGGTGATGATTTGGGCTTGTTTTGCAGCCACCAGACCTGGACACCTTGCAGCCATTGAGTCAACCATGAACTCCTTTGTATACCAAAGTATTCTAGAGTCAAATGCGAGGCCATCTGGCCAACAGCTAAAGCTTGGCCAAACTGGGTCGTACAGCAGGACAATGATCCCAAGCACAGCAGCAAATCTACAACAGAATGGCTGAAAAAAGACCTCCACCTGACTGAAATACAGCAGCAGGACCTTGAGAAAGCTGTGCATACACAAATGCCTGCAAACCTCAATGAACTGAAGTAATGCTGTAAAGAAGAATGGGCCAAAAACCCTCCACAACGATGTGAAAAACTGATAAAGTCATGCAGTAAGTTACTGCTGCTAAATGTGGTTCTACAAGCTACTGAATCATGAGGTGCACTTTTTTGTCACATTTTGTGCCTAAAGACCAGGATGGGATGCAAACACCAATCAGCAATGAGGACTCTTAGTATATGATCAATATAGTATTATAGTGTAAAACTTCTATTATATACAGCAGACTACTGTATTTTATTTTTAGATTGCACTAGTTATACTGTTAACAAACAATAAACAATATATTGATACCTGGCAAATCTCAGTACCAGTCCTTTATTCTAACAGGGGAAATTCTTACAGTGTAACTCATGCAAGTGTAATATTGAATGAATAATTATAGTAGAGCTGCTTGTGCCCACAGATTGTTTGTGTGACCTTGCTGTGTTAAACCTTGCTGCTTTAAATGCTGGTGAAAATTTAAAGTAAAACAAATATTAGTGTGTGATTAATCTGATTAATTATTTAAATCACGGTGGAAAAAAACAAAACAACAAAAACTATTTTGGTGCTCTCCATTCAGGGTGTAAGATTTAAAAAAAAAAAAAAGCAAAGTCGTTCTGCATCACCTGGAAGGGGTGTGTGTGTGTGTGTGTTTTTATTATAATTAAAACCCCACAACTGTCATCACATTTTGATTGCAGTGTTGCATAATCCTGCATGAAAGCATGTGCCATCAGCCTTTTTTCAAATCAGGTCTCCGTCCAGTTTAAACCACTGAAAAGAGCACGGGCAAAACAAACAAAAAGATTATGAAAGTGCACATTCACAGACAGGATAGTGTTCATTCGTTAATAACATACACTACTAACAATAAGCATTTAGTAGGAGTAATAATACTTCCTTTGTAGAGAGCAGTAAGTGCCGTGCAGAGTGGTTAGAGTACAGATAAAATGCATTTTAATGATCAGTTTGACACTGTCAGTGGGTGTCGGTGAACATCAGGGTTTGTGTCTTTAAAAAATCTCTTCACATAGACTCAGATACTTAACACAGCTTTGACAGTAACAACAGCAGATTCACTCTGACACTTGACAGTTACATGTCTTTTATTTGTAAGCTTTTTAAGCTTTGTTCTTTACATGCCAGACCCATATACATCCTCTTTCCCCACAGCTTAATCCCACTAACAAACAGGCCATCATCCACATCCTGGGGATGCTGTCCAGTCTCTTTACCACTCTGGACATCAATAGGCAGGCAGACTGCTTGGAGGGAGCAACCAGTTCCAGACTCACATCCCCCCAGAGCGCACAAAATCCAGTAAGTTCAGAGAAAAACAACACTTCATTTGTACCCACAACCACTATGCCTGTGGGTACAAAATATCAAAGTTTATATCCAAAACTTCTTCTTTATGCTTATATTTTTATATATACTAAAATCTTTAATTCTGTAAAAAATCATTTTTATTTGAAACTTAGGTGGTTGTTGTGCTACAACAAGTCTTCACATTGATCCAGACCATCCTCAGCAAATGGCTCCATGACTCAGAGGTGGTAGAGGTAGGAAGGTTTTACCTACTGCGTAAATATGTGTGTGTGTGTGCATTATCTTTCTTTCTTTGTGTGTGTATTTCATGACTCACACATGCCCATCGTGCACCCCACCCCCCACCAGGCAGTGTGTGGGGTTTTTGAAAAATCCGTTCGAACCCTCCTACATGATTTTGGACCCATGGTTGCTCAGCTGAGTGAGATGCTGGGGGAGATATACAGCACCTTCCCACAAGCCTCGGCTTTGGACCTGGCGCGTCAGGTACACCTCCGCATATATGGCCCAGAATTAAAGTATTATTCTTCTGACTTTGATACAGACTGTCATAGGCTCAGATGTCAGTCTCTTTGTTTCTGTGGGTTTTTTAAAAGATGGTTCACATATTTGCTGGAGAGGAGCATCTCATCTCTAACATCAGAAGTCTCACTGAAGTGTTAACATCCACCACGCTCACTATATTTCAGCAAGGTAATAAGGGGCTGCATGGAAATGCGCCTGTTTTCAGTTAGAACCTTTCTCATGGTGTATTTATTTGGCAGGTCCAAGGGATCATCCTGATATTGCAGAATCGTTTATGGACCTTCATGCTCAGGTTGGTGGAACTTGTGCGTATTTTCAAGCATCTAACAAAATCACTGTTTAGTTACAACACACGTGTCTTCTCATCTGTTAGATTCTTAAAAGGAAGCCTGATTTGTATCAGTCTGAGCAGTTAGATGTTAAAGCACTGTTTTACTGTGGTGAGTATCACTGCATACTCAAACAATATACAAACATATGAAAACAAATCTTACGTGAGCTTTTACATTTCTTGAAAAAGTGCCTTTGTGTGAGCCGTTGGTGGAAACAGTCATTTAATGATCTGTTTATCCCATTTGTCTCCAGGGATTCTGTCACTCAAGTTTCCAGAGACACCCACAGTAAAAGCTGCAAGCCAATTCTTTGTAAGCTGAGTTAACAATGTGCACAGTTTCAGTTTACACCAAGTTTCTTGTCCAAATTGAATTCCTCCCCTCATAGCCAACCCTTTCTGCCCTATCCCTGGCAGACAGAGTTCTTGAGTCGCTGTAAAGATGTGCCATCACTCGGTGATGTGTTGCAGAGGGATGGTAAGCTTCCTGACAGAGACTATTCTACAGGTAAACCATTAACAGTATCGTAGCACCCACCTAAACTTATTAAACTCATGCTTTGATATTTTCTTTAGTCTTATTTCATTGAACTGAATTGGTCTTTTAATTGCAACACATTGTACATTTTGCCTCCTCTCTCAGGCGGTTGGAGGTGAGTCTCCCCGCAGTCTGACCGAGCACTTCTCTGAGGTGCTGCTGAATCTGAACAGGTATTGTCCAGCCCTGCTATCTCAGTGGCTCAAAGAAACACTACAGACCCCAGGGTTTCCCTCAGCCCAGGTCACTGCAGAGCAGAAGCATACCTTCAGTCAGCAGCTTCTAAGGTAATGAATTTTAAAGCAGCTAAAACAAATCTTTGCTGTAGTTACCTCCTCATTTTAGCATCTTGCAGCATCTGGCTCATCATTTTATGTTATTCTAGACAATGGTTTTTACTTACATCTACCATTCACGCAGGCAGCTGTTTTCAGTAAAAAAAAAACAAAAAACGCTTTAATAAACCCTTCACAGCACCATGTGGTAGAGAAACAGTAGCTGTTATTCAGGGTTGGTGATTTAAACATAATTATAGAGTTAGGTCTATAATTTGTTGGACAAATACACAGTTTTTGTAGTTTTGCCTCTGCACACCAACACAGTGGACTTTAAATCAATCAAGGTGTGATTGAAGTGCAGGCTTTCAGCTTTGATTCAAAGGTTCAACAAATTTTAGCATTAGCTTTTTATTACAGACATTTGTACTCATAATCCCGTGAAATGTCATTTTCAGAGGCTCAAAATTAAATGGACAAACTAACATAATTTAAAATATAATGGCTGTTTATATATACATTCTCCTTGGTTTCATCTGTCCAGTGATTTTTTTCCAGATGTTTTAAAGTCTAATCTGACCTTCCTGTTATTAAGTGCTGTAAATCCTCTGTATTTATATTCATGAAGGTGTCTCTTGATTGTAGATCTTGATAACAATATGTCCACCTCCTTGAGAGAGTTTTTGACTTGGTTAGATGCTGTTTTTGTTAACCATGGAAATAATTTTGCAAACATCCACTTTCAGGCCTTTTGGTGTTGCTGAGCTGACGGCGCATTCCTTCTTTTTAAGAATGCACCAGATTGTTGATTTGGCCTCTCCTAAAATTTGTGCTGTCTCTCTGAGAGGTTTAGTTTGGTTTTTCAGCCTAATGTCCTCCCTCACTTGCGCTGACATCTCTTTGGATATCATATATAAAATTACAGTGAAAATCTGTAAAAAAAAAAAAAAAAAAAAAATATATATATATATATATATATATATATATATATATATATATATATATATATATATATATATATAATTAAAAAAAATTCAACACTTTGAATAAACTTGAGAAATTATGTCTGCTTCATTTGTCATGCAATAATGAGGGCAACACCTGTCCATGAAACTGCCGTCAGTGGTCAAGTTAATTTTGTGTCTCTATAAAAGCGTGTGTAAAAATTGCAGTTTAAGGCAAATCTTTTGTAAAGCCTCTTGATTTAAAGCTGAAAGTCTGCATCTTGATTGTTTGATTTAAAATTTACTGTGGTGGTGTGCAGAGATAAAACTACAGAAATGATCAGCCCACCATCAGCAAATTTGAAATGAATAAAAATATATTTTCTCTGTATTTGAACCGTAAGCAGTCAGGAAAGAACAAGAGTTATTACTCAGGAACAGCTGTTCTGTCAACAGACATTAATTTCAGTCTGCTGATTAAAGATGTAAGTGTCATGTTTCTGCTTGTTTCTGCTGCTGCCAAGTGGCAGGTGTATAAGAGGGGGGTAAAATTTACATTTATGTAAATTACATCATAAGTGATTTATGCTGTACAACACCCTTGTGTTGATGCTATAGCTAAAAAAAATATGGAGCTACTTTATCTTTTTTTAATAATTTTTCAATCAAAGCTAGGCTTCAGAGTAAAAAAATATCTGAAACACACTCATGAAGTGTTTTGAGCTGAAGCTCCTGAGCATGTAAGCATACAGGTGCTGGTCATAAAATTAGAATATCATGAAAAAGTTGATTTATTTCAGTAATTCCATTCAAAAAGTGAAACTTGTGTATTATATTCATTAATTACACACAGACTAATATATTTCAAATGTTTGATTCTTTTAATTTTGATGATTTTAACTGACAACTAATGAAAACCCCAGATTTAGTATCTCTGTTTCAGTCTCCTGTCGTTTCTAAGCAGAGCCCCGTGTTTCAGCACGATCCTGTGAGCACAGCAGCTTTTATGTGCGTTTTGAGCTTTTCTTGCTGAGAAAAACACATTCCTGGGCATTTCATGGATAACTTCACACACAAGGAGATTTCAAATTTTGTTTCTTTTCATTTTAATTTAATTCTGACAATTAATGAAAATCCCAAATTCAGTATCTCAGAAAATTAGAATATTGTGAAAAGGTTCAATATTGAAGACACCTGGTGCCACACTTTAATCAGCCAATTAACTCAAAACACCTGCAAAGGCCTATAAATGGTCTCTCTGTCTAGTTCTGTAGGCTACACAATCATGGGGAAGACTGCTGACTTGACACTTGTCCAAAAGATGACCTTTGACACCTTGCACAAGGAGGCCAAGACACAAAAGGTCATTGCTAAAGAGGCTGGCTGTTCACAGAGCTCTGTGTCCAAGCACATTAATAGAGAGGCGAAGGGAAGGAAAAGATGTGGTAGAAAAAAGTTTCCAAGCAGTAGGGATAACCGCACCCTGGAGAGGATTGTGAAACAAAAGCCATTCAAAACTGTGGGGGAGACTCACAAAGAGTGGACTGCAGCTGGAGTCAATGCTTCAAGAACCACCACACACAGACGTATGCAGACATGGGTTTCAGCTGTCACAGTCCTCGTGTCAAGACACTCTTGAACAAGAGAGGCATCAGAAGCGTCTCACCTGGGCTAACGACAAAAAGGACTGGACTGCTGCTGAGTGCTCCAAAGTTATGTTCTCTGATCAAAGTCAATTTTGCATTTCCTTTGGAAATCAAGGTCCCAGAGTCTGGAGGAAGAGAGGAGAGGCACAGAATCCACGCTGCTTGAGGTCCAGTGTAAAGTTTCCACAGTCAGTGATGGTTTGGGGTGCCATGTCATCTGCTGGTGTTGGTCCACTGTGTTTTCTGAGGTCCAAGGTCAACGCAGCCGTCTACCAGGAAGTTTTAGAGCACTTCATGCTTCCTGCTGCTGACCAACTTTATGGAGATGCAGATTTCATTTTCCAACAGGACTTGGCACCTGCACACAGTGCCAAAGCTACCAGTACCTGCTTTAAGGACCATGGTATCCCTGTTCTTAATTGGCCAGCAAACTCGCCTGACCTTAACCCCATAGAAAATCTATGGGGTACTGTGAAGAGGAAGATGCGATACACCAGACCCAACAATTCAGAAGAGCTGAAGGCCACTATCAGAGCAACCTGGGCTCTCATAACACCTGAGCAGTGCAACAGGCTGATGGACTCCATGCCACACCGCACTGCTGCAGTAATCCAGGCAAAAGGAGCCCCAGCTAAGTACTGAGTGCTGTACATGCTCATACTTTTCATGTTCATACTTTTCAGTTGGCCATCATTTCTAAAAATCCTTTTTTTGTATTGGTCTGAAGTAATACTCTAATTTTCTGAGATACTGAATTTGGGCTTTTCATTAGTTGTCAGTTATAATCATCAAAATTAAAATAAATAAACATTTGAAATACATCAGTCTGTGTGTAATGAATGAATATAATATACAAGTTTCACTTTTTGAATGGAATTACTGAAATAAATCAACTTTTTCATGATATTCTAATTTTATGACCAGCACCTGTATGTGCACGCTGATCTTTGCATCCAGGGAATCGCTTCCTAACAAGTAATGTTGTCCAGTTGTGGTTCCCACCTTTCAGCATCGGTAGACTCGGCTCACCAGCGAGAATTATTTTTGGAATCTCATTTTACTCACAAATTGTTCTTAATAGCAATAAAGTAACTTTTTAAATGTATTGCCTAATATTTTGCTAGAAAATGTTTCATTACAAACCTACTGTTTGATTTCACAAAAGTGCCTCCATGCCATGTTCCATATATTATTTATGCCATATTAGGATATAAAACTACACTGCGCCATCACTTTGAGGGGTAATTTAGGTGGAGTTTTATCTCCAAATCTGTCTCCTCTCTTTTTTCCCTCCCAGGGAACAAACCAACAAACGCCGTGTTAAGGAGATCGTGAAGGAGTTTGCTTTGCTCTGCCGAGGTCTGCAGGGGTCTGGATTCTCAGATTACTAGTTAGAGCTGCTAGCATTGCAGTATTCTAGCTTCTTCTTCCTCACCAAGTCTTTGAGAAAGCCCCACAGCTCATCGCCTGTTTCAGAAATGCTCGGTGCTAAATAAGACCGCTGACTTAAGAAATGCGACTGGAATACAAGAACACATAGATTGCACCTGCTCTCAAAGACACATTAACTGGACACTTTGTTAAGATAGGTGAGTCTCTGTGCAACATGTTTTTTAATAAAATATCTAAAGCAGGATAAAATGAAATCAGAGTCAGGGTGGCATTTTTGTATCTATATGCAGGAATGCACAAGGTTCCATACATGTGCTTCATCTCTGTGACGACTGACAAAACACCAATAAACAAAAGGAAATCTGTTGCAGCTACATGATCAATTGCGTGTTTGTTCACTTATTTCTGCTGCATACTGCTGTAGATCACATTCACACATTATCAAAATATAGAAACCCACCCCACCCACCCACCCACCCCGGCCAGGCTTTTTCTTCTCTCTTTTACGAAGGAGAGCCTTTTAAAAATGTCACGTTACATTACATAGCTTAGAACTCTTGCACAGGTGTACTTCTGCTGATAGATAAGAAAACAACTTAATCACTTTCACAACAGAAAGAAAAAAAGAACAGGACCAACTTTAGAAGCAGACAAAAAGTTGTGACAAAAGACTGCTTGGTTTCTTTTGTGTGTGTGTGTGTGTGTGTGTGTGTGTGTGTGTGTTAGTTATTTTTTTAGAATTCGTGACATCACTGTGAGGGATGGCAGTTGTCTGTGGAAGTTTTGGCTCCATCCTCTTATAGAAAAACATGGATTTTTGCTATCGCAGTGGAGGTTGGTGCACTAAGAGTTTGTGCAGAGAAGCGAGTCTGAGTGTCGTCGGTTGACTCTGTGCATTTCAGCCACAGCCCAGTAGGCTCCTCCTGAGGGCAGTGCTGACCCGGGGCCGTTTACTACCGTATTCTTGTGAAGAGGTTAAGTACTGACTTTGATTCCTGGGAAGAGAAGGACATTAAACAGTGTGAAGCACATTAAAATATATCAACGTGTCTTTTACTCGTTTGCTGATTTACTGTACCTTGGTACAGCGCGTCTTACTGAAGACGTTCCAGAAACGTAGTGTCTCGTCACCAGCACCTGTAACGATGGCCTCCCCGTCTGGTGACACAGCCTGGGAAGGGAAAAATCAGGAGTGAAGAATTTGGTACGATCATCAAATAATAACTTTAATGTTCATTAAATGTGACACAGAGGGCACTCTGCATAACGGGGGGTTTTTAAGTGCATTCCTCTGATGATTCTTACATAGTTTTACTTCAGTATGATTTCAGTATGTTGCTGCTTACTTAATTAAAGCATCTCATTGCTACCTCTACGAGTGGAATTGTGTGCAAACACTGGAAGTGTGAATGTTACAAAGTGCCACTGTCTGGTTACATCAATGCTGAACACAAATCGTGATTCATTTATTGTGTGTAATCATACCAGATACAGGACTCTGTAGGAGTGTCCGGTCAATTTGGCCACCTGTGTAAGCGATGGATACTTCCACACCAGAATCTGGTTCTGAGAGTAGCCGTGTGTGCTCACCTGGAAACAAAGAACAACTTGCAGTGACCATCTCGCATCTCGTTATTGCTGAGCACTATGATTTCAAGTACAGTTGAAATCTTTTCCATTTTTGCAGACTAGCATTCTGGATAGCAAGGCTCTCCTCTTCATCGTCTTCAGGAGCTGAAGATCTGACACGGCTGTACTATTTGTGTATGTGTTTGATTTTAAGGCATGCGCTACAACTGTAACCAATGCATCTAAATTATCTGCACTGTGTGTGAAGTTCTCCTTCTAACGTGACTAAAACCAAATCACCTAAACAGAACTTAAGACATTTTAATACTTTTTAGGCCTTTTATTAGTAAGTGTGCATTTAAGGCAGTTCAACACTTTTAAAGGAGCTGTAGCCACCTGGGAGTCAGGTCATCCTTGAGTCCCAGTGAATATTTGTGCCAGTCTTTTTTTGTGTGTGTTTGTGGTTTTTTTCTTAACCAAAATTCTCTCAAGACATGAAAGAGATAACCACAAAAATGGAAATAACAATATAAATTACTATCTGCCCATGGTGATTTCAGCTGGAATTATTTTATCAAACTGTATTAAATACGTTTTTTTTGTCATATATAAACAGTTGAAGGACTGCAGTATGAGAAATATCTTTCAAAAATAATTTAATTCAATACAAAACCAACACTAACTAGTATGAAAAATGACCATAAACCAGCTAATTGTGGTCACAATTCCAGCTAAACTGAACACTTCCTTGCATGTGTACCATACACGAGTAACTGGGTGTATATTAAGTTGTCCAAATGTAATCTAATTTGCTAATTTGATATTTGAGCTACTGTGTTCACAAACTGTGCCTACACAGCATGATGACATTATCTATAGCCAGATGCTGCTGCACAGACATCACATCCTAGAGTGTTTTGTAGTGCGTGTGTGCATCTCCTCACCAGCTCGTTGGCATGTTTGGACCAGGCCAGGTTGCAGACCTGGGACCCGGTGTCTGTGCTCTGCAGAGCCTGACCCGTCAGCGTGTTCCAGAATCGCAGGCAGCGGTCGGCCGTGCCGCCACCTGACGCCAGCAGCCCGTGCTGGTGTGGGGACCAGGCGATGGCCTTCACTGCTGCCAGGTGGTCACTGTACTGCTGCACAGGAAGAAGGCTGGAGCTGTTCCACACCAGTAACTGGTCAAAAGGCAGGATATGTTTAGTTTAACAGGTTTTTTAACAGCATCAATAAAGCCTGAATTGACTTACTTTGAACATTTACCTAGATTCTAACCTGTTCCTTAAGTATGAGCTGTTTTAGTTGCCTCACCTTATTATCGTTGCCTCCAGACGCAAGGTGCTGGTGATCAGGAGACCATTTGAGACCGCACACTTCCTGTCTGTGACCTTGCAGCCTTCTCTCAGCAGACGGCGGTGTTCTGACATCCCGCTGCAGGATCACTCTGTCTCGACTGCCAGAAGACAGCTGCTCCCCATTCCACGCTAGGGCACCTTGGGTACAAAAGGTAGGAGGGGAGGTTCTCATTTTTCACTGCAGCTGCCAAAAATGCATCCTACATTTCTTAGGTGATATCAGCTATATCAATGCTGGTGAAAAGTGAAAAAAAAAATATGTGTATTAAGTTTGAGAAACTGTTTTTTGCTGTGGAAGTCTGCAGCAAATAAAAAGAGAGCTGAGCCTGAGCTTAAAGGCTTAGAGCTAGGGTTATTCCTGTAACCACCAATAACAACAGCAGCATAAATGGCTTATTGGTGAGAAATGCACAAATCAATCAATCGCTCCTGCTCTGACTGACCTACTCTGGCTGAGTGGCCCTCCAAACTGGTCAGCTTCCTCCCTCCTGCTGCGTCCCAGACCTGAACGTAACCTTTGTGGGTCCCAACAGCGACCAGACTCCCCTAAGACCAGAGCAATCCAGATGTTATTGTCCTTCTCTCTGTACCTTCTATGTTGTCATACATAAGCAGCAGAATCAGTTATGGCACGCTCACCCTCTCGTTCCAGCACACCGATGTAACAGAGTCTCCATCCACTGAAAGGTCACATAACCTTGTCACCTGTTTTGACAAAAAAATAAGCACTTCCAGTTCCACCGTGCAATACACATGAACACTGCTCTTCGTCTGCAAGCACCTCTTTAAGTCTACCTGGCTAGTGCAGGCACTCCACAGGTAGACGCAGGCTCCCAGGCCGACACTCAGCAGGTTGCCCGCTGACCAGTCCACCAGGTTGAGGTAGAAGTCATCCTGCAACTCCGGAGCATCCAGCACTTTGAAGGGAATCTTGGAGATCTTTCGGGCTGGTTTGCGGGGTGAGCGGAGCAGCTTGTGACTACAGAAACAAACATGGAACATTAACCAAAAATAAGCACGGCTCGAACACCTAATCCGCTCAGTGTGCAGCGTGTGCGAGACATTTCATACCTCTTGTTACTAAGGGGAGAAAGTGAGTATGGTGAGACTTCACTGTCGCTATCGAAAGGCACGCTCTTAGTGTGGACAGTGTACTGCAGAGAAGAAACAAAATGAACAAACGGTCACCGAGTTTTGATGTGGTCGTCGTCACCCACGGCCACCTTGAAGGTGAGATATTTGTCATGTTATGCAGCAGTAAAGAGCTTTATAGTTCACTCTTACAAAATAAAAGCACAGCACATGTGGCAAAATGTTTACAAGAGATGGACATAGAGCTCACACAGTGGATCACGGATACTCCACCACAGGCCACACCACAAGCTTCTGGGTAGTTCTGCATTATTTATTCATAAGGCTCTGAGTTATTTTGTATTAGCAGTCAGTTTAAATTAACTTTAAGGGCCATTTTCTCTCATTGTTGTTTACCCTAAAAAGACTGTGAGAGTCTTGCGAGAGGATCGTGTGCCTCCGGTCTTCTGTGTGAGGGTCTGGCACCGTCTCTATCCCGGCCCCGAGCAGCTCGTTCCTCAACAGGGCAGCATAGGCCACAGCATCTGGAGGGGTGGTGGCAGTGAAAGCGGCGATGAAAACACTAACATTAGAGGCACAGATCTGGAGTTTAAATGATAGATATAGCATGCATACATATAAGGACTTCTGACCTTTGCTTGAGTCTGAAGTGGCATCCTTTGCTTTATGGTTCTGACTGGGTGAGCGACAGTTCTCCTGTCAACAAAGGGAAAGGTATGTCACCACTGGCCATGATTACTGAGCTGTCACTGTTGCTTTTGTGGCATAAGAAAGGGAAGACCTCTCACATTGGCATAGTGGAAGTTGATGCTCCAGTTGCTTCCAGCTCGAGTAGGGATAAAGCGGTCCCCTGACTTCACACTGACAGGACTGCAGGTAGCACTCAAACACTAGGATGAATTAGACAGACCATAAACAGTCCACTAAGATCGGTGCTAATATATGAGCACGCTCAAATGTAACGTGCGCCTGCACCAGTACTGAAACATGTTAAATATCTGTGCCTCACCTTGGTCAGGCGGGCCTCTGCGGGCAGGTTCTGGTGGTTGATTTGCCTCAGCAGCCGTCTTTCGTACTCTTGGTCCATTTCTCCGGGGGCTGACGAGCAGCAAGGCCCCTCTGCTGCTCTCCCTGCCCCCCTCTAAACCTCCGCTCCCTCTTGGTGAGGAAATCCGCAGTGGATCCCCATCTCTGTGGGAAATAAAACGGGTCAGCTTTAATTCACAACACAAACCATTCAGACCGCAATGTGCGCGGTCCAAAGACACACACACACACACACACAAGCAGCTCTTTGGACTACACAAACCAAACGGCCTGCTTAGCCTGGCGTCATCATGTAAGCACATATAAGATCAGCTGGTTTTAACACACATGTTTGCAAAGCCAAGTCTGCATTAGCCGTTTATAATGCGCTGGAAGCGGGTAGATATCAAAGTTAAAAAAAAAAAAAAGGCTCCGGGGTGCGCTAATGACAGCCACACTGTTGTCATGGCATCATGCTCTCGCACACAACAACCAATTTACAAGCGATGCTCGTCAGCTGACGACTGTCATACCGACGGACACGGCGACTCAGGTGACCAAATCAAACATCATCTCCGTGTGAAAGGATCGGCGCTGCGGCGGGGAGAGTTGTTGTTTCCTTCCTAAAAAACAAAAACAAAAACAAAAACAAAAAAACAGCGATACACCCAAACGCTAACGGGACACGGCGGTGTTGTTTATGTTGGGAGCAAGATGGCGACCGAATCAGCTGTAGAAGAAATACTTTAGTTGACTTCTGCTGTCTGTGCAGTCAGCGCAGTGCAACTCAACAGTGACGCCCGCTGGCCACACATTCTAACTGCATTGTGTAGGCGTAGCCTGTGATTGCCCATATGGCCTTAGGGTGTCGCTGTTGCACTGTGAAAAAAAAATCACCTGGTGATTCTCCCAGGTCTTTTTTTCTAATAATTTTAGATGAAGGTTTTAATCTAGAATTGCAAGACAGGGAAAACATAAAAAAGAATAGTGATTAAATGAGTAAATTAATATAATGCTTTACCCATAATTGCAAGAGAAACACTGTTTTTAACTTGATTTAATTTTATGACAACTGCTTATAAACATGATTTATATATTCATGAATTGTTTTGAAATATAAATTCTATATACAATACCCAGGTCATAGTTCCTGATTTCATGGAACAACAATGATTTATGGTAGTTTTTATATTTGTCACCTTTATTAAGATTTTTTTCTTTTCTTTTCTTTTCTTTTCTTTTCTTTTGCTTTTTTGTTGGTATGCTTGTTTTAAACTGCCACTTTGATACTCAAACATGCTGTAAGGTCACAGATCAAGAAGGAAAATGCAAAATGTAATGTCATATTTGTTTCCAGATGGAGGTGTGCAAGGGGAAATAATTCCCCAGACCACTTGGATACTCATCTATTATTTTAAATGAACATTTTAAACAAATTTTTAAAGGGCACCTATCATGTGCACCAGCTGCGCAGTCATCAAACATTTTTGGGTCCCCCTTGTGAGCGTGACCCCTTGTGAGCGTGACTTCAAAGTGAATAAAGATCTTACTTTTGTGTTCTTGGTGACGCAAAAATTTCCACCCTTTATCAAATAGAAATCGGGGAGCACACTTTGCAAACTAAACAGGCAGACAAAGGTTTATTCTCTGGGCTCTTTCATGTGAGATTTTTGATCTGAACTGCTAAAATGCATAAAAAGAAACAGAGAAAGGAAAAGCTGCCCCCACTATTGTGTTGGGGTTTTAATTAGACTGAAAGACATGGTAGAGTGGAGACGAGGCATTGGCATCTTTGGTTGCACCCTGAGCTGCACGTAGACTGTCTGCCAAGCTGCCCTCTGACATACTGCGAGACGTTCAGTCTTCATTTACATGTCAGCAGATCTGGTGTGGGCCACACAGGCACTGTTTATAGATTGTGTCTGAGTTCCTTTTTGAGTTTCCCTGAATTCTGAAGGTCTTAAACTTCACTTTCATGCCTCCGTTTCACTGTACCTTTTAGTTTCAAATTTCAAACCTCTGCATTTTATTAATATCTTTGCTCAATCACTGAATAAGAATAATGTTAATAAATGGCATATTTGTGTTTTGCAAAAGTCCACCTGGATGATGCACAACACTTCAGTGACAATGTCCTGTGGACAGATAAGGCAAAAGCTAATCTTGACCCAAAGGCCGTGCACAATAACATCAAAACCTCATCATGATTTGTTACTTCAGGGCCTGGATGTTTTTTAATCACTATGACATACCAGTATATTTGAATTGGAAAGTACAATCTTTCTCTAAAATATCAGTCAAATGAGACAGTCAAGTGAAGTGCAAAAACCTTACAGCTGTGGTACATTATTTACAAAAATTTAGGGAAAGAACTAGAACTAGAGTGCATGAGGCTCACGTCACTGCACGCCTCAAGACCAGTCTCCTGGACAGAAACTGGACTCTTTTCCACTGTGGCGTTGCCCTTGATCAGAGGCGGTGGGAAGAGGTGGGTATACTTGTATATCCCTAGTTTGGTGCCTCTACACTGGACTTTTTGCCTTTTTGATGAGAGGGTTGCCATCTCCACCCTTTAAGTCAGGAATAGGACCTGGCTGTTGTTTACATTTATGTGCCAACAGCTCACAGTGCCCAGCCTTCTTGGAGCCCCTGGGTGGGGGTTGTTGGAAGGTGCTCAATCTGGGGACCCCATTGCCCTGCTGGGGGACCTCAGACTGCTCATGAGGGCAGTGACAAGTGAAATCTGGAGGAGTGTGGTTGGGAGAAAGGCCGCCAGATCTGAACCTGAGTGGTGTTCTGTTATTGAACTTGTGTGCCGATGCGTAATAAGTGAAGGTCAGCCCTGATGAAGACTACAAGCTGAAGAGCTTTAACCCTTTTCAGACTTTATGTTCTTCTCTGTGCACATTGGAAGCAGGTGAAATTTGTGCCAGAGACCTCGACTATGTTCCTGTACTTCCAAAGGGTTCACAAAGTTTTTCCTGCAACTGGATATGGAAAGATTAGCGTTGCAGTTGGCCATTACTTTAACCTAGGCAGCTCCGCTACTTTCCAGTGAATGCAATATTTTAATGGGAAAGTTTAGGTCCTAGTGTTGATTGTGGATTTTTAGTTAGACACATATGATCTATATAAACATTGTAGCAGACTCCCATACACCTATTCAAGACTACTGCACAGCCCAACATCAGCAGTCACATTCAACAAGGCACTGCAAAAACTTCTCAGGAACAGCTAAAGTAACACAAAGCAAAAGCCCAGCAGGGCTGACTCAGCTCCTCAAATCCCTACTTTCCAATCCAGCCAAGCACTGCAAGTTGCACTGGAACCAAACCAATTCCATTGAGGCAGCCCTCAAAGCCACAGGAACCAAAAGATCTGCTGCCAATGCATCACAGAACCTACGCAATATTAGGCAGATTTTATTGTGTTTTATGTATTTCAAGAGTTTATGCCCAAGCTTATTATTTACATTTTATATCCTAAGTAATTGTAACATTTATCTACTGCTTTAATCTTCTGTTATTTATCTATGGTGTTTTAGCCACTGCTTTTTGGCATTTTATATACATTCAGCAATTAAAATAAATATATATATTTAATATTGGTAGATGTTTCACAATTTATTCATTTCTATAAGCCTCAACTGTTTAGCAATCAATTTTTTCCTGATACCCCCCACAACTTCAGAAGTACCATTTAGGATGGAGAAATCATTATTTTTCATTTTTCCCACCCATTCTGCAATTTCTCTTATGAACCTTTGCAGAAGCCTTAAGCTTGGGAACAACTGAACTGACTGTGTAATGTTGTAGAAATGAGCTGCACATCTCACAGGAAAGATTCTTCGTGCCAAAAAAAGACCATCAACTCCCAAAAAGTGATTAAAACTTGTTGTAAATGACTTTTTGACCTATAATCTGCTATAATCATATATCTCACAAATGATATCAAGTCGTTTTGAGCTAGAATGAACATTTCTGTCACAAGGTAGAATTCAGGTAAAAAGTCTCGTTGAGATTAAATGTGTCTTTTGTAAAGAGAGATCTGACCAAGAGGGCAGCAGAAAATGCAAGAAATACAACAAAACTGTTCTGTAAAGATATTTTAAGTGGCCAAAAAGGACTGGATTATAATGGAAAGCACAGAGTAGGTACAACAACCCACAGTTTATTTTATATATGACCCCTTTGTAAGTCCTGCTGACTAGATCTCATTTACCAATGTGAACAAGGATATTAGACATAAAATAAAAACACATACAAACATCAGCAGTCCTTTTTGGCACCAGTTCTTCATCATTTTCTACTGAATGAGGTTTTTTTTTTTTACTTTGATGCTTAAAAGAGATTTTGATGATAATTCTGTACTTTGATTTGATTTGCACGTGCATGTAATGCCGTATTTTTGGACCCCTATAATCTTTTGTGTAAGTCGAGAATATGAGTGCTTTTCCATGACCCAGTGGTACTCATTCCATACATGTGCACACATGCAGGCACAGAGGGATGCAAACACTGGGGTTACTTTGCAAGAACCAGTCTAACCACGATCACATTTTACATTAAAGGCAGCCCAGTCACAACAGACTGTCTTATCTGCATCCTCCATCGTGTCCACACAGAGCAACGTGCAGTCAGGCCCGATGCCGACATGGAGGGCAGAGTCTGGGGGTGCAGAGCAGCTGTTTGCCCAAGTCAGGGTGGAGGGGGAAGTTGAAGCCTTATCACTCCTGTTGAGTGCGCACAGAGGAAGTTGGGTCAGCGCTTGCAGACGGTGACGCTCTCAGATCCTTACTGGAATTCACAACAAAACAACAATGGGACTTTGACTAATCTCATCTCTTGTGTGATGACAAGAAATATAATAGTTTCAGTATGATGAAAAATTGAAAAAAAAAATAGAGAGTTTACTTGTCACACTGTAGGCGTTGAAAGCACACTCAGCATTATTCCAGGCAGAGAGCTTTTAGAGAAAAGGTTGTTGTGGAAAGGTTTTTGCTGATGCACAATGAGTTGAATGCAGCGACGTGGCATTACCGTCAAACAGCAATCTTATCTTGAAATCATGTTGGCAGTGTCACATGTTGTTTGATAAGTCAGGTACACAAAGCCAATATTATTTACTTATTTGAGCTATATTCTCTGTGATTTTTTACATGTATTTGGACTGTGTTTGAACTGTGAAACATTAAAACATGGGACCCTTAGCCAGATTAAGATCTAAGTCTGAGCCACAGCTCTCAGTGACCTTTAATAATAGTGGATTATCTCACCTCTATACATTTTGGTTATTGTGTATCTTCAAATCGGGACTACACAACAAACAATGTGGTACAGGCCCTACTATTTTTCTCTTCTTTTTCTCAGTTCCTTTTCCCTTCACTGCAGACTGCCACTGCAGTTCATGTTGAACGTTTCCTCCCACGCACTCACTGACTTTGACACACCAGAGCTACAGATCTGCATGCCCTCCCCCTTTCTGTGTGTGTGTGTGTGTGTGTGTGTGTGTGTGTGTGTGTGTGTGTGTGTGTGTGTGTGTGTGTGTGTGTCTTTGAGTCAAATAAGGACAGCTATTGATCTGGGCAAAATCAGAAAGAACACAGGCAGATTAAACGTGATTCAGTTTACAGTTGAGTTTGGTCTTGATAACACCATGTACGATGGAGCCGACATTTCACAGAGCAAAGCTGATTAGTTGGTAAGAAAGGCAAGCACAAGTTTTAGCTCCAGTGGCAGAAAAATGGTTTAGAAATTAAAACATCTAAGATGAATAAAAATGATTGTGTTTGTCTAAAAGCTTGGAAGGGCTCTGTTGTGTATGTGTGCGCAAAACCAGTATTGATGGTCCTTCTCTTTCCCCGCAGGGTCACTGGGTTCCTTCTGTCATTCAGTGTCACACTTTTTCACGGTGTCAGAATGTTTTCACTGTGTCCTTATGCATGCCTGTGACCAAATGTGTCATCTTTGAGTCTGCATGTATGCTTTTTTCCCCACTCTTCTCACAGTGTTCTCTCGCGTGCCTGCTGCCTTCCCCACAGGGATGTTCCGTTCCATGTCCGAGCAATTCCCAGGCAAGCTGCATTCTGGGTAAGGGGCCCAGAGGAATCAGCACAAATGTCAGGCCGATGCTTTGTCCTTAAATGCGTCAGGGTTGAATGTGATCTGACACCGACAGCCTTATGCACGAGCTAATATGCAAGGATTACTTTACAATCACACTCATGTAATAAATATCATTCATAGGTGCTTCTTTTTCACAAAGAATTACCAAGACACGTCTAACATGTTGGTGTAATTCTTCTGCACAGCTGACCGTCACTTATATCATTGTGTTTTCAAAGGTGACATCTCATTAGTGCTGCTCAGAGTTCTCAACTCCACATGCATGGAAAGTTCAGAGAAACAGTCCTTATATTTGGGGTATATTTTGACATTTTTTTTATGCGTTTGTGCATTACATAACTGCTGCCATAACTGCTGCCATATACAGTTAATGTTTTTGAAGGTAGTTGAGGCATTTGCATGCAGAGGCAAAACCACACTCACAGACACAATGGCATATCTACGATGACTGCCGCCACGTTTGATAACTCGATGATTTGTGACATTTTCTGGGAAGGACACATCCTGTTATTGTCCTAATCCTGCATTTTAGAATCCATGAAACACAACACGCACAGCACACACACACACACACACACACACACACACACACACACACACACACACACACACACACACACACACACACACACACACACACACACACACGTGTACGCGCTCATACAAGAGGGCTTAGAGGAAGCTAGCTGCCTCATCTGATCTTTTCCAGATTCATCATATTCTGCAGTGGAGAAGAAGTGTCCTTCTGAGCTCACTTCCTTATCCATCTGTCTCAGCCACTCTGAGATGATCTATGCCATCCACACACGAGCCTGGAGAGTTATTGAATTATCCTGGAATGCCCCATTCTCATATACCCCCCCCCCCGAATGCCCAGTTGACTTCACTTCTTACTGTCAACCCAACTGAAACCAAACAGCAGCTGGCCAGGAGAAACTCCAGGAAGGCATTTGTTTTTACAAAGTGGATATGTAGAGAGCAGGTTTGTTTTGCTGGAAGTGGTTCTCTTCCTCTCTGCCTTGGCCCCGGGCCGTGGGCCCTTTCAGGTCCTGGCTGCTAGAGTGGAGAACGGACGCTGAGTGGCTGTCAACTCACTCCACTGGCAGTAAGAGCGTCCTGCCCAGCCTGAACCCAGACGGTGCACAGACACTGTTGTCAAAGACCGGAGCAGGCCGCCTTCACCCCACCACCACCCACCCACTGCTGACGTCAGTCACCAACAAACCACAAGATTTCTGTTAGAGTTTCAAACAAACTCCCTGCCTATTGCTATGGCAGTATGGACCACCACCATGGAACACGGCACGCTACTCCCTGTTTACCATAAACAGTTGCCTCCCTTTTTGCTGAATCTAAAGGAAGACGACGATGGTTTAAGGTTTCCTGGTGTCATCTAGACATCCACAAACTCCAAAGAAAATAAATGAAACATTCTGAGCATGGTCAAAATGTAACCAGTGATTCATTAATGCTGTACATCTGGAGACAGCACATAGTTCACTGAACAAAGGACCTCTTGACCAGTCTTTCTCAGTTATGTCCAACCAGGTAATTTTCATAGCTAAGTAATGAGTGCCTTTTAAACCTTGGTGACCAGATGAATGCAATAAAATACCTGGCAGAATTTTAGGGGAAGCAGAGTCATGTCAGGAACTGAGCTGAGACAGACTGGCACTGTAAGTTTATTGAGACCCTAAAAGCTTAATAAATAAATAATATTATTACAGATTGTCAGGAGACCTTTTCAGCTTATTCATAGCGTGAATGATGAAAATCATCAGTAGATCACGTCAGTAAATTTAATTAATTATTTTCTTTCCTCCTTTGTTTTGTGAAGCTTGTCCACAAACTGAACTATGTCAAAGCAATCTCTGACTTCATATTCATTTTACTCAGCATGTCCTCCTGTGGATCACGTAGTCAGATGTTTATCTGTTTGGGTCAAGGTGCTCACAGCCATGGGGGAGTGAATGCCCTGAGGACCCAGTACATAGCATCACTATCTCTACCCTTCCTGTTTACATTGCCGCCTCGGTGTCCAAGCTACACTGACCTCGGATCAGCGGGAAGAGAAGTCACTGGTGTCAGCGCAGGGAAGTGACACCAGCAAAGACTGAATCAAGTTGTTTGTTTTCCTTTTGTCACTTCTAGCTGTTTTTCCTCTGAGCATACATTTGATATGATTCAGATCATTTCAATACCCAATAATATAATAATAATAATGCCTTAGACTTATATAGTGCTTTTCACGGTACTCAAAGCACTTTACAATTCTGTGCACTATTCATTCACACCTCAATCAGACTTGGTGGTCGTAAGCTACTAATGTAGCCAAAGCTGCCCTGGGGCAGTCTGACAGAAGCATGGCTGGTGACTCTGGACATTTATTCATCCCGTAACACCATCACAAAGAAGTTTGACTCATTCCAAATTAATTTTGCCGCGTGACGACAAGCCAGACATTCATTTGGCTTCTGAACAGCCAGCAGATTCTAGTAAGACTGGTATTTCATGAGGTGACAGAAGACCTCTGTTAATTTCTTGTAAGTCTCCTCTCTAAGTACTATGAAAAACTGCGCACAACAGCTATTATTTCAAGGGAAAGTGTACTCATACCATATAAGACTGAATTTTTCCATTTACAGCATTTCCTCAGAATATGAACTGATAAAAATCATTCATGGCATCAGATTTGAACGCTTTCTCACTTTGAGTGACTAAATGCTTTCATTCCTTCTGTCAGTGTTGGCAGAGGTTCCACCAGTCTGGCTTCGCTGGAAGTCTCTTCCAGTTAAGAGTTTTTTTTTCTCCCCACTTTACCCAAGTGCTTAATTATAGGGGATTGCTGGGCTTTCTATATATAATGTTGAAGAATCATTACCATAACTTTTCCCACCAGAGTATTATTTTAAATTTAGGATTACCATTTAATCATTCAAAATCTCCCAGAATGTTTTTCCTCGTGAATATTTGATTTTTAACATTTTTGCACAATTTGAAAACACTAATTGTTGGAATATTTCATCATTGGCGGGGATGGCACGTTACCCTCTGAAGCGCTGCCATTGCACCCTTGTGTTCTGCAGCCTAAGGAAACCAATCTTGAATTTCTGGTCAGAATTTTGTGCAAACCTAATTCCAAAAAAAGTTGATTTTCAAGTCTCAAACCCACATTTCATTCACAATAGAACACAGAAGACATCAGATGTTTAAAGTCAACAAAATGTACCCGTTACAACCCTCCTACCTGCAGAGTCTCGGGAACACAGGGTGTGTAACAATGAACCAGCAGATCAAAACACAAACTGAGTCTCTGGGCAAGATGACTGTATAATTTATTTACAATGATCTATTTACACTTGTGCCATTAAAACAGAAATGAGTGAATAAGAAAGAAAGCAAAACGACACCAGAGTCTCCAAGGTCAAAATAATAAACAAAAATCCACCCACTCTTTCTAGAAAAATAAAATACTGAGCTTTAGGTTAAAACAAAAAGACAATACCTAAGCTCCCTTGCTGGTCACAAAACAGGAGAAAAAAAGCTACAAAAATTAAATGGCAGGGAGTCCCGACCAAGCCTCCATTGTAAATCATACTTGAAGCAACCCCACACACATCAGAGCCCAGTTCAGTCTCGCAAAGGATCACTAAACCGGTAAACACAGTTGCAAGAGTACTGACGTCCTACAGAACAGGTGCAAGCACAGAATCAGCCAAGTTGATCTCCTCCCCTAATTTATGGGCCTGGGATCTATTGAGCACACTGACAGAAAATATCTCAGCTGAAAAGTTAGCTGGATTGTATCACAGCTACCTACTACTATAACATTAGTTAATACCTTATCCCCAGCTGTATCATTTCCTGTAATGAAAATAACCCCTTTTACAGGCAAAGAGTGAAGCACAGCCACATCAAAGAACCCAGAAATCAATTTTGATGCAGCACGCACAAGATGGAGTGGAGCAGGTACGTAAGCCATCCCTATACCTCTTACAATGGTGCTTGCATTATAAGAGGTCTCTGTGCTAAGGGGCAGAAGATCGGAGAGGATAAATGACTGTGAACCACTGGGGCCTCTCAGTATTTTCACTGGCTTCTGATCCTCAGTAAGTCCTGTCAACAACACATATCCATCAAAGACAAATAGTTTAAAGCACTCATCAAGTTCATCTGGCTCAGCCAAGGGCTCAGGAAAACTTTAACTTACTTTGTTTGTTGAGGGTGCTGCTTACGCTTGAGAGACAAACGATCTGCAATGAAATGTTCTGTTTTATGACAGTTATAACATTGCCTCTCTGACTTTGGACTTGGTGGAGCACCTTTAAGTTGTTGGAGCTGTGATTTAAAATGTTTTAAACTTTCACTTTTGCTCACAAAGACATTCTTAAGGGTTAAGGCAGATTCCTCTGCCAGAACTGCAGCCTCCTGTAGTGTGGTTACCTTTAAATACAACATAGTTCACTCTGGGACACAGTTCTTGAACTCTTCGAATAACACCACCCCACATAGTGTGTTAAAGTTAGTATCTTTGCTTGCTAGACACCATCTGTCAAAGCCTTTCTTTTTCTCTAGCCAACTCAACAAATGTTTATGAAGAGGTTTTCTTTTTGTTACAAAAACGCTGTCTATATGCTTCAGGTACTAACTCATAAGCTCTGAGATTGGCACTTTTATCTTTGTCATATACAAGGCTATCTTCAACTGAGAGAGATGCACAAGCTTCTTGTGCCTTACCAACCAGTTTGCACTGCAGCAGAAGGGACCAAACATCCTTGCGCCAGTGCAAGGCAACAGCAATGGATCAAAAGAACTGAAACAAGCCTCCACTTCAGTTTCCCGAAATGGTGGAACCAGAGCAATATTTTTACTAACATTGAATGCTGATGGGTCCGAGGCTGAAGGAAGAGACACAATAGAGGCTTCAGTGGGACCTGCTTGACTTTGTTGAGGAGGCACAGGAAAGGGCTCAGCGACACCCTTTTGGGACACCAACTCAAGATGGCAGATCCTAATAGCAGTCTCAGCTTCAAGCTTACAGCAATTTAACTTGAACACTCAAGCTCATCCTTATGTGCTCTCTCCTTGGCCTCAGTTTCAAGACAGGCAAGGATAGTCTTTAAGCGCACTTCAACATTTGACCAATGGGAAGCATCAATTGAAAGTGGTTCAAAGCATGGAAGAGAAAGGGCTGTTTTTTTTATCTGGCTTAATTATGGTGGGGAACTCAACACATCCCCATTAGAGACCTCAAAGTGAGCAGCAGGTCCAGAAATACCCACAGTGGCTGGTAAAAGCCCACCTTTTTTTATTCCTTAACGCTCTCTTTATCAGAGACCTAGACACAGGATTATCGTAGTGAGTGGCAACTACACACAAGTCATCCTTTCAGCAAGCATCAAGCAGCTCTAACGTAGGCTCATTTACAAAGGTTTCTAATTTAAATGGAGTCATAATTCAAGTATCCCAGATGAGCCCCCACTTATGCTAAAAGGTCAGTGAATGTAACGGTACAACTTTAAGAAACATATCTCAAAAAATTTTGGACAGGGCCATGTTTACCACTGTGTAGCATCCCTTCTTCTTTAACAAGAGTTTGTAAATGTCTGAGAACTGAGGAGAGCAGCTGCTGGACTTTTGCGAAAGGAACGTTCTGGGTCTAAAGTGTCATATTCTTAATTCATGGTACTCTTAATGTTTTCAGTGGGCTGTAAGCACTCTGGTTCAGCAGAAAGATTCTTCTGCTATGAAGCCATACTGTTGTAATAGCTGCAGTATGCAGTTTAGCATTGTCTTGCTGAAATATGCAAGGCCTTCCCTGAAAAGTGCATCTGGATATGTATTTTTATACCCATTCATGTTACTGACCTGCTGCCAGTTAACCTAATTAGGTGCAAAATGTTCCCCCAGCTGTTTCTTTTTACTACCACTTATTTTTCCAGCCTTTTTTTTTGTCCCCGTCCTGACTTTTTTAAGACATGTTGCTGCCATCAAACTCAAAATGATATTTTTCATAAAATAGTAAAATGTCTCAGTTTAAACATTTGATATGTTTTCTGTTTTATTGTGAATAAAATATGGCTTCATGAGGTTTCTAAATTGTTGCATTCCAGTGTCCCAATTTTATTGGAATTTGGGTTGTATCTTAATGTAGCAGTACAAAAATTGACATTGTTTTAAAAAAAAGGGGGGGGGCATGAAATGTGCAGAGCACTGATTTGTGTAGGTCCTTTCTAGTCTTACTGACCACTCTTGTCTTCTTCACATATTTACTGTTAGCAGCAGTTAGCAATACAACATTAACTGCTGCTACTGGTAATTATTATTAGAATAATAATAACCACACTTGTTAAAAGATTAAAACCTTTTAATTTGAGGGTAAAATGAATATTTTAGTTTTTATTTGTATTTGGCTGAACAGACTGTCTTCTGATCTTGGGATTTTGATTTTTACTGTACCATATTTCTATACAGTATAATGTGCCTTTAGGTGACTATATAAATACATTTGAACTGAAATGAACCTTTCCCCAAACTAACAAGGTTTTAACTGCACTGAAACAAACTTCACTGATGCAATCCAATAACATTCAGACAAGGAGATTGTGTTATACATGCCCATTTTAATAATCTGATAGAAAACATTTGCTGAGCACAACATACACCGTTTTACAGTATACTGTGAAGAAAACACTGAAAAAATACATTTGAAACAATGTTATAAATTTCAGCAAATATTCTTATAGCTGTACAATGACCTGTCACCGTACACATTATGCTGCAGTAAATATCCAGCTTTCATAAATCCGCCAGGAACAAAAGGACTAAAAAGCTTCTGTTGCATCTTGTGTGAGGCGCCGTTGGCTTTCACTGTACAAACATATCTGGCTGGAATTTGAAACTAAACATACTTCTTAAATCGTCAAAATTGACCTGCACAACTTTATGGTATGGTCTCATAGCAATATACCTTGCTATATACGGGTGGGCCAACAAACGAGTTCAGTCAAATTGTGATTTGACACGTGGTAGTGCATATAAATAACAAATATACAGTGAATATTATCAATCCAGTATTAACATATACAAGAAAAAGTAATAAATACACTGTTACAAACAGCTTAAGGGTCAGCACAACACAGCTGGGTGCAACAGGACTGTGCAACTCTGTGACCTTTTAAATACGCGCACACACACACACACACACACACACACACACGTACACACACACACACACACACACACACACACGGGGAATGTCATATTGTGAAACATGAAACTGATCTCCCCTTATTATGACCATACAATGTGGTACCTTTAAGGAAGTGTTGGACAGATCAGCAACCAGCTGCATAACTGTCGACATATTCAAAGTGCAGCAATGAAAACTACAAGATTCAATTATTCCGTCAATGACAGGTGTCTTTTTAAACGGCGCTTTCAACCTTGAAGTCATTCAAAGTTCAAAATGAGTCAGCCTATTCATGAGAATGGAATACTGCTAACCACAGCAGGTGTGTGCGAGGTGATGAAAAGGGGAATTACAGGGCGGAGACGGTTTTTCCACACTGGATGGGCTTAAACACAACTGGGGTATGAATTTTTTTCTTCGACTTTAATCTTGGATGATGTTAGTGAGAATTTAGTCTATAACTGGCTTTTGATGAGAGGGATCGATCTCACTTCTGGTCGGAAGTCTGACTTATCACACCAGTTACTCTTTGGGAATGTGATCCCACGTTTGAGGGGAGGCAGTGAATCCAACAAAGTGCTTTCCTTACAGGATCTTTGGAGGGTTTTATGTTTTTGCACTAAAAAAAAAAAAAAAAAAAAGAAAAAGTTTTTCCTTTTTTACAAAATCTAGTCTGAGTCATTTAATTGCTTATGTAATTACTTATTTGGATAAATCAAATCAGATTATTTGGCTTGCCATGTTTATTACAGTGTCTCCGTTAAGTTACTGATGCAGTCTTTGTTTAACTGTGTGCCACAAAGTGCAAATTGTGCTGGGAAGCAAGCTGATTTTTTTGAACACACATCCATTTGTGAAGAACAAGTTTATACTATTGCCAGAACATCAGGAAGACTGTGTGAGCCAGCTATGTCCGTTTTTGTAGAAAATCTGACAAATTTTTACAGCTACATGAATGTGCTCAATAAATTATAAAAACACTTACAAAAAAGACACACTTGTAAAAAAAGGCACACTACTCTTTTTAGACAAGTGTTAAAAAAAACCTACTGGGTTACAAATAACTTGCTGACCAGTAGCTGTGGCCGGATAATATCAGGTTGTTTCCAATCGCGACACAATACAAAGAATCTAAATGAACATAAAAAAATGTCCTGAAGTGCAAGTTTGAAATTTAGACTTGTCCCAGTACACGGATTCATACGTCCACTTCACATTCTTTGTCTGAAAGAACCCAGGTTAGCCTCTGCAGTCCCACAGTAGTCCCTTCTTTAAAGAACAGAGGCTACACTCTTCCAGCTCCCTTCCAGGGGGCTCAAAGACAAACTGCCGCAGGGTTTCCAAGCCTCGGTTGCAGGGGTGCCCCACATTCAGTCAGGCCCTCTTCGCCAAGCAGCTCCCAAGAGCCAGATTGCAGGATTGCTCCACTGCAATAAAATGACTTCAGCAAAAATCTGCTACACTCCAAGAACGCCACCAGTTCGGCTATGTTTCCGCCGGGGAGACGTCACAAGTCGTCATTTCTGCACCTTCCTCATCACAAAGATGATGCTGTAATGTCACATTGTCACAACTGTCAGCTGTGTCCATCTTGTCTTCACCTTGTCCTTCCTGGTCATCCAGCGTTAGATCAAACTTGAATTTACTCGCTACAGGCCGCCCTTCCACCTCCCCATGAGGTCCTCCTTCTCCATCACTGGTGTAAAAGGGAGGTGAGGGGCTCTGGGGGATCATGCTTTGGTACCAGTTCCTGTTGTCCTCTAGTGTATCCAGGATGTCCTGGGCATCGGGATGGACCAGGTCAGCCCATGTCTCCCACAGAGGGTGGACTATGTAATCAATGAAGCTAACCTAGAGAAGACAAAGAGAGAGGATATTAGTAAATATGAAAACTACAATATTAACGTTTTACTTCGAGAGCTGGATGACTATGTTGTCTACCTGAGTCCTCTCTACTGAAGCTGTGTGTTTGTCACACATTGGGCTGATTTCCATCCCCCTCTCCCTCTCTCTGTCTCCCTGGTGGAAGAACTCATTCATGATTCTGTCAGTCCACTGCCGGTACAGATCCAGATTTTTGGTGGGGTTGCTCAGGTCTGCACAATGAACCATGTTACGGAGAACCTGCAGAAAAACCAACAGTTTAGTATCTTTTGTTTTCCCTCACCCTCAACAGTAAATATAAAAGTGTTTGTGTCATGGGTGCATACTAGTGTGCCTCTTACCTGCATCCTGTCTGTGTAGTTGTCCAGCATCAGGACACCAGAGCTGGTGACCTTCTTAGTTTCCACCATTGTTTTCAAATCAGCCAGCAGACTCATGTGTTTAGACATGTCGGTTGCCAAAACCTGGAAGACAGCGAGACATAAAAAATGATCTAATATATTTTAGAAAGCAAGAAAAAGAAAAGTTGTGAAAACTGCTCAGATACTGAGATGGGCTTGCTGCCTGAGACAGATATGCAGACATTTCCTCACCATTTCTATGACCATCCTCCGGAGCGTCTGCCTCTGCTTCTTGGTGAGGTTTTGAAAGATGTCGCAATTGTCTTCCTGCAGCAGTTTGAAGCCCACGGCCAGGTGGTGATTTTCCAGCACTGACTCATCATTGTACATCAAAGCAAGCTCAGAGTCTAAGATGTGCAAATGACAAGAAGAGAGATTTAAACATTAAGCCAAACATTTCTGCCTATTTTCTAAATGTAGACCAAATAAATCACTCTTGTTGACTTTTTTGATGGACGCTGAGTGGAAAAATTGGACCTACTTGTATTGATTAGAAACTGGTTGGAGACTCCTGGGTGGTCCACGTCATGAATGGCTGCAGCAAAAATGGCTGCCAAGATCTCCAAATCAGTGAAGACCGCCTATGTTTGAAGAGAAGGAAGTAGAGCAAAAATATGTTAATAGATCTGACCATAAAAGGTAAGGTATTATTCTCAGAAGCCAATCCTTCTATGTGTCATCCTCTCTGGTATGCACTTTCTATTCACCTCAGCAAATCAATATAAACAGCTTGAGCAAAAGGTGCGGCTTGTGGCAGCACACTCTAACTGTGCCACATTTTAAACAAGAAATGCTGTACACTTAAAAGTACTGAAAGCTATCAGGTAAGATAGATTTGACATGACTTACATCTAATGCAGGGGTGGACAGAAGGATGTGTGTGGACTGGACTACGTCGGCAGCGTGGAGGTTGTTGTGGTACGCCACGTCGGAGTGATAGTGGCTCTCTAGGGTCAGCATGAACGTCACAAAAGTGTCCGCTGGAATCTTGAACGTCCTCATCAGGTCTCGCTCCTGCGTGCCACAGTGTGGACGGACATTAGGAAAATAAGACTCGTGGCTAAACATGTTACAGGATATTATTTACTCTACAGTCTATCCATCTAAACTAACCACGGTTCCAATTCTGAGTCACTGAATAGGTAGTCATAAACTAGGCAGGGCTCCAGACTAACAGGTGCACTGGCACATAATTTAAGTGCTACTAAAACGTTTTGACTGCAGCATCTGGTGCGCCTGTATTACAGTTTAAGTTATCTTTTGGCCTCGACAGGAAAGGTTGTTTGTAATGGGCAGCAGAGCATTTCTCTAGACCAAAGGAAAAAAAAAAATTTAAGAAACATGCCAAATGAGTGCACTCCGGAGATATGCTAGAGAAGAGGTTGGAAAATGAACACTTTTGCCTCCTGCCACAATAAGTTATAGCAAGAAATCAATTTCAAAGCACTTATGAGCCTCCAGCTGAACCTAACAGAGCGTAATGCACACAGTGGAATTGCATCTGTTTGTTTGAATGGCTTCACGCTTTGTATGAACTCTTTCCTGATTAAGGGATGGAAGTTGAGGCTGAAGACAAACCTGGAAGATGGTGTACATGACACATGTGAGAGGTCGATTGTGGGAATGCTCGGCCACTTTGAAAATATTCAGTCCCCATTTGTTGATGTTTTCCAGGTCCTGTTAGGGAGGACAACATTTAAGTGTTTGAGCACATGACACACCAGATATCATACAAAGTTTCAGTTTTGTTTTTTTCCATCAATCCTGTCACCGTGTCACCTACCTTTGACAGCAGTTCCTCCTGGTCCGTCTTGACCCCAAAGCGATTTCCAGCACCCCCCGAGATGCTTGAGGTATGGCTGAGTTTTCGCACCCCACTGATCTGTGTCATCATCCCACCATGTTGCTGTTGCTGCTGCTGCTGGCCCTGCCTCCTCTTCCTGTCCCTTGACTTTGGAACTGGACACGGAAGCTCCAACTCATTCTGCTTGTCTGGAGGAAATAGAATTAAAGACACAAAATTCAGAAGAGAATATTTTAATAAAAAGATTTTAAAAAGTGGTTTCAGCTGAGTTCATTTGCAAGGGACAGCTGGACGAGCCTCCTGACTTGTGTTGCCACTGGACTGAGTAAACAAAGTCAACATGGGGCGATAATTGACCTCTCACACCTATGTGACAACAGCTATCTCTATGTCTGTCGTCCGCAATAAAAACACACTCAGCAGTAAAGGCAAAAAAACTCCCAAACAATTAATATCGCATTCAAAAAATAGTGATGAGATGAGTATGCCTGACATAACCGCTCTAGATGTAATAATGAGATTTCATGACAATCAGACAAATATGCCAGTAGTCCACACATTCTGTGAATCTGAGCCATGCGGTGATAACAATTCAAAGAATCATGGAAAGTTGGCTCAGGTTAAGTTGAAATGTTTAGAAGAAGGACCTGCTAGCATGCGGGTTCAGTGGGTGCGTCTGACTCATTTATTAGCTGAGTGACATTTCTCACAAGCACATGGTGTGTGTGCATGAGACTCCTTCACTCTGTACATGAGCACTGCATGCAACTGCAGTGAGACAAAAAAAAAAAATAAAAAAATAAATAAATATATATATATATATATATAAGCTGCATCCTACACAAAACACAGGAAAATGATCTCCCGACACCTGACAGGTGTTAGCTGCAATGCAGATAAAACCACAAAGCTTCAAAGATAAACTGAGCTGAGCTTTCATATTTGTTTCTGTCACCGCACCACTTCTATTGTTAGAAAAAGAGGCACCCCCCATGCATTCAGCACCTTGCATTTTTTCTTTTTTATGTTTTGCTCCTCCAAGGCAGGAAAACAGACTTGTGTTTACTACTAAGAGCCAGAACATTAATCTGCAGAGAAGCCTGATAAGCTGGCAGTCTGGCTGTATGCTGTTGGTGAGCTAGATGGGAGGGGAGAAAACCTGAGGGGCAGAGTGGTTTGCAGGGCTGGCGAGCTGGCTGGCTGTTAGTCACGAAATGCCGCCAGGCTTTTTAAAAAAACAAGCAACCACTGCTGTCCCACTGATGAATAATGCAGCATCTATCTGAACCTGATGGCACTGTAAGCACACAAACACCCTCCCTCTCTCCAACTCACTGCTCCTAATCTCTCCATAGGGAAGTCTTCCCTGAGTACAAAGCCCTCCCTCCTCCCTTCACATATCTCTGCAGTCAGAGCGAGGGGACTCTGTCTCTCTTTCAGACCAGATCAGACTGGTTTAAAAGCAGTGTTGCAGAGCAACTGAGAGTTTCCCCACTACTTGGCACATACTTTGGGTAACCTCACAACCTCTGAAGCATTCCTGAAGGATGCTGCCTCCCTGAAGTCGTACATACAGCACATTCTGCGATGGTGCAAAGCATACTTCAGGGGCTGTGTGGCTATTTGTGAATAAATATGTGCTGCAGTGCTCACCTAGGAAGGTGTTGGAGATGTACTCTGACACTTGGTTGCCCGATCGGCTCATCTCAGACAGGTGGCTTAGCTCCCGGTTCAGCATCCTCTTGAACTGGAAGTAAAGACATAAAATATTAATGAGGTTATGTGATTTATACAAAAAAAAAACACATCCATCAAATGATTTTGACTGTTGTTTCTCAGCAGGGGAATAAAGCATTTCCTGTTATTTTCCACTGGAACATGTCCCATGGGAACATGTCCTCGGGATTTAATGCGCCATATTAGGTTTGTGTATTCTTCCCCTGTCTCCTTGATCAGGACTGCTTCATATTTCAACAAATCTCATACAATGCAGTGTGCATATTTCACAATTCCTTTATGCACATTTTCTAGAGAAACAAACGACACCAGTTTTCTCAATACATGAACACGGGCATGATGAAAAATATGTTGTAATGGAATCAAGTATCCAGAATTAACCAAGCACTTCACCAGTAACAGATAATAAAACAGATAATATACATGGAAAAAGTCCCATTTATGGAAAATCTCCTCTGGGACACACCTTAATGTATCCCCAGGACACAGAGAACAGGTAGTTGGCCTCAGGCATGGTGCTGAGCAGTGCTGAGCCCCTCAGCAGAAGCAGTAAGTGCTCCTCTCTGAGTGGACCCCCAAGGGTTAGCTCAGCCCTACAGCCTGAAGCTCAAGGCGCCACCAAATCACCGCGTTCCAAGGGTTGACTACGGTAAAAACGCCCCAGCCGAAGTCTCTGGAGAGGAGCTGTGGCGGAGCCCTACATCCCCAGCCAAATGAGCCTCCTCCTAGCGTCCTCCATTGTTATCAAGGATCGTGCGCCACTGTCGTGAGTGATGGAATCCCCCTGGATATAATCAATATTCCCTTTCCTTTTCTCTGGCTGTCTCTTCCTCTGTCCCTTTCTTTCCTCCCGCCAACATCCAAAAAACATGCAGGGGGAAATACAGCCTTTCCAAGCCCAGATTAGGCAAGTCAGGAAAGAAAGACAGTCTTCACAGCAGAGGGAGAAAAGGAAAAGAGGGACTGAAAAAGGCAGAGAGGAGGAAGAGATGGGGGCGCGCTATAGCTGTAGAGTTCCCTGTGGCACAGATTGGTGGAGCCTCTCTCCTCTCTCTGCCTCCCACCCTTGCTAACAACTGATGCTCATGCACAGCACTGCAGAAAAAGAGAGCTTGGAGGATCCCCCACATCTTCCTCTTTATTTCTAGCGATTTCTCTCTCACTCCTGTGTTCTGTGAAACCCCCCCTCCCACCTCTGTCTCTCTTCTCCTCTTAAAATGCTCCCCCTGCACAGTAATGCAGAACAGATGCAAAGCATACTGCGCAACGTGATGCTTCATAGCACCAGAGCATTTATCACATGGATGATGAGACACAGACACAAACACAGACACAGAACTAAGCATATTTTTAAATACACGAGTGAAACAACAGGAGGATGCATAGAGTTCAGTCCGTATTCATTTTGTTTCACAGTATCGAGCAGATGAAAGAGTTTTCAGTCTGCGGCCCATTGGTGTACCACCATCTGCATGGCAACCCGACTACCATGGCAACAGAATCACATGGTACCTTCGCTGTTATCACGGTGGTCCCTACTTTAAAAACACAGCATTGCATCATATACATAAACAAACCTATCACAAAGACAACAGCAGGGACGCTCTAGATAGACATTTTTAAAAACACGAAGCAAAACATCTGACTAAAGACAGACTTTTACCTCTGATGCAAAATGTTCTTGCTGATTCGAATAAATGTTAATGCATCAATCACACCCCAAACTTAATTATGAAAACTCTGTAATAACGGTGTGTGCAATCAAGGCCATTTTCTGAGAAAGTATTTGGGCTTTCCTGTTTTTTAAACACTAAAAAAAGAAGAAAAAAAAAGTAATTTTTCTTTTTGTCAGGCCTTTTATTCACTCTTACACTGAGTTCTTTTCTCTTCATACTGAACCAGACTCCCTGGCCTCAACAGCTGTCTAATAGCTGTCAACCAGACAACTAACATCTACTTGACTGTGGAACTTGAAATCCACTTTCAAAGCATTGGCTGCACTAAAAACCCAGACTGCCAAAGGCAGTCCATAAAAATCAAAGAAGTTGGAATCAGCTGGTTTTAGTCTGTTCAAAGGGAGCTTGTAATTTATTTTTTTTAATGCAGCGCCGTGTAGATTTGAGTGACCTCTAGGAACTGCATCAGGCACACAGCTGCATGTCAGTCACCCAGGGTCATGTAGTTCAGCTAAAGCAGCATACACTTGATGACAAGGCTACGAGTGTTTCAGTAACCCAGATTGCTCAAGGCACGGCATTAACTCATACATCCGTTTACGTTAGCAAATGAGTCTCAGTTTCAGACAAACTGAGAGAAGTTGCATAACTCTGACAAACAAGCAGTTTGCTCTCACACAATGATGAGCCACTGCTAAATACGAGTTTGAATATTCAAATAAGTACATACGAGAGCCAATGTTGAGCTAAAAAAAGAGCTATGTAAATATGCTAGGATGCAAGTTAAAATACTATTAACACCTAAACAAAATTAAGACAAAAAGTGTTTAAAAATATTTTTCAAATACGCAATCACGGAATTCATGTTTTCAGAAGAAACTAATCTTAGTTCAACTCAATCAGTCTATTCTTGAATAAAACACCTTCTCCACATGGCATACTATACGCCTACAACACAAAGTAAGCCTCTCTAAAGCTAACTCACCTTTTTCCAACTTGCAAGCATCTCAAAGTTTTTCTTCTGCTTTTCAGAGCAGCATAGTCCCATTGTCACTCAGCGAAAAAACAAACACAGCACAAAGAAATCCAGCAAAAAGGTCCGAGCACATTAACTCTTCTCAGCGTGTCTGTGAGTCAGACTTCTTCCTCTCTCTATTCTCTTTTCTGAAGTGGCGTCAGGCAGGAAACTTATAGCAATAAAGCTGACTTAACTGACTGGCCTACAAAGTCTAACAGGAGATTGATGGCTCCTCCCTCCCATACAGGCCTGAGCAAGTCACCACCTACTTCCCTTTTTTTCCCTTGATATAGTAATTCCCTGAGATCATTTACTGGTAGATGTTCTGCCTCCTATAGCCTGAGGCACCAAACTACTAACATACCTGAGTTCATCACAGAAAAGTCCCTGATAACAAGTTTAGCTGTCACAGTAGTATATTGCGGTAAGTTCCTGATACATCAACTGAAAGAAAAAAAATGACAGAAATGGGATTTCTTAGGAACACTGTGACCCCATAATGCAACACCACAGCGCTGCAATCAAATAAACCCCAGAGTGAGCACGCAATTTCCAGTGTCAACACAGACTGAATGATGTCCAACAAATTTACACTGTTTAGTAACACAAGAGAGACACATTTCCTTGAAGGCACTGATCAGAAGCAGGTAAGAACAGGGTTACAGTGAAAACATGTTTTCTATTCACGCTCCTCGTTCTGTCTTATTTTCCAAGATGAATGAACAGAAGATTACAGAGGTAAGACTTTTTAATTACGATTAAGCACCATAATCACCACTGCAGCTCGTCTGATCTCCTCACCACCCTTTCAGTCAAATGGGAGCGCAGCACTATAATTTAATGTCCATTGCGCCTGGTACAGCTACAGACCCACCACTACATCTGTTTCAATAATTTTGTCATTCTTTCCCCAATGAAGATGGCGGTGCTTCAAAGTTGAAGTGACCACACGTGAGTTAAAGTTTCCTACTCGCTTGTGTTCTGCTTGGGGGCTTGCTTGCATGCTACCCGCAAAGCACTAAACTCCTTTAACTGGATTCAGATGGCAGTGTTTGTCCAAGGCCGTCACCGGCATCGGCATGGAAGTGTGGCGAGGCTAATGATAGTGAGGGGCAGGGAAGTAGCTCCCCACTCTGAGGTCACAGCAACCAGGCTGGCGGTCAGCAGGGTGTGTGGTCTTATAGCCCCGGATACACCTGCGCCCTTGGAAGCTGAAAATGGGAGACACCCTGGGTTTGATTGTGGGTTCAATTACATTTACTGGTGAAGAAAAAAAAAACAAATAAAAAAAAAACTCTGTTAAAACTTGCGTCAAATGCCCACATAAGCTGCATGTGCAACAGCATCACTGGATTTGATTCCAATTTTGCAATAAAAACTTGATGGACCAATAAGTTGCTTCTTTCTATCCCTGTATAATTGCGCAACAAATTAGGACACCGTTGAAACTAAACTGTAACATCATAAAACTGTTGCCCACTGCACTTTCAAAAACAGCATTGGCCAAAAACAGTACCGGCTCGTATTGTTAGGAATCTGTGCCCAGTTTGACTGAGCAAGTGGCTGGGCCGCTGCAGGCTTAGGGGGCCTTGTCTCATTGTCTTGACAGACCCAGGGATGTAGCTGTCTGTTAGGACTCAAACATCATTGTTGTCAAGTAACAAGCGAGCAGAGAAGAGGAGGCGCAGGAAATACAGAGACAGGAAACTGGTGTCACGGTCAGAGTCACCCATCATGGTCTGACAACACCCCTCCCCATCCCAATCCTCCCTCAGACCACAGTGTAGAATACGGACGGAAATGGACACCACCACCCTGGGTGTTTATAATCTGATGTCGCCGTACAGTCGCCGCTGTCTGCGGGGAGGCTGAGCAATAATGTGCAGCGTATAGCTATTTAGTCAAGCTCTGTATAAATGAAATGTGCACAAAGAAAAACACTCATGTGCATCAAAGCAGAAGGAAGTAATTACTTCAAAAATGCTGCTTTGTGTAGTCTCCGAGAACCACAGTGTGTTTAAGCTCAGTAAAACCAAACTGGAAGGCTGGCACTTTTAAACACTTAAAACAACAAGAGCATACATTTTTTTTATCCTTTTATACATACTAGTATATAATTTATTTATTTTTTGTGGATATTCAGCTTTCCTGTAGGATGCGTTGAAGTGACCTCAGCAATCTCTTTTCCTTTAGCACCATTAAAAGGGTCACTTTGGTCGCTTATCTTAACTATAAAATTTGTCTCTCCTGCGCCACCTGACTAACCATTTCATAACTTTTCAGACACCATGAGCATGTTAAATACGCCACAAGTGTACTTTGTGTTCAGTGATAATTAGAAAATGTTACTGTGTTAAAGCATGCTAAACTAAAATGGCAAACGCAATGTGTTTGCTCAACCTGGCCACTTGTAAAGAAGAAGTACCTATAACTTCATCGCATTTAGCTTTCCAAAATTATTAGCTGCACTTCTATTTTCCTGGCATTAAATTGTGAAATTAACAATGGCACATATAGATCTGACCTCACCTCTTCCGTAGCAAGTGGAAGAAGAGAAATATAAGGAAGAATAATTTCAGTACTTTCAAATTGGCCTTGGCAACTCATTGAGCAATAAGGGCCCTGCGAAATGAACTCACACAGAGCTACAGCTTACAAGTGAGCCAATAACAACACAGCACTAAAACGAATAAAAAAACACATCTGGGTAATGTTTAAAATCAGCCCATCCCATTAGTGTAACAACCTCTGTGTCTCAGGTAGTTTGAACAAGGTAAGGATATTCAAGTGGCACGGCCCTTTCCATGGAATACAAGCAATTATGCTATTCAAATGCAACAGGTAGCTCGTTAAAGCAGTTATGCAACCAAGCAAATATTATACACACTTTTCCCCCTTTTTTATCAAGAGATCCATAAAATGATGATGCATGCTGATACGCTACCGCAGAACAGCTGTTGCTTTGCAAATGCGTCAGTGTGGCTAAAAGTATTTTACATTTTGCGTACACTGTGCAAATGCACAACCACACAGAAACAAAGAGCAATTACAGTACATAGAGATATATGCAGGCAGCCAGGTCACCATAGGTCAGTCAAGTCATCATCACAAGTTTCATGACTTCAGCGAGCACATTACAGAATATGTACAGTGATGGTAATTATAATAATTATGCATTGCATACTATTAGATATAGGTTACAATTATAATGTTTAACTTAAATCCTTTTTAATTATGGTTTGGCAGACTAATGATCATTATTTCATTTCAGTGGTTAAAACAGATGTTAAGCATGCATTCAAGAGTTTACTGTGCAATATGATTACAGGAAGAAGCACAGTACTACGTGCATGATAGCTTTTTACACTTGAAATGAATTGTTGCTTTATAACTTTATAAAAATCATTTGGCCTCTTGAACATTTTTATTACCTACTGGGCCTTTGATCAAAAAATGTTCCAAATACTAATTTTTTCCCCAAGGTCCCCTCTTATATGTTTCCCTTGAAGTGAATTATTAAAAATGAGAAAATTTTGTAGTGCTTTTAAATATTTCATCTAAGAAGACAGGCTACTAGCTTTTTTTCCCTTTTTTTTTTTTAAGTAATCAGCATATAGATGTAGGATGTTCCAGGTAATTTCATTACATGTAATAACATATAGCCCAGATTGTCCTACCTTGTTGGAGGCCATGTCACTGACAGACCGGTAAGTCTGGATGGTCTCCAACTGGTCCAGACACCAGTCCAGCTCCTCCATGGTCTCCATAGCCAGCTTCTGGTAGGACTCATCTGCCAAGAGACACATGGACATGTAATTAGGTCTGAGAGGATCCATGTCCATACTCGATCCCCCGGACACCATGCGTGGCGGTCCAAGTGTCCCGGAGTGGCTTGATCGTAAGGGACACTGACATGCAGAACCTCCGGAAGACGCAGACGAAGATGAGGAGGTGTGTACACAGAGCTCCTTCATCTTGTTCCGCTCCACCACCTCCAAAAGTTCAGGGAAGTTGTTTTCTCAGACAAACAGAGGTTATAGTCACTGTTTGCCGGCTCACTCTCTCTTTCTGTCTGTCTGTAGCCTCATTCTCTGCACACCCCCTCTTTCCCTCCCTCTTGGGCGTGCTGCAAACCCCCTCCCATTTTGTCTGGTTCCCCCACCATCGCTCGAATTCTCTCTCTCTCATTAACTTATCCCCCTCTCAGTACCACTCATTTGAAAAAGTAGCGTGCAGACTAGGTCGTTTGCTGCCTCCTGCTGTTGGTGTGTCTGTGACCCCCTGCTCATTTTGAATACATAGAAATGGTGTGTACATACAGGTACAGTTAATTTGAGTTTTTATCCCCATCACTGTATTTACATCCAAACAAATGCATCCCTGTGATATTTCATTAGAACTTATAGACAATAGGAGAAGGAGGATGTTGTCACTGCTGCAAAGCCACTTCACTCCCTACGACTTCCTTTCTGATATGCAGACCACTTCAAGGAACTCTGGTGAACTGCATCTGCAGCAGCAACTCACAGCACACCACCATGCTTCGCAAACTGGCTCTCTCCTCTCTGAACCTCTCTGAGGGAGGAAAAAAAATTATATCAAACATCAAACTAGTGTTTGCACAAGCAACACGAGAGGCAAATTTTGACTCCCTGAATCGGGGGAGTCCAGGATAGGGCCACACCGTGTGCCAAAGAAACCAAAGCACTTCCTCTTTGGCCATGAACTTCCAGAAAACATGGAGTGGAATTACTGAATGGTGGAGTGACTGCTCGTAGCTGTCATTTGGTGAAATAACTCTGTCGTTAGCAGCTATGACTCACATGTGGTAGGTGCACAGTATTTTGAAGAAAAAGAGTGGTTTACAAGAAAATCATTGCGAAATTACAACACAAAGAAACAAATTAAAAAGTTTCATTCTTCAATATACCAACGATTGAACATATTTCTAGCTGGAGGGAGTGAATGCTGAACACATCTGGATCTCCCCACCTTCCTTTTTCTATGGAAAAGACTGATCTCTACTTCATAAAGCTTCACACATGGAAGAAATTTACCCCATATGCTTAGCACAACAGGACAGCCAGCATGATACTCCCCAATTTACGTCAATATAGTGGATCAAAGCACTTCAAAGCGCAGTGATGGCATACAGATTTTGAACCACCAGTGTCGAACAAAGAACTTCAATGCAACCCCAGACAATGTTGCACAGTTAAGGAAATATTTCAACTCTGAAAGCAAACAGAACAACATGATGACAAGGATTCTTCTCAATCACAGAAGAAAGTGGAGTTTCAGCTGTTAAAGTTCACTCACAGAATTTGGAACTCATGCCACTGGCTCCTCATATTACACGTCTACTACCACTAGTGTCATTTCTCAGGTTAGACTAATTTTTATTTCCTTAAGTTCCTGGTTGGGGAATTCAAAGAACCCTTGGCCGTAATACAACACATAACTGGATGCCAAGTTTTGTCGACCGGCTTATTCACAAGCTCCACTGGCATGCAATCCACGCAAAAGTCACTGACAGAGCAGAAAGTGTAACATCAAAAAAGCTTATGCACAAGCTGGTGGGTATACATTGGCGTGCGGCTGTCTTGGTCCATAGGGGCAGCCTACTTTGCCAAGAAGGTGTGACCACATCCTGCCCTCACTCCTTCAGATGAGGGTGCATGCATATGCAGACATTAGACATTTTAACTGGGCACCTTGAAACATCAAAGGACTGGCTCATAAGCGAAGTCTGTATGATTGGGATTTAGGTCATTTTGAAGCTGGCAGCTTAATCACTGACAGACTCCAGAACATTATAAGAGTAAAACACTTAGACTACTGTACAAAGGCTTGCTGGTTTCCTGATGTTCTGGCCTAGAAAGATCACTAAAACAATGACAACCGCTTAAAAGTGACATTTTTAGAAAATATGGAGCCACACTTCTGTTAGTTGGGCCGTATAACAATGATACATGAGCTGAGGTTCTAAATAAAACAAAGTTATGTGCACACACACGGTATGATTAGATGGAGTGCTGAACCCATCATCACCTTTGGTTGATCATAAATACAACACTAAATGGGCTGACATTTCACAATGTCACCAGTCAAAGGTGGCATGACGCACTTTCAATCTGAGAAACCTGCTTCCAGACAGACTGCGAGGTACTTTTCCAGCCTGTTTTTTCAGTGGATGTCATTTTTTTTTAGTGAGTTCTAATGCTTTGGCCATATGCTGGAGGCTGCAAAGAGGACAACAGACCTCAGTGTGCAGACAGACCCCGTCTGCTTCCCCCTCTCCCCCCTTTTTCCCCTCTATCTCTCCTCTGTAGGGCCACAAACCAGCTTCTGTAAGAGCCATCCACCACACTAACGAGCAGGGCTGGTCCCAAACCACCATTTCTGCCAAAACACCTTCCACTTACATTCCCCTCACACTGCACCTCTCTATGTTCTCAGCCTACCCCCATAAGCTGTTTTTCCTCAGTGTCTGACTGAAGAATTGCACTGTCTCAACTCATACCAACAATTGCCATGGACAGATCAAATATGCACTTAAGTAAAAGTAGTAGTAATATAAAAGTGGCAAAATGACCCTTTTTAAGATATATTTGTGTATGCATTGTTGGGTTAGCATTATTGTTGCATGGAAATTTAGTGAATTAGAAATATTAAGAAGGACAACACTGAAAAATTCCAGTATCTTTTATTGGAAAAATTAACCCATAAGCTTTCTCTTTCAAGAAACAATTATAAAGAATTTCAAAAATCTTTTAAACTACAAACTTATTTTAAGAAATTTCCTTGACATGCGAAACTGTGACACCGGTGTCACTTTTATGGGTTAAGACCAGAGTGGGCTTCTGTACGAGAGTGGCAGTATGTGAGTTTCATAGTGACGCTGACTTTAATACAGTGACTGAAATGCCTTAAGTTGAGTTCATTTACCAATTTGTCTTGTGTGGCAAGTACAGAAAGAGAAAGCTGATGGTCAGCTCAAGACACCAATGTCAGAAATGTAAACAGATCCGAGGTATCTCCATGTACGCAACACATGACTTTACCACATCACAAAGGAGAAATGCACACTTTGACACAGAAACATGCACGTATTCAGTGGTTTGTTATTGATTTGGCATAGCACGTGGAGCTAAGACAGGAGGCAGGTCAATAATTTACCATTGTATCACCGCCAATGTACGTCAGTTTGTCCACAAGTGGGAGCAGGGCAGAAAGGGCACTTTGCAAATTCATGATTACTCTTGCAAAAGCCGTTGCTCTTTGTGCCAATCATTTGCTTCGAGTTCAGAACATTTTAACAATGACTAAAATGTAAAAACATTGTGGTTTTGCACACCAACACTCTCATAAATAATGTAATTTATCATTTAACTAATAATTTTATGAAATTATATATATTAAGAATTATTTTAAAAAATTGAAAAAAATTCTGTATTTTTACTTTCTTTATACAATGCACGTCCTTAGATTATCAGTGACATGTGAGTTAGAAAATAAACCCAGTAGTGCAAACTGTCTTAGAGTCAAATAAAAAAAAAAGCATATGCAAGTTTGTCACTCTGTATTTCACTGTCTTTCCAAGTGTTTCAAAACAGCATACTTTATAGTGCACATGCATGCATGTGTATATATAATTTTGTGCTAACTGAAAACTTTTCAGACAAAAAATGTATGTTTGTTTGCCTATTGTTACAAATTACAGTACAGACCTGTTGCTTCCCTGGTGTCACAGGAATAAGGAGCTGAAAGGTGTGCTACATGTGAGATGATTTTATACAGTGCCGTGAATGTGTTTTCCCTTTTAAGGCAACAATGGTTAAAGACAGTGAGGTGCGGTGGACAATCGGAGAAGGCCCAACCCCCGAAACCACACCACTCTTGGTCTTCTCTCACAAACAAGCCTCACTAATTGTGTCGCTTCAGTTTACAACTGTGGAATAACCTCATCACCTATCAAAACAAAAGGCTTAAAAACACACATACACACACAAACGCCTCATCAGGGCCTGTTTGACAGCTCGTTCACAATGCACCATGGAGCTGTGTTGGCACGGGCCAGTTAGAGGGAAGGGCCGCAGGGAGGTTTATGACTGTGCTGACGTCAATGACATAATTCAAATACTTAACCAGGCTGCACGCTTCCAGCCCTCCGGATCCTCTCCTCTGGCTGTGAGCCTGGAAAACCTGAAATGGATTCCTGCTGTGGACCAGAGTAGCTGCTGCAGACATGAGAGAAGCAAACTGACCAGACTGAAAATGACTGGTCAGTTCTTCTGGCTGAGTTTCTCGTCTGCTATCCGTTTGTGTGCCTGTTCACCAGGAGTTTTTTCACTATTTTAAATCATTGCATTAAGTTTTCATTTGCATTTTATACAGTGCCCAAACTGTTTTTGGAATGATTCAGTATGAGAACCTATCAGTTAATCTGCTAACTTATTCACTGAGGCAACTTTTCAGGACTTGCAGGTGGATTTCCAGGTAACAGATAATGGATATCGGTTCACAGCATCACTATCAGTGCTGCAGCTATGGCAGAGAAATCATTTTTAAAAAAAAGAAAAAAGTGAATAAAAAACTAAACTGTCAGAGGACAGCTGGTGACTCTTTAACTTAAACCCTTTATTTACTTTCCACGAGCCGTTTACCTACATGTAACCAAAGTCTCTTCAAACACAATTGGTCAACAGAATTCATACAACAAGCAGTCTACAAACAAAAGCCTGCCGCAACAACATTAACTGAATTCCAGTATGTTTTCAATTATATAGGGCAAATACAAATTTGATTTGGAACACTTAGAAAGAACTCTGGACCGGTCGTCTTTACATCATTGCTTCAGTTTGTTGAGGCTTGCAGGCATTTTTTTTATACACAGCTCTCTCAAGGTCCCACCACAGCATGTTAGTCAGGTTGAGGTCTGGAATTTGGGCCATTTCAAGACCTTGATTCTTTTTCAGCCATTCTGTTCTAGATTTGCTGCTGTACTTGGGATCATTGTCCTGTTGTATGACCCAGTTTGGCCAAGCTTTAGTTGTTAGACAGATGGCCTCATACTTCGGTACACAAAGGAGTTGACGGTCGACTCAATGACTGCAAAGTGTCCAGGTCCCAAAGCATCATCCCTCCGCCACCGTGCTTTACAGTTGGTATGAGGTGTTTGTGCGGTGCATTATGGCCAAACATCTCCGCTTTGTTCTCCTCTGTCCAGAGGACGTTGTTCCAGAAGTCTTGTGATTTGTTCAGATGCAACTTTGCAAACCTAAGCCATGCTGCCATGTTCTTTTAGAGATGAGAGGCTTTCGCCTGGCTACCCTTCCAAACAAGCCATGCTTGTTCAGTTTTTCTAATTGTGCTATTATGAAATTTAACATTTAACATGCTAACTGAGGCCTGCCGAGTCTGAGATCCAGCTCTTGGGTTTTTTGCAGTTTCTCTGAGCATTGCACAATCTGACCTTGGAGTGAATTCGCTGGGACGCTCACTCCTGGGAAGATTGGCAGCTGTCTTTAATGTTTTTCACTTGTGAACAATCTTACTCACTTTAGAATGATGGACATCAAATTGTTATAACCTTTCCCAGATTGATGGACGGCAACAATTGTTTCTCTAAGGTCACTGCTGATGTCTTTCCTCCTTGGCATTGCGTTAACATACACCTGAACACTCCAGACCAGCAATGTGCCAAAACTTCTGCTTTTACAGAGTTGCCACACTTACTGATATTCAATTAATCGAGTGTATTTGCATTGTATGTCACATTGCACCGTGTTGTTGAACTTGCCTTTTTCCATGACTGTACACACACAACTGCACGTGTTGACTGCAACTCTCCTGCTGTAGTTTAAAGGGAATTTTTCATCAAAGAGGAGATTAGTGGTAAAAGATACAAGCTAGTCTTCCTTCGTAAATTGCCAGAGTAACTAGATTCAGGTAGGTCTATCATCACTGATCTTCCTGGATGTGTTTACAAAAACTGGCAAAAGATGAATGAGTAATGCCCATCATGTGGAACCAAACACCCTGCAGTTTACGCACAAAGTCACGTGTCTGTCAAAGCAAAGAATGTGTATGCCTCAGTACAGCTGTCTGCTATGCTGAATTCATTTTCCTGGATTCTTGGAAACAGGTTTACTGAGCCCCTGAAATTGTGCATCTCACAATGACAGGCCATCTTTGTTTTCTTTTCTTCTTCTTTTTTTTGGTGACAACAAATGAGATGAAAAACAGAACTACTTAAAATAAAAGCTGCTTTCGCCTGCCCCTCCGTCACAAAGGGGTCAGTACAGAGGGTAGCTCCACATGTTTGATTTGGCAGAGTTTTACGCAGGATGCCCTTCCTGACGCAACGCAAAACAAAGGCATATTTTAATGATTTAACTCTCGGGCCCAATGGCGCTTTCATGGCATCCGTACACAATGGTGCTACACTGTTTTCTGCCATGGAATGCAGGAAAGAAAACTTCATTAATTGGTACTGAAACTGAAAAAAGTTCAAAACAATGTAAAAGTATTCTAAAGGATACTATATTCAAAATTATGTATTCCAGTTACAATAACCTATCCTTAAGCAATAAGCTTTGCATGTTTCAGCAAGACAATGCTAAACCACATTCTGCATCTATTACAACAGCATAGCTTCACAGTAGAAGAGTCCAAGTGCTGAACTGGCCTGCCTGCAGTCCTGTTGAGAAGCTAGAATCCACTGACAAGAACGGGGCAACATTCCTCTCCCAAAAGTCCAGCAGCTGCTCTCCTCTGTTCACAGACATTTGCATTCACTGTTGTTAAAAGAAGAGGAGATACTACACAGTGGCAAACATGTTCCTGTCCAAACTTTTCTGAGATGTGTTGCTGCCATGAAATTCAAAATGACCTAATTTTTCTATTGTGCCTATTCTATTGTGTATGAAATATGCATTTATGAGATTTTAGTGGAAACAGGTCTTAACTGCTAAAGTGGCTCTGTCTGAAGAAAGCCACATTTGTCTCCCCAAAAAGCATCTGGCTGCAAAACACAAACATATCAAAAAGTAACAATAACATAAAAAGCATGAAATACTTTATAAGAGATCTAATTTCAGATCTAATCAGTGGTGTCACCAGATCTATGCAAGTAAAAAAAAAAGAAACTGGTATTATGTGATTTCCTTTTTTTAGATGATAAAGTCTAGACAGGGAAAGCATTAAGGTCTCAAATCTCTGAGTGATTTTATGTTTGATGCAGTTGTACTTATTTCACTTTTCTTTCAGTGACACGGATAAGTGTAGAAGATGGAAATTGCAGCATGGCATCCTGGCTAATTTGTAATTTAGCATGTTAACAAGTGAGCTGTGAGCTTTGTTAACAGTCAGGCTTGTCGCTTCTCTTGTTTTTTTGTTTGTTTTTTTAAGCTAAGCTACCCAGTTACTTCTGTTGGCGTTATACAAAAATTAAAGGAACACTTTAAAAACACATCAAAAAATAAATCATGCTGCATCTCTATATTGATATAGACTAGAAAAATGTGTTAGGAATGAAAGGATGCCACATGGTTTGATGGAAATGAAAATGATCAACTTACAGAGGGTGGAATTCAAAGACACCTCAAAGGCTAGTCCATTTTGCAAAAATTTCATGGCAGCAACTCAGAATGATAGTCAGTAGTTTGTATGTCCCCCATGTGCTTGTGTGCATGCCTGACAGTGTCAATGCTCCTTATGAGACAGATGGTGTCCTGGGGGATCTCCTCCTGGATCTGGAACAGGGCATCACTGAGCTCCTGGACACTCTGAGGTGCAACCTGGCAGCATCGGATGGACAGAAACATAACGTCCCAAAAGTGTTCTATTGGATTTGGGTGAATGTGGGGGGTGGGGGTGGAGGGCAGTCAATGGTATCAGTTCCTTCATCCTCCAGGAACTGCCTGAATACTCTCGCCACATGAGGTTGGGCATTGTCTTGTACCAGGAGTAAAGCAGGGCCCACTGCACCAGCATAGGATCTGACAGTCCAAGGATTTGATCCTGATACCTTAATGGCAGCCAGGGTGCTTTTGCCTTGTCTGTAGAGGTCTGTGTGTCCCTCCATGGATATGGATATTAATTTTTTTGAGAAGTGTGTTTAACTTCTAGATATGAAATGAGTATTTATATTTCTTTCCAAGTCTTAGGAAAATAGGAAATACATTTATTCTTATACATAACACTTCTTTTTACTTTATACTACTTAAGCATTTGGTTGAACTGTCAAACTTTTTAAAATTTGTCTTCAGCATAAGCCAGATTAGTTTTGATTTGAAAGAGAGGAGTCAAGTAAAAATTACTAGGTCGAATACTGAACTTGCAGACACTACACATCAAGCAAAACAGTGGAATTTCATCAACAAAGTAAGCAGTAACGCATTTACAGTTTTCTCTCATCAAATCCAGTCTAAAGCTAACAGGTAGCCCTCCCTGAACAGGGATCCCTTCTGATACGTGAAGGACAGTCCAAGTGAACATTTGCTCATAAGTACATTGTGAGATTTTACATCTCTCTCTTGGATAACTGACTAACCCCAGCATCCATACCATCTGTGGCTAATGCTAGCAATAATCACTGCAGATTAATCACCAGTCCTTGACTTTCAAAGACGTCATAATCAAGCAGCATCTCAAAAGTACTATTTATCAGGCATGATATAGAGCTAAGCTTATAATCTGAATCAGTAGGGGAAGAGTGAGCTCTTTGTTGCTTGCTGAGCTCACGAGACGGCATGTGATGGGGGCCAGTTTGGTTAGTGAACCATAAATTGCAAACTCATATGAAGGAAAACTTCAATCCTGTCACGTTACTGGAGTAAGATGTTTAAGAGCGTAAACAGCCTGCAGTGACGCATTTGCAGCTGAGCTGATTCTTAGTATACCCCCCCTGCTTCTTATTTTCTACTCATTGAGCCCTTTCACCCACTGGCTGTGGTCACGGTTGTGCACTTTTTGTTTATTTCATCCAATTTGATATACTCCTGCTATTCCCATACTGCCAGATTGTTATCTCTTTCTCTCTCTATGACCTTTACTGTGTTTTCATTCTCTCGTACGTCACTCCCAGCAACAATCTGGTGACTCTCCTGATCCATCTTGACGCCACTGTGTGCATGTGCGACCACATCGTTTTCTCTCTTGATTTTTATTGAGCCTCGCTGTGTCCGTCTTGAATCCCTTTATGGAGGCATTCAGAGTGTTTAAGTGCGCACTCATTTATGCTGAGCTCATGCCCAGAAAGACGCAGGTACTCTTTCTTTTCCACTACTGGGGATTTTGCCTGACTGAAAACAGAGAGGCAAAACAGGAAAAATCTGTTCTCCTTTTCCGGTCAAAGAGTCAAGGAAAATGGGACAGAAAGCAGCACAAGGGAGGATATGATGGCATCTTTCATTGTGATATTGTTAATTGTAGTAGTTGCGTCCTGAACAAACTAAACAATCATGATTTAGTGGCAGGTGTACTCTATGCTCTCTATATGCTCAGAGACAGTTGAGAGCGGTGATATGATAGGGCCAGAAACACAGTATATAAACCTAAGAGTTCTTTGTCTCAGGTTTCAAATTTGTTTTTCTTATTTTATCTCCCTCATGCGTCACGATGGAAACCAGCGAGATAGTTTCACTCTGCACTGATTACTTGGAGGTCATGGTTTGTGAGAAATGTGGAGGAGGAAGGACAATAAGAGACTCGCAGTTGTGCTGGTTTTTTTTCCTGCTGTGAGACACTCCTCACAGGCCATCTGTGCTGATGGGAAGTAGAGAGCACCCATGTGTAGGCCATGCTGACGTCAACTGGGCTTGAAGAACCAGTGCAGCGAGAACCAATACCCACACCTCCCTCCTCCTTTTTGTTCACTAGTTGCATTCTACCTGATCTGAATCTGAATGTGTAAATGTTTCTGAGGTATTCACGCTTCTTTTCCTTCTGTGCCTCCAAAATGTCACCTTACAGGAATTGTGTGTGTTAACAAGTTATATTTTCCTTCATGAATAACTCAAAAGACTGCTGCTTGCATTTGTAAAAAAAAATAGATAAAAGAGATAACTTTTAAACCTTGCACTGAAAACATCTAATTTAGTGTTTTATATGGAAATCTACACGAGGAGCTGCAGTTCCTCATGCAAATGTGTGCTGCGTTTGCAAAGGCACAATCTATTTTATCACTGCAGAGGTGTGAAATAAGTAATCCACTGTATGACACATCCATCTTATGTGTTTAAAACTTCCTTTAAACTTTTTTTTTTGCTTACAACTGTGCATACTTCAGTCCCATGCAAGAATCCCCATCTCTGCAAATGCATTACGGTGCCTGTTCTGGAGAACACTGGATGTTTATTTGGTTCATTATCTTTCTTTTTTGTGTCTTTCAAAACTTAAAGTGAGCATTGTTCTTCACAAGCTTCAAAACCTGGAATTTGAAATCTGAGAAATCGCAAATCAGTGACAATATAAACAGCACAGGCAGTTAACACTGTATATACACTGCAGCATTCAACATTTCCCAGAATCACCCATCACAATGAGGGTGGCTGTGAACTTCCCTTTCTTCTCTTTATCTAATGGAAGGCTTAATCACTTACCCGACAGACACACTTTGGTGAGATGGGGCTGACTTGTAGCAGGAGATCTCCTGCAACACAGAAATAATTCAGTAAGTTTTAATAATTGGGAGCCCTGACAAATGGTTCCATTATTAATTTTTTTTCATTTGGTTTCAGCCACAGTTTATTTTATGTTATGTTGCCATTGCATAAACACAAAACAGCTCCCTTGATTCTCTGAACCAGTGTCAGGCTTACGGTGACCTCTCTCTGAGATCACATTGACTCAGTGTGCACCTCTGACACATGTGATGCAACTGCAGCCGCTGACCCAATTCAGTGATCACAAGAAGCATGCATGCACTTCCATGTAAAAGATTAAGTAAGTGCCTCTCATACAAACAAAAATTAGAATTTAAAAGTCACTGTGTCCAGTTTGGTGTCACTGGCAAAAGGCTCTTGATGACACATGAATTTCTATTTGAGAAAAACCCATAACATTACAAGTGTTTCTGATGCTTTAGTGCCCCCAAGTGGAGGACATCCTCAACAGATACCGATGAGCAACAACACTGATTATCTTGATACAGTGCAATGTGCTGAGAAAGTTTAGGTACTGTCATACACTCCCCAACAGCCTCCCATAACAGGGAAACACCAACACCACACCACAAAAGCTGCTGATGAATGTCTCAACGAACATAACCAAGAGAAAAAGAGAGCCACCAATTCTTCATCCCGCACTACCCGAAGGATCTGCTGCCTCCTTTGTGGTACAAAACATCACAGGACACAAACAGAGGTCACCGTGTGATTATAATGGTGTGACTTATTGGTCCAGAAATTTAAATGCACGTGCAGATTTTTCTGAATAAAGAAATAAATGTATTGTGGATCAGAAAGCTCTCAATGCAGAAACTTTGCCTGGCCTTCTGCATTACATAAAAACAGGAAGATAATAAGCCCACTTACTTATTAGATACACACTGTACATTTGTCAAGGTGGTGAAGTTGTTCCTAACAGTCCGGAGACTTGCCAGAACCTAAAGAGAAGATAAAAAGATTGATCCCAGAGAAAGAACGTGCAAAAAGGAAGTTAAAGAAATTTTTTTGCATGAAAATAGAATAGTGTAGAGAACATGGAGAGTAACTATTGTTACCTCACTTAGATGTTTGACCTTGACTTTAAACACTATTTAATTCATCTTTAACCTGTGTTTAAAAAGTGATTAAAGAAGCATGATTCTGTGACTTTATGACTACTCTGGAGGCAAAGGTCTCTAAAACTATTTGGCACTGAATATTTCTATCTTGTTTGCCTGAATAGATGCCTGTCATGAATCTCTAAGTTGGTGAATCCGAGTGTGCAATTATTGCTCTTTTGTCAAGCTGACCTTGTCAAACTACCTTATGGCCACCAGGGGGCAAAGAGTTCAGTATGGCTCTATGGGGGCTTTGAATCCAAAAGCCACTGGGGGAAATTGTATTTTATGTAGTGAGCTAACTGGTGTTCTTTGTACTTGATCTATTGAGCTATGACAAGCTCTTACCTGGGCAAACGGTGTCACGATCAAGTCTTCTCCATGCCTGAAATTGAAGGTAATGAAAGCAAAGACAGTTACACAAACAAACAAATAACCATCTGATGGGTGAGTATAATGTCACAATGCTGTGATAAAACAACTCACAATTCTCCAACAATGGAAGAATTTCGGGACAAGGATTTTGGTGATAGCTCATAGTCGCTGTCAGAGCGGTACAGGAAGGACTCTCGGCGCTGGCCATGGCATGCCAGATTGGGATGAAGCACCAGACCCGAACCTGGGGACGCCTGAGGGTCTGAAGGGCTGCAGCACACTGATGGGCCATTCTCCCCTTCAAAACTAAGAGAAGCGAGTGTACAACATGTGGGGGGGGGAAAGAGAAGAAAATATCAGGATCTGATTAATGCAGTAGCAAATTAAAGTTCTTAAACCTATTAGTTGTAAAGCATTAATCTTAACAAGTCTGATTCATCATCAGTCTTATTCTGATTTGACTTTTAAATCGTCATCATGACGAAAATACTTTCAGTAATCTACCACTAAGCACTGGCTTGCACAACATGCTGACAAATCCTATCCAGGAAATAGATGGTTGCATAAATCCTAAAATAATTACTCATCCATTCATTCACAGCAGAAAAACAAAAGTATTATACTCATTAACTAAGTATGCTTTACTGTCCATACGAGCAGGGTTGGTTTTACTGTAACCTGCCTGTCTGGTTTGTTTCTTACCAGAACACTGTCCATGACAGCACCATTCAAACTCTGTAGTGAAGAAATAGTACGCCGAGGGCGAGCAGCTCCTTATTTTCTAGGCATATTTTTGCTTTTTTTTACTAACTCTGTTTGTAACTGAGTATCCACCTACATCTTGAGCACCTTGTCTCAGAGTTTGAGATGAATGTATTCGGACATGGCGTCTAACAAATAGAGCTAATAAGGATAAACTCATTTGAAAGGAAGACAATCTAATTGACCATATTGTAGAATTTATGGCCGATACCAGAATAATACATTCATATGTATTAAAATGTAAAAAAAAAAAAAATGAACAGAAACAGCAGACAGAGAACTGTTCAGAATCAACATGCTTTTTATCCATAAAGAAAAGCAAACATCTGCAATCTTCCTCCATGATTGTTTGATTCAAACCACCACAGATGCACAGAGAGATATAATCTGTTTGTCACCATGGAGTTTGTGCAGGAGGACAAGGATGAGCTATTGTGTAACCAGAGGATTGGGTCAGATGGACAGGAGTTTAGAGGTGTAAGGTCAAGCTGTCAATGCTAACAGATGCCACAAACCATGAATTGAAGAATCTCACTAAATCCTGAGCTTAGCTCAATTAATATTTTCATACAAATCGGGTCTCAATGAATGTGTAAATACAGCACATCAAACCCACACTGACATCTTATTTCTGTCCCCTTGAATCAGAAGTGCCACTTCACATTTGCTCCACATTGAAGCCCGCCTCTCTAATTTCTCCTACATGTGGGATTAACTGGGCGCGCGTCCCACTGAGACACTCGGTCCCCACACCTCTGCCAGAGAAGCTCAGATTAATGTGAAAACTCTGATTACACACATGCAGGACGACCAGCTGCATTTTTGCGTCATTCAGCTTCACAAAACATTAATGTATTTTGACTAAAGCAATCTAATATCTTTTGCGAACCAGGCAAGAAACCGCAATATATCATCACAATTTCTGTAGGTCCCGACAAACTGCAGAAAAGATCTTCCCTGGTAAAGTACAGCAGGGTTAAAAAAAATCATGTTGAAACCTACCAGTGAAGTTACTGTTCTAAAATATTGACATGCAGCGGGGAAAAAAATAGGCATATACTCATTTGCCTATAAAACACTTGCTGCAATTTAAAAAAATGAATTAAAAAGAAAAAGAGAGAGAAGTGCTGAAACATCACCTTGGAGCTGAGAGATGTGCCCTGCTGACCACTTCCTCGCTGAAGTCAAAATGCCCAGCTCTGCACCTAGGAGACCTTCGAAACATTCTTCTCTCTCTTCCACTTCCACATCGAGCAACAAAAAACAGTGACACTGTGGCTGCTCACTCATCCACTCACTCACAGCCCCCCTTTCTCTGTCCAGTAACAGGCCACGTGCGGGAATAACGTAGGCCTGGCAGACGCCAGCATACAGATCTGGGCTGAAGCGCAGGAAACAGGACTAGCAGTTGCTCTGTTTATCTGACCGCCTGTCCTTTATCCCTCTGTATTAAAACACAACGCCGACAAGACTTTACAGTGGGCCGTCAGGATTAAGTTGAAAATCCTGATTCTCATTTATTTGCCAACTTTGGGGATTACAGTTAATGTACACTGTATACATTTTCCCTAATGAGAAAAATCATCTGTGCGTGACTGTGTGGTCATCAACTCCTATGTTGTAAAGTAAAGAGGGAAACTAGCAGGCTAAATAGATAAGAGACATTATTAAAACTACATTATGTCTAACATTATTACTGTGCTCTACTTCCAATAGAAGAATGGTGTATTATTAGGCTTGACATTTGGAAGACTGAGTAGACAAAGAGTCTTCTATAATTATCTGAGAGGACTTTTTAACTAAAAGCCTTCCTATATAAATATATACAGTTGGATCAGATTTCCACAGAAGCCTGGAAATAATCAATCTGAGGCTTGATTAACATTTAAAAACAAGAGATTACAAGCGGTAAAATGAAGGAGTGATTATTTCTAGACTAGCAATCAAATCAAAGATAATTTATGGTAGAATTGACCAAAATGTCAGATTTTCTCAAGCTGTATTCTTCATCAGTGTGCATAAGTCTCTGCTTGTTGCAGCAGGACATAGCTCACTAAGCAGCACTGTGATAGTGGGAAGTGAATCATAACTAGGTGTCAAAGGTCACATTGCTTTTCTGGAGGTGCATGATACTCTAAACTCTGGAAAATTAAATCAGATGCATCTAAAGCATGATCAGCAGGCTTTTTTCACTTGGACACACTTTCTCAGGAGGAAATACAAAACCAAACTCTTTGGACCGGGTAAGACTTACCGGTGTTTCACAGGGGATGACTGAGAAAAGAAAATCCTGTTTTCTGATGAATCCAATTTAGATATTTGTGGCAGTAACAAAAGGATTTATTTAAGAAGGCAAACAGAAGAGAGAATCATGCTGAAGTCTATAAAAAAACAACCAGAGTGACCACAGTGAACACACATCCACACACAGTGAACTACTCAGCCCAGCGTGTACTTTTTAAAATATTTGAAGAACTGAAACATTTGTGATGAAATAATGTTCCAAGGGTGAATTTCATCATCGGAATATTTCAACACTCACGATGGTCTCTCCTGTTTTGGTCTTCCTGATATGTCTCACACTTTTGTCCTAATGAAGTGTTTGTTTAAATACTTTTTGTAACTGTGTTTTATTGCAAGCTCACAGTGATAAACCCGTGATTTTGGGCTATATAAATAAACCTCTCTTCATGTAAATTAAGACATAAAGGGGAGTGTGTCCTGTCGATAGCCTTTATTCTTTTTGTCCTATTCCAGGGTCTTTTTCCGGGGTATTTTTCCACACCAATGAATCATCTGAAAAAAAAATGACTTGACTCCCTTGGGCTCTAACTCACCCTGGAGCAGGGACATTTTTGACAACATGAAATAAACTGCTGCTAAATAAGGGTCTGCGTGAGTTACTGAATAAATCCAGCATCACCGCTACCTGCTGCAGCTCTTTAAAAACACAGTAAAACTGACAATTAAAGCAAACTCAGAACATCTACTTGAGTTTCACTTCTGTATTCCAATCTATTTCTTTCTCTCCTAAACACTCCTGAAAAAGAAATCCTTACCACGCGCTGGCTACAGTGAAGCGTCTGTATCGATGAAGACGTTTGATCATTGCCTGCTTGCCAGAAGATCTCTGTGAGAGTTTCTGGCCAGGCTTACCAAAAGCATCACTGCAACGGTCTGCCTGGCCCAACCCGAGCCCTTTGAGTTCTCCACTAGCTTCCATTGCAGAGTCCAACTTACAACTAAGTCTGATGCAGGACAGTGACAAGCCTTTCCTTTAAATAAAAATCAGGAGTTCAGTAAGGCATAAGGCAGTGTACTTTACTTCACTGAGACTGAACTCATGATACTGAACTAAAATATTCAACCACCAAATCAAATAAATAAGGCTAAACTTATCATTAATTTTCATTGGTTGATATTGTCAAGACAATCCCCCATTATTGATAATGCTAATCGACATAAACAGAAGCCTCAACAAGCTGATTGGCTACTCAGAATGAACTGGAAAACAAAGCAAAAAGTGTCTCCAGTGTTGTGCAATGAACAGAGCACAAGTTTCCCTGCTCCTGACCTGTAATCCAGATAAATGCTGCCCATGCCTTTAAAAAGCACTGGGGCAGAGGATAAGTGTTATAGAGATCAAAGCAACAGACAATACAAAAGAAAAGCAGATAAAATAGATCCAAAAGACAATAGATCTCTGAAGAGAGGCCAAAACTGTGTGTAGTTCTGATGATCAAATGCACATGGAAAAATTGCCATTCAGCAACATAAAAGTGTTTGTATGTTCAACCTGTGTCTGCGTGGGTTCTCTCTGGGTCCTCCGCCTTCAGAATTCAGCTTCTCCCAGTCCACAGACATGCATGTTAGTTTGATTGGTGATTCTAAAAATTTGCCATAGGCGTGAATGTGAGCATGAATTGTTGTCTGTCTTAACAATGAGCCCTGCAATCAACCTGCGATCTGTCAAGGGTACACCCTTGACAGGCTCCAGCCCTCCCATGACCCTGAATATGTGAGTACTGCATCACTGTGGACAAGCAGTTAAGAAAATTGATGGATTTATGCTTACACAGACCAGCAGTCTGTTATTGCTCCTCAGCCTAGGAACCAAAAACTACACTGCAGTTAAATTCTGTGTCATCTGAAACCTTAGAAATGAGCAAAGTATGTTCTGTCACAAGGGGACAGGGTTGAAAATATCACTATAACGAAGAAGAAACCAAGGTGCTGAAGACTGTTGAAATAAATGCATAAATACAAACTTTGTTGCTTATTTGCCAATCTAATGAAAGCTCTAGATGGGAGAAAACACCAGCCTCCCACTGTTACCCGCTACACAAGCTGCGCTGCTGCTCTCAAAATACCATGCTGTTACCGAAGCAAAGCAAAAGCTATAGATCTGAAAATGTAAGCACAAACACAGAGAAGCATGTGGAAGTAATATTTCCCTCAGCATCAGTGCCACCCGTTAAATGTGTGCGTGCTGAGTCACTGTGTTTATCGGAGCCTCACCTGTCGGGGTCAGCCTGCGTGATGTCGATGCGAGGCAGAGAGGCGATGGGCAGGTATGTGGGTCTGGTACAGGTCACGGGATCTTCTTCTGGTGTGAGTGGCCTTCCCCTTTCCCTCTCCTTCTCTGCCTGTCGCCATGACAACGGAGGCAGCTGCAGATTGCCAGAAAACCGCCTGTGGACTTTGCACATCTCCACCCCGAGAGTGTTGCCTGTGGAAAACTGCCCCACAGTGGGCTCCTTATTTTCCTGACAGACAGGAGATAATGAATGATTACCTTTGATATGAAACTGTCTCAAAAACAATCACAAAGGGCATAAGGAAGAGAAAATGTTAAATGGGTAAAATGTGACTATCAGTGTGATCGTGCGATACAAAAACAAATCCTACAAATAAGATGATAAAATGTAAATCAATGGAAAAGAATTTGTTTAAAAAAATAAAGATGGCTGGATGGATGGATGGATGGATGGAAGGAACTAGAATTAAGACTGCAGGCCAGTGAAACTGCACTTTACATCATGTCTGACCTTTTGATCTTTGACCTTTTGGACATGGATGTCATTACTTTATTAGACATTTTGTTTTATATTTTGTCATAATTTTGCACATGTAGCATAAATTGTGGCCAAAACAGGTGTTTTGTGAAGTCACGTTGACCTCTGACCACTAAATCTCGAGCCCAGGTGACCATTTGTGCCTAATTCACGATAATTCAGGCTCAAGGTTTTTAGTCAACTGCAAAACATAAAGCTTCCAGTCATGGTTATTGCCAACATGTTAAGAATACAAATATATTAATAAATAAATAATGATCACGTTTGGGCCCTTGACACCAAAGATGCTAGTTGATCCGTCTATAAAGCCGTGTGGAATATGAATTTTATGTGTGGCTCCCTTGGTGTGAAGGTTCCTGGTGTGGATTCCAGAGTGATTCATTGAAATGATGGGCTGTAAACAAGTCGGGGTTCTGAGAAAGCAGAAGTAGGCTGCCAGTGCTCATTCTGCATATATCAAACAGTTTATATATATCAAACAGTTTATGTTCACAGCATGCAAGAATAAATGAAACACATCAGACAATTTCATATGGACAGGCAGCATACGGAGCACAAAAATAATGGGGGTGGGTGGGGTTCAAGGGACAGGGACTGGGGAATTCCTGGAATGTGGCTGAGGCAATCAATACTTGTTTCTTTTTTTATGTGTGTGGCCACAGGAGGCTACACAGCCAAGCAGAGTGAGAAATACAGAAGCTGACAGCAAGTCAACTAGTGTGAGAAGAGGAAGGAATGAAGCTGCAATCTGACCTTACTGTGATCCAAACTGAATGATTCTGCTGTTTACCAACACTAAGGTTCTATAACCGGACCAGTATCTGATTTTTGAGGCAAATACTCATATGTTGTCCCACAGTGTATTTTCTAATATCAACACTTTATATAAACAGCAGTCTTATGATTTTTTTTAAAGGGCACTGTGAACAAATGGAACATTTTTAGTTGAAAAATGAACTTAG